>OZ001259.1:33528562-34128562 GCA_963924015.1 Macrophya annulata
AGTATTCAACGTCGAGGGAACAGATATTATACTCAAATGATAATATAATCAGTCTTGGCACAGCGCGTGCCCCACGAACTTTTCCTCGATGAGTAAAATCGCTCGAACTTCTTATTCCCAGATTTCACTCTCTTTCTCTCTCTCTCTCTCGTTTTCTTTTTCTTTCTCTCTCTTATTATACCCTTGTGATTTATTACCCTTATAGAGAAAGAGAGAGGATAACGGTTTTCAATTTTTCTAATAAATATCAATCAACATTTTTCCTGTACAAAAATCAATTACAACATATCGAAGAATGTACCTTCTCTTCCTCCTCTACGGGTTAAAGGTCGAGACATAATAGGAATAGCTACCGATATCGGTTAAGATACCGGAAATGACAAGGTTTCTTTAGGACTACATACAGATACTGTACAGAAGAGACTACGATCTACGGTTAAAGTTCCTTCCGCTTAACCAAAAACCAACTCGACATTTCGGTATAAATGTCAATAGATGGCCACTTCCGAAGAGATCCTTCGATTTCCTGAAACTTTTCGATCAGACACTTTCCAGCTTCTTCTACTCCTTCTTCTTCTTCTTCTTCTTCTTCTTCTTCTTCTACTTCTTCTTCTGCTTCTTTTCCTTATTTTCCTCCCTCGTCGTACTTTCCTCGATAGAATCAATCCACTTACCTATTTCCCTTATACGTTTCCCCTCGGCCCTTCACGCTCCCATTTTCCACCCAGAGAGAGATGTATATATGTGTATATATATAAAACGGAGAAAAAAAAGGAAAGGAAAGGAAAGGAAAGAAAAGTTCACCTCCACCCTTCGAGATAAACACTCGTAACGGATGAAGAAATTTTCAGGATAGGTCATAAACACTAGAATTTAGTTATAGCTATACATACATACATATATATATAGATATTATGTGTATGTGTATATATGTGTAGGTGGGTATACTATTCGTGGATGAAAAAAGCCCATGAAACTGAAAGCATTATTGAAAATACGAGGTAAGTTCTATAGTTTTTTTTTTTTTTTTTTTTTTTTTTGCAGGGTATTGGTGTGTTGCTTCTTTATTTTTAGCCACCCGTTAGTCACAAAAGGGAGGGTATATCGCCGCTCAAAAAAGCATCGAGGGGTTAAAATGGGCGCCGCCTAAAAGCCAGTTGATCTGAATATATGGTAGGACGTAATATAAGGTGGCTAGGGGACCAACAACATTTTCCAAAGACGGTGGTAGGAGTTGAAGGTAGTAGGCTGGATATTAGCTTATAAATTTCTCTACACGTCCAATACGAGATCCGTTATTTAAAACCAATGGAGAGTGTGTCTAACGGTCGGTAATATTACTCGATCCTGTTTTACCAACACCTTAAAAAAGACAAGAAGATATACACAAGTTTTATCTCTTCATTTTATTTTTTTTTAGAACCATCGTATCTTGCAAAAAAAAAAATTCAATAAAAAAAAAATTATTACACTATCCTCTGCACCCCTTCCCGCAGTCAAATTCACCAAAACCAAAACCAGCCCTTATGGGGTTGAATTTTATAAATTTTTCGTCCTTCTTCAATTGTCCTAAAAACAAACCTTATTCCAATCAAAATCAACTTCCAAATTGTTGATAATACAAAAATTACTAATTGATGATCGATTTATTTCATTGAAAATAAATAAAAAAATATTTTTTGACACTTTTAAAATTTTTTCGACGTGTATTAGTTCATTTAAGAATTTTTCAAATCCGTTTATCGACCAGTGTTACGTTCAGTGGACTTGTCATGTTTCGATTTTTACTACCTTTTGAAGAATTTGCATAATTTTCAAACTTTGAGATACTTTTTTCACTTATACAGTAACACCACTTTTAATTAGGCACAATTTTCTATAGCAAAATTCGTTAAGGATTCAAAGAATGGCATAAAGCCTCTTTTTTTTTTCTCTCTGCTCAAAAATTTCGTTTTCGATAAATTTTTGTCCAGAGAATGGCTGAGGTGCGACGCTAAAGAAAATAACAGGAAATAAAAGAAAAGGAAAGGAACGGAGGGCTGTTTTGGCCGTTTAATCGTATAAATCTAGTAGGAATCCTTGCGTAAGCCACGCGGGCCAGTTAATTCAAATTTAAGCGTAGGAGATCCTTGGGATAGCAATTTAATAAACGCCTCCAATTCCCAGACTCTGTAACTCCCGGGTTAGCGAGTAAGCCAAAGCGGCGCAGAGGAGCGATTCTACCAACGGCATAGGGCGTACTGGCTTTCTCCGCCCATCCTATTTCTGAATATTCCGATCAAAACCCGTTTGCATTTCAGATCCTAAATTCTAATTCTCAAAACCCCATTTCGCGGTTTCGATAACCCCAAACCTATCCTCTACCCTCCCACATCGTTCTCCACTTTTGAATATACCAATAACCCAGTACATTCCATATTTTTTTTTCTCTCTCTCTCTCTCTCTCTCTCTCTCTCTATCGTTGTATGATGATCCTTTAGTCCTTATTCTCCATAAGATCTACGAAATTATAGAGAATGGAGAAATATCTCTCTCTATTATAACGGTGATCAATGGCGCGAGTATAATGCCTGAATCATTCCGAATTCCACACCAATACCTCGCTCCTTCATCCTACTACCTATCTACCAACTCGATTGGGAATTTTCCACGATAGAGCGTCTTTTCCACTGTGCAAAACCGCCAAATCGTGTAAGGATAGATTCCTCTAGCCTCAGGGTATCGTTGGAGAGTTTGTTGAGAAGATTTGTCAGAAAATCCGGAAGATGAAGTATGCATGCCAGCTTCTTGGATCTTGTCATTTTGTGTTCTATATTTTTTAAAAGAAAATACGAAAAAATAACGAGGACAAAAATTCACCACTGTTGGTACGCGTTATCGGTAACTAATTCCACGATAAATGGAAATTGGTAGAATTGAACAACCCTGATGACTACACAGTGGATC
The DNA here is from genome assembly GCA_963924015.1 of Macrophya annulata. Lineage (NCBI taxonomy): Eukaryota > Metazoa > Arthropoda > Insecta > Hymenoptera > Tenthredinidae > Macrophya > Macrophya annulata. Next base: position 33,531,509 of record OZ001259.1, read on the forward strand.
CAAAACGGTTCCCCCCTTCCTCTTAATGCCGTGGCCATCACAACTCGAATTTCGCATCAGGCTTGTTTCATCCCCACAATCCCTGGCGCACCTCGTGATCAACGGACATAATTGCTGGGACTCGTTACGGTAAATGTTACGGGTAAAAGTTACCACGAGGGTTGGACACACACTGAGTCCATATTCGTGTTTGGGTTTGTGTTCGTGTACGTGTTCGTGTTTCTAGTAACGTACGTTTTATTGGATATATGGTGTAGTGTGACCGTTACACGTATACGATATACCTAACTACCTGGACTACCTAGGACAGGTATATAAACAATATTTCTACCTGGCCAATCTTAGCTAGAGATCTTTTCTTCGGTTTTATTCAGAAATGTAAATGTCGGTTTAATAACATACCCTGAAATTCTACGAAGCGAATAAAGGCGTTTTGCTTGCCAGTGCTTATCATAATATATACATGCATTTTTTTTTCATTTACTTTTTCCTGTTTTTTTTTTTTTTTTTTTTCTTTATACACATAAAAAGATTGATTTTTTTCATTCAGATTTGCCAATTTTCAATCATAAAGAAACCTGGCCAATTAAAGTGAAAAACCAATATTTTTCAACCGAACGAATTCTGTTATAAAAATTCATTAGCATATTACAAAACTGATTATATATGCCCTGAAATCTTCTCAATCAAATGCCAAATAATGTTGAATAGTAAAAAAAGTGCAAAAATACATTTTCTTCTGTTTTTTATTTATTTTATTTTTTTTTAATAACGAAGATTTTCGGTTAACAACAACAACAAAAAAATTGAATAACCCAGTTTTGGCATAACAACCTTAAAATTAATGAAGAAAATTTGCAATTATAATGAAATTAATTTTCGAAAGGATTGAATAACTTTAAATTTCAATAAAAAATTCGTAAAAAAAAAAAAAAAAAATTAAAATTAATTAATTACCTAATTTGTGTCAATAATTATCATACCCTAGTTCTGAGATATGGATTTTAAATGAAAGAACGTTATTGATCCGTGGAGTAAAAATACTGTTACTAACCAACGGGGCTGAATAATTGTTGGTAATATTCCATATCTTTGATGATATAAATTTTAAAGGGTGATAATTTCGAGTTTGTTTTAATCGTCGTAAAGTAGCTGTACACACAGCCGAGTGATTCGGATCTTGATGATCAAAGTAGCTAAGCATCCGAAGACGTGAAACTGGTACCAAGAAAGCATATAATATCTTGTTGAAACAAACGGAAGGCGCCAACGCCTAATTGCTGCGGCAACAGAAACGCGAAGGGATCCGATTAGTTGAGGAAAATTCCGTAGAGATACTACAGGATCTCGTTTCGTTTCACGTTCATATACTTGAAAAAGGAAACAGACAGTTGAACCGGGATGATGTATTTGTGTAATCAGAGCCTGAAGACGAGATATAAAAATTGTATTTTCCGAATGAAGTCAAGGAAATAGACTTCATCGATCTCCGTTAATTATTATAGAATGTATCGATGATTTAACCGAGTAAAGAGAAAAGCACACCCCTACCTGCGTGGTCCTTGAGAGAGAAAAAAAAAAGAGGTATAGGTATTGTGGTTTTTTCAGGATCGATGATAAAAAATGGAAAATTGAAAATTGGAAATTGAAAATACACGGGAAACGTTTCCCTCCGGAGGTAATATTTAACCTGGGTGAAAAAGATCTCTCCCCGATTCTACCCTAGCCCCCCTCCCTCCCCCTGGCCTCCGGCCCCCTGCCCCACCACCCCTCATTCCCCCTCAGCATTTCGTGAGAGATTGCGAACTCTGTGGCTACAGCACGGTCACATATCTGGTAAAGGTATATATCTCGGTTGGTTGTAGGTGAGCGTGTAAGTCCAGGGGAAGTTTACACTTGGCAATTTCCTAAAGTAACCCCCGTTGATCTCCGTTTCGTTCCGTTCCGTTCGCTGAACGCCTTCAGTTTGGTCGCCTTCAGCTTTTCCTGTACCCGATACGAGGCCACCACCGTTTCCACTTCCACTTCCACTTCCAGTTCCACTTCTACTACCATTGCCACTGCCACTGGTTCTATTGAAGGAACGACGTAGCTCCAAGCTGTTGCCACGTGAACCATGAGCAAGGATATACCTACCTAGTTCGGAAAAAAAAAAAAAAAAAAATTCGTTCTCTTCTGAGCAGGCGGTGTTGCGGAAAAGGCAAAAAAAAAAACAATCATCTAGGTACTCTTGACTTCCGTGAAACGACGTAGCTGAGAATGAATCCGGAAGAAAAATCATCAACGCTAACTTTTACTATCTACATGCGTGTTTTCGTCAAAAGAGAGATCAAGAGAAAGAGAGAGAGAGAAATTTTACCAACTCTTCCTTCCTCGAGATCAGCAAAGTCACCCGCTTTACGTCTCTCTATTTTCTGTACTTAGGAACCTGGTCTAGCTGCAACTCCAGCCAAGTCAGTTTATCCAGACTCGTCTTCCTGCTTCCTGTCGTCTTCCGCCTTTCCACTTTGCCCACTTCAACGTTCCAGCTTACGAGCTTGGCGGAGTTACTCGCGGAATAATTATCCCACAAACTCCGTCTTACTGGTGAAAATAACTCTCGAAACTGCAGTACACAATGCACACTGCACAATCAGATATGTACAAATGAACGCTGATTACAATGTAGTAATACCAAAGGTAGAATTGGGAGAATCAGTCAAATTAGTTATGCCTCGTGATACGTTTTTACGTTTTTATTGCGTTTTTGAAAATTTATTATACGAGATTCCATCAGCAGTTAGCTATTCGGTGTTCCCAACGGTTTTGGCAATTCTGAATTAGGTGGTTGTATAGTTTCGCGTTGTTTAGGTATTACTCGTTGAAAGTAAGCTTAAAACTTTTTAGTGCAAACAAGACTGAGATATCCAAGTAGGTAAACCGGCTCGACTTTTAACAGTTTCAACACTTTGACCGCAACGCGGTGAGAATAAATGGATAATGCCGACGGTAAACTCTCAGGAAGATCGTAAAGTCGACGATGAAAACGCGGCTCTGTCAAGGCCGAAATTTTAATACTCAACTACCCGCCACACCTTAAACTTTTCCTCTTATTACTACTCAAAGCAAAAGAGAAGAGCAGAGAAAAGAGGAGAGGTGAAAAAAAGTGAAGAAAAGCTCGACAAGTACCAATAGGCAAAAATTTAGAACTTTTATAACAAAGTGAGGGAAAAAAAGCTCTAATCCTAATGAAACACCGTCAATTTCACCTTCTTCATAGTCATGATCTAAGGCCACTCATGTCTCGTGTTACACTGTCCAGGGTGAAGTAATTGACCAGCACCTTTCCAAGGCATAAAGCGCGGGGTCGAGTGGAACCAGCACGAAGCTAGAAGTGATAAGTAATTGATGTTATTTCCAGAGCAGAGTTGGTGGAGGGTAAGGGCGAGGACGAGGGCGAGGTCGAAATCGACGCGATGCAAATCCGGCAAAAAGGTCTGTCGTGATACGGGACAATCATTCAAGCCAGAAACACCGAGTCACGTGTTACTCACCGCTACACTATCAGTCAGCTCTGACCCAGGCGTCGCTCAGTGTCCCAGGTAAAACGTTACACACCAACATTTACACGGATTATATAACATTACCAATACTTATCTATTATAACATCGTGGAAACATAGTATACTAACACAAGTGGTGTTAGTGGCGGTAGTAGTTTTACCACTACAACACCTGAAGCTCAAGCTCGTTTCCTGTTCAGGCCTACCCAGTGCCTCGTTAGAAACTTGAGCTAGACGACCAATCCCTTCCTTCCTTACTTTGGCTACCACCAAACTGGGTGTGCTCACCCAAGCCATCATCGAAGAGTCTAGACTCTGGAGTATGAAGTCTGAAGTATATGGGTGATAGACGGGATAAAGGGAGTGGAAGAGGAAGAGGAAAAGGGAGAAGCTAGATAGCCAGTACACACCACGGACTTGGGGTTAAGGCGAGGAGATGAGAGGACCGAGTATAAGCTTAGGTTAGGTTAGGGTTGGGTTTGGGGTTGGGGTTTGGTAAGGCGAGGCTTGCGGATCACGATTAGTCGATGCTGCTGCGCTCCTTGCGCTCTTGAGTCTATGGCAAGTTTCGAAATCCCCGAGAACTGGACGAAGTTTCTAAACAGACCACAGAGAAGATGCTTGCGACCACTACAATGAATCTCCACAGAGGATAGCGGCTAATTAACATTCATGGTTGTGTGTTTCCACAGTGCTCGAACTGTTTTAAATACATTTATAATGTTGTTGTTGTTTTATTTTTTTTTCCTTTCTCTTTTTAAATACATTTCTTGACATGTATGTATGTACAACCAAAAAGAGTAACGATCTGCAGTGACTTATCAAGGATCGTCCTTCCGGTGGATAGAATAGTGAACGGTTGGGTGATGGGCTGTAATTAAGATCAGAGCTTAAAGCAGAGTAATTATTGTTTATGGTAACCATCGTAGATACAATGGAGGCAACTTTAGTTACCAAGAAATCTTTCTATAGGCTAGAACATAATGGACCAAAGCGGCTTAACGAGCAAGCTGTATTCAATTTTAACGCGAAGTCATTACTTTTAGTCGTAGGAGACGTCTCATTCAGCCCCAACCCCCCCAACCACCAGCTCCAACCCAGGGGTAGTACTCTCTGCGACGCTGCAGAGCTTCACGATTGAAAGAGGCTCACGGTACGACGATGACGGTGACGGTGGCGGTGACGGTGACGGTAACGGTGACGGTGACGACTACGATGACGACGACGACGACGACGACGACGACAACGACGACAGGAGGAGTGTCTCAAGTTGTGTACACAAAGAACGCGAACAAACGCCAAGCTCTCCCCTCTGGCAATGAGCCCCTTCTTCACCCCTGTGTTCCTCCACCATCATACACTCACGAATCCCCTCAACACACTATACCCGAACGAGATTGCAACGATCTTTTACTTTTTTTAAGCATTAGCGACGTGTATACTGCAGAGGGTTCGCTCGTACCTAGGTATACTCCTTAAAACATGGATGACATGTTTGCATGGTTCAGTGTGGACGAATAATTCAATCCAATCCAGACCGTAAATAAGTCTTTCATTTTCTTGAACCTTTTGTGAAGTGAAATTTCAATGTCATAAGCATAATACTCTGTATCCATGATGTGCCTCGACAGGACGATTATTCATGTTCATCATTTAATGTGAATTCCTCTAAATTTCATCTTTCTGAAAATCTTTTTTTCGGATTCTGGAGGACCGAAGATGTAAAGATTCGGTAAAATTGGTAAGAGTTATTATTAGCACCAGGGTGTTGAATGGTAAAAAGGTATGTGTAAAGTTTGATATGATTGTTAGGGAAAAAAATATCGAATGTCAAATATACTATGTACCTACATGAGAGAGAAAGAGGGGTTGTTTTTTTTTTTTTATCTCAGGATTATATACACGCGTGGTATAAAGTAAAACCTTGAGTTCGCCTATTTTTTTCGTTCTTCGTTTTTTTTTTTTTTGTTTTTTTCTTTTCTCATTTTTTGTTTTTTTTATTCAACCTCTGAAAAGTTCCCTCCTGCGAAATCTACCCTCAAATTTGTTTCCGTTCGCCGAGCCCTTTTTGTTCCTCCTTGAACTCTGTACCTTCATTATTTTGCTACCCTGAGCAGTAGCTTGTCCCTATACTATGCGTAAATTTGCTTTTGGATCGTCGAAGTTTCAACGGTGAGTCTTGGTGTTTTCTAAAATTTATCCCGTACAAAAACGTCTCTTGCAGTCTAGAGATAAAAGTTCGGCAACTCTTTATACTGTATGTGGGGTATACCGGAGTCCCGGTGAAGAAACGGGACCGAGCAAAGAACGAAGAAGTAGAAGAAGAAGAAGAAGAAGAAGAAGAAGAAGAAGAAGAAGAAGAAGAAGAAGAAGAAGAAGAAGAAGAAGAAGGAGATGCGGAGGGCGCAGACTGACCGTAGGTTAAAACTCCCTCGAGATCACCGGCACCGTCAGGACAAAAGTTACACCATTACGCGATGGGGTGATAAAGGTATATAGAGTGCCTTAGCGATAACTTTCATTCCAACTCCTCGAAGTACTATTTTTATGCCTTAAATTAATCCCACCAGAAGCCCCGTTGAGCCGATCGCCTTTTCCTTCTCACTTACATGCTTGCCTATCGCCATAGTAGTACATACATAGTTCACAGGATATCGATAAATTGACTCATTGTTTCTGACATAGATATCGGTATTTATCTACGAATAAGAGGCAGACTTCGGAAGGTGTTTCTTTGTTTGTTTTAACAAACGTAGGCGTATTTATCAATTTATTTCAATTTCAAAGACAAAGAATGGCTCGAAATTCCCTCGAGCGATCCCACCCTCCAACCAAAAGCCTAATATACGTATAGCGAGTGATAAATTATGATGAACTTGGACGTCGGGTATGCGGATCGTCACAACGTTTAACAATCTTTTTATTACCGGTAAAAATAAATTGAACACTTTTCAGAACGGATGACGAATTGAGGTTCTCCGCCTCATCCTCCTCCTCGTCCTCATCCTCCTCCTGAAGAAATCAATAAAATATCAAACTATAGAATACCTTATTTATGACCGTGTTTGATTCAGCAGTGAAAATACGATCGGCCAAAATATCTGATGGTCCGCCTGCAGGGTGATCTTTGTTGATGTTCGAACGTAAAACTTGTATACCAACCAACCTACCTACGGTGGAAGGAATTCCGTCTAGCTTCGATAACCGTCGAATATATCCTGACACAAAACTGAGAGGTTATAGCCAAAAAAATTAAACCAAGGAATTCAGCTCAAATTGTTTTTTATTTTCCTGGTATAAAAATTCCGCCGTCAACGGATATAAGAAAAAAAAGGTTTAACTTTGCGGTAATTATAATTAACTTAAGGGTGGATTTATTCGAGAGAGTCCGCTACTTTTTTATATCCTCAGAACTCTTAGGGGCGTTTTTGCCTTCCCTATTTTCCTTTCCAAGAAGGTCTCAGGGTTTTCTTAGCGATGGTACAGCAAGGCAATGGTGTGATCGATCGGACCAGCGAACGGTGCTCGAGGTCCGCAGAAAAAAGGCAAACGAAGCGGGGCACGAGGGAGGAGGTGAAGAAGCCCTGGGTAGCCCAATCCACGACCCGTTTTTTTTATTTTCTTTATATTCTTTCTTTTTGTCTTCTTGATTTTGTCAATTCTTTGAAGATCGTTAGCTGATTATATTTTATAAACTCGCAAAGGCAGAAGGTATTCGAGATACTTGTGAAAACTAAAGGATAATTCTTCCCGCTCTTGGAGAAGCGATAATTGCGAAAACGGAGGCTTTTTGTTTATTTTCCTAAAACTCACAAAGTCCCTTAGAAAAGGAAATCCCCATCCTCTAAACAATGATTTCGATACAAAGACGCCCAGAGGCCACTTTAGCAGGACGGCAAACGTCATGAAATATTTATTTCGGCCTTCGACTTCTTTTAGTGCCTACCAATCGAAGAGATTGGAATCCGCCGACGATACGGAGGCCAGGATTTCACCGGGTCTTTTCTATGCTCTTAAAAAGAACTAGGACCAACCTAAGCTCACACTGCTAGGTACGAGGGTAATTCATGAAACGTCGATAGAAATTGAAGCAACTATTCCAAGCCTTATCTCACAGTCCAGAAAAACAAGTACAGGAACCGAAAAAATTATTTGTTACACCGTATTTATTTTATCCTACGTCCCAAAATCCCATCTTAAATCTAAGCTGTCCCTGAGGAGTTTTGAAATCCATAGTGTTAGCCTGAAACTATTCGGAGTCCAGAATTCAGCTGGGTACATTTCTTCTGAGTTCACGAGTGTGTTCCTTTCCTCGGTGCCCTCGCTACTATTCAACGATCACATTGGCGCCATCCCATCGCCGCAATGAATATTCCGCTGACCCGGATGCCATCAGATTCCAGATAATCCTCGCCTAAGCCGAGCGGTGCACACTGCACGAGGATTTTCATTCAAAGTTCAAAGTTCTCCCATTAATAGTTGCGGGTACCTCAAGGAAGAGGTCCGGGAGTCTTAGCTCCGGGTTTCCCCGATTTAGACGCATGTAAAGGCAGACTTGGAATCACCTGCAAATTGCGGGCAAGTTTGTCTATCCGGATTCCTACAAATTCCCTGATTCCTTTCAAGGCTCGCCGCTGGTATTGCTTAAAAACTTTTGGTATGGTTACAAAGAACAATAATTCAAGGTTGTTAGGGTACATTTTTTTGGAAGGTTTTCGGGCACGTATTAGTTTACTTATCGTTAACTACTCTAGAAGTCTCTTCATCGACCAGCGTTACGCTTAGTGGACTTGGACAGTAGGTATAATTTTTCTTGCTTTTCACAAATTTAATTCTCAAACTTAGAGAAACTTTTTCACTTCCAGTAATATAGCTTTTGATTGAACGTACGTTCTACTACACTCATGAATTTTTCGCGATAAAATTCATTAAAATAATGGCACAGTCTTATTATTCTCCAGAAAAATGTCGGTTTTACCTAAAGTCAAGCCCGTTTTTGTGTAAGACCCTTTAACTGTGACATGTGTAGCGGTTACAGTTAAACGGTCATATCAACACAATTAGTTTCAGTGATGAAACCTCGTTTTTTCACACTGTGAGTAAGTAACTGTGGATTAGAACACGAGGTCCGTTCTTTTACAGTTGCCATGCGGACCTATGATGTGTAGACGTGATGATCCTCGAATGTCGTTTGAAGTGTAATTCTGACTGATAACTGCATAAATATTTCGTGAAAGGATCTCGGGGATTTCGACCCATGGACGGTTTCTAAAGTATGATAGGTACGTAGCCGTACCTGCGGGTAATAATCTCTGGCGCATTATCTACCGCAGGTATCTGGGCTATCCGTAGTCGCTAAGGTTTTGGACTGGTTGCTGCGCACGACCCTACGCTTCCCAAACACAATGGTATTGTGTCCGGAGCATGCCGGGCGCGGTGGCTCTGAATTATTACGGCTACCCTGTCCCCTAGTACCCCGTGCCATCTACTTCCTAGTTCCTATTCCGTTCGGTGCCAACGGATCCTTGTCCCTTCTCTATCTCTCTTCCTCTCTCTAGCTCTCTGTGTCTTCCTTCTGCAGACCCCGAACCCCGGGGGCAAACATAACTCAACGACCAACACCCTGCAGAGGTATAGCTACGAGGATCGTGCAATGGCTGTGGGGACTTTGTCTTTTTATCGAAATAGGTAGTCGAAAAGATGGCACTTTCGAACCGTCGCGTCGCGTCGCGTCTTGCGGAAATGGACGGGCTTGTATACCCCACTTACCTACTTTATGCAAATCTAGGTACGGGTGCGCCTATCTATACTCACAAACCAACCAGCCAGCAATTCCATTAACAGGCCACCTGGTGCGCGTTAGAGTGCATTGGCGCCGGTTTTGTCAGGGTAAAGTGGGAATGCAATTGGCAAGTGGTACGTACCTACGTGGGGTAGGTACTAGAGCGGAGTGAATATTTTCACTGTGTAAAGTTGGTAAGCGGAGAGTTCTTCGTCTTCGGTATCCCGTCGAGGACGACAACAACAACGACAACGACAACGACGACAACGATGACGACGACGACGACGACGACGACGACGATGCGGTGGTGATGGTAGTGGTGGTGGTTCGAGTGCGTTCGTTCTGAACATTTGCGAGAAAGAGAGAGAGAGAGCGAGAGAAGGGGAAAGGGGTTTCTTTTTTAAAACCTGTGAGGACGCGGCGACGTCGCGACGTCGCTTCGTATACAAGAACTTGCGAGGAGCTACGGAAGGAGGACACATCAAAGAGCCCAGCTTCCCGAAGGGTGGAAACCAAGCGTCTCTCGGCGTCGTTCAGCGTCGTTGAACGTCGAACGACAGCAATTTTCACCCGGCCTTCCTCTCCTTCACTTTCCTTCCCTCTTTCCTCTTTCCGCTTTCCTCTTCCGTCTCTTTCCTCCGATGTTTCAGCCTGGCACAAGCTCTAATCCCCCTTTCATCCCGTCGTCCTATACGTATATCTACACATACTCGGTTATTTAGATCTCTCCAAGATTCTTTCCCTTATATCTTTAAAGAAAATAAAAAAAGATAAGGCAGAGGACTGTGCTGATGCTCAAAGTGACAAACGACTAATATACCTATAGCAACTTTCACTGGACTCATGATGTGCCCAAACAAGCATGAAGGAAGGAAAGGTCTGGAACTCCAATCAAGCGAGTTCGTAGCTGGTATAGAAAGGACCAAACTCTGGTGCAGCCGTACGGTTCCTCCTCAATTCTGTGGCTCGTCTAGCTACCACGCGTGTAAAAGGGGGCTTCGCTGCGGTTCTGATTTGCTTTGAATAATAACTCAAAGGGGTGACCCACGCTCCCTGGCGTGGCGAGGCGAGGCGAAGCAGCGTACCTTTACCTACCTACCTACCTACCTACCTCTGCCTATTCTCCACCCTGTTCCACCTATCTACTAGCTACGAGGGAGCAGAGAATACCGTGTGCCGTTGCTCTACTATATGCTTATGGTTTCATACATATTTCAGAGCCGACGGAATCATACTTGGTAATTTATTCGGGTTGTTTTGCAAAGGCATCCGCTCTGCCCCCGTCCGACTAAACTGCGTTTGATATCATATCTGGCTGTATATGCCGTCTATACTTCGTGCAGCAGACCCCGACTACGGAATAGATTAAGGAATATATGGTGAAAGTTGATAAATCTACGGAGTCTTCGATCGTGAAGAATAATAGCGTGTAAAGATTGATCCCGCTGTCACATGCCTGGGGCGCCGGGATGGGGCTCTTCGAATTCCTTTGACTATATAACGCATGGGACATAGATCAAAGCGAGTGTGAGGTGGCGCGTGTGATGGCCGGAAGTCATAGGCGACCGGAACAGGAAATTAGCTCCAGTAGGGAAACAATGGCGGGGGGAGGGAAGGAGGTGGGCCCTCAACGATGACAATCCGGAACATTTGAACCTTGGATATTCACCCCGAGCTTTAACAAAGGCTCAAAGTCTTATCTGCCAGTTTGTCGCCCCTGATAGCCGTAAGCTACAGTAAAAAAAAACAAACACACACCGAAACGGTGGTGCGTACGTTGATTTTTTGAAATACCACTTTTACTACCAGGGATACGGGGGGAGATTGCACGATGAAATTTCAATAGGACAGAGATTTGCTAGCGATAAACGAGGCTGCTTAGAATTTAGATAGATCGATCGTCTTTTGAACCCTGCGAAGTGCCTACAAATCTCTAGTTAAGATCCCTGCAGCCGTTTTCACGTCACAAGGGAAAAAGACGGCGGCACAAGCGGATGGGCTAAAGTGTTACTGATCGTTGTTGGTCGAGAAACGAGGTCGCATAATCACAGTTCCAGTTTCATAACCCCTTTTCACTATGGAGTGAGCTAAGATCTAGGGGTAAAAGAAAACTCTCTCTGGATAAAACACAGAGACTATTATCCTCGGAATGGAGGGACGGATGGAGGACACATTTCATCACCGATCACCGCGAGCCATCACGTCAACATTCTGACCTTCCTACGTACACCGCGGTGGTAGAGCTCGGCACCTAGCAGGCCATTTTGGGGTTTGATTACTGAGAATAAAATCGTCGTAGAAACGAATCTTCGTTTATCGTTCGTGGAGAGAATATCGTGGGAAAGTTAGAAGTAGGTAGAAAATAGAAACGCCTATACTTGCTGCCTCTAGACGTCTCTGGTAAAGCCAATAGGTATTCCAGCGGTCTGGTTCTCTCGTCATCAGACACAAAGCAGAACTCATCTCGAGCGGGATTATTATTCTTGGTGCGATTGCAGCACTAGCGAACAGGAAGACCTCCGCTGCCGCACCGCACAGCTCTGGTACCTACCTATAACCCGTCGGCAAATTCCAGAGGGATGCAAGTGATACGAGGAGCTGGAGATATGGTCTATAGATAGTTGAGAAATTCCAAGTTTAATAACCAGCTCGCAGATCTGCGGGAATGAAGTAGTGACACCTTTAGCGCAGACTTCTACCTCCAGCTTCTACCCTCCATAAATGAAAACTATAAATCCCAAGAGAGGGAGGAAGAGATGAGGAGAGCGGAGCCAGGCAGGCCCTTCTTCCTTCACTCCGGGTTAAATATTAACTGACTGTTAAAATTCAGGTGGTCGGTAATTAAACGTTTCGTATAACGTCTCGTGTTTTAAAAAGTTTCAAGTCCTATTTCATTTTGGTTTAAAAAAAAAAAAAATCTAATTACCTGGTATTCACCTGGCAAAACCCCTCGAAAGCGCAACGTAGAATGAATTACTCGTTTTCACCAAGAACTGGGAAATAAACTAGGTTATGCACACGTTAATGCCGGCTGCGATTAGCCCGCTTTAGCTCAAACTCTGAGTGCGTCAGAGCTTCTTCTGCAGACTGCGGTATAACCGGAGTATGATGGAAACCCATCGTAAAGACCTTCTCAATGTGAATTCAAATATTCCAAAGGCTTCACATAGAATTATTAATCACTAAGAATGGCGGTAGACCCGTAAAACAGCTGATACGACCCCCACGCACCGGTATTATACGGACTTGGATTGATTCTGGAGGGGTTAGCACAGTCTATGGGAGTCAATCGATCGATCATCTTGACCTCTGTGACCGAGATATCAGGAAGAAAATGTGCGCGTAAACCACTACCGAGGCTGTGGGGAAAAGCGTTTTATGCCGAGAAAGGAGCATTCGAGCCAGCACCCTATTCTTTACTCCAGACCGGGGCGTTTTACCCCGAAAAACGGGGTAAAGAAGAAGAAGAAGAAGAAGAAGAAGAGCAGTTTTCGGTCGCTGCTTTCAATTTTTCAAAGTAGGCTATAGCAAGTACGTGTACATTATTTACCAGCGAGAGAGGTTATATTTATAAAATAGTTTTCTTCCTCAGGATCTTATAAATGAAAGGCATTACGCCAAAACCAGCTGAGATCATCCGAAGACGTAAATTTTTTATCAGAGCAGAAAAAAATCAGCAATTTTTTTTGAAAACGTGGTGTTTACCGATTTTCACTTAACCGCACCTCCAAATGATGAAACTTTCCTCTTACATCATGCACAGCCAATAATTTCGGGCACATGCAGATCGCGCGCATTGACTCTGTGAGTGGCAGCATCGACGAGTGACGTGATATGAATAACAAAACAACTCTTCGAGGCGGGAAAGAAGACAGTTTCAATTTATTCGCAAGGCTGCCTTTTAGCCCCGCACGTCTCGGTTCGGTGTTAAAACCGGCGGATTAGGGGTAAAATATCGGAAATACATCTGTACATCTGGATGATATATTGAAATGCCTTTGAGGGCAGAACAGGACGAGCCAGTCATGCCCTGGAAATAAATTCACCGGGACGTTTTGTCTACCTTTATTTTTTATTCTTTTATTATTTATTATTTTTATTTATTTTTTTTTATTTTTTTACTTTTCATTTTTTTTTTTTATATTTTTGTATTTTATTTCTCTATGTTTCTCTCTTTCCCTACGGAGATACACGGGCACGTCTCCAGGGGCTGGAAAACGAAAGCATCTTTATGTAATTGCCGTCAAAAGCCAATGCGTGTCCGCTACATCTACGTATGTGTAAGCCCCGCGACGTGTATCGGATGTCTGGTTTAGCTGTTTAACCGTAACTTTTTTACCACGGTACTCCACTAATATCAAAGTAAATCTACCATCGCTTGTTGATCTCAACTTTTCAAGGTGATATCTCTTAGTCATGTCATCGGAAATTGATTTTATTAATATCCGATTGGATTCGTCTCTACTTCCTCTGAGATAGGAGGATGTAAAAAGTATCAGGCATCGTTCGAAAAAAGTGGACAAATAACTTTAAAACATCCGAATAAGATTTAATGAGATTTGAAAAATCTGTACATCTGAAAGTAAAAATTTAATCCAAATATTACAATAGCTCGTATCGAACACCTAGGTCATGGTGTGGATATTCGTCGAAAATCGTTACTGAGACAAAAATTCTCCGAATTGCCTTATATAAAACGACTCCGCAGGTGATTCGATAAATAAAATCAAGGTGGTGTTCAGAGGGTGAATTCCAAAGAGAGTCACGAAATTCAGTTAGACTTTGAGCGGTTTAAAATCCTTATACTGTGGGAATGTCTTATCGTGGCTTCACCACGGTCTCAGATTGTCGTCAACCGATCGATTTTAGTACACGAATAACCTGCTAAAAAAAAATCACACGACTTCAGACACACAGTTGAAGACACGATTTTTTGGGTTTACTCCGTCATTACTTCATCAGAAGTTACCTGCAGCGACGAAAATTCGATTCGATTATACATCCCGGTTCCCCTTTATCTTGAACAAATATCTCCACGTACATTTGCCAGGCTCGTTTTATCACTGAAATTGCAGGCAGATCATAAGCGATAACCAGCACGAGATGCCGGTGGTATTTCACGAAATTATCAGACCACTACTCCTCGCGTTGTCAGTGAATCGCGTGCTGCGTGCTGCATGCCACCAAGTACCGGGGTGTCACTTTACTCAGAGGGTACCCTCGCGATAGGTGACATGTTCGAGGATTGGTAGATAGGTACCCATCTCTAAATAATTTCATAAAAAAAAAAAACTGTTGTTCGATCCCCGGTGACCTTCTAAATACCCGATTTTTTGATGAAAGACAATATTCGGATCATAATCCGTACCTAACTTGGCGCTGGTAATGATGGTTACTGATGGCTTCAGGCCATCCATGTCTTGGTCGAAGATGCCTCGTACTAAAATCCTGAGATCTGTAGGAGCCCTTGCGGCGACGTACACAACGAAGGAAGAGAGGATCTCCAACGTCACCGTTGACGGAGTCGACACGGAATGTTCATTAAGAGGTGAAGTAATGTCTGCGGCCTCCGTCTGACTAATTGGAAAGCGTAATTTTACCCAAGCGTATCCGTTATTGTCTGCGCCCCCGAGGGTAGCGTGCGGTGAGAGAGAATAGGGAGGAGTAACGGCGGCAATGCGATGCTGCTGTACTGTAGTGCATCGGGAAAGTTTGCCTGAGCGATTCGGAGCAAAGCGCGCTACCTGGTAACAGTATGTGACCATTGTATTCCGAATTTTCATCAACGTTTTCAGCGTTGAATAAATATTTACTGCAGTCATTCTAGAATTTACTGCGCATGATTGTGCCTCCTTTGTCCAAAGTCTTCCGTTCTCATCCAAACAGTATAAATATCTGTTTTACTGCTGCCGAATCCGCAGTAAGAGACCACTGGATGAGATTTCGTTCCACCCAATTGCTTCAATTTCTGGAGCTATCACCACTAAAAAATTTATTTATTACTAAGCTGGACTCATGGCTGCACAGCATCTCATCATTTCAATGAACAAGCCGCACGAGAAGTTATCGGCTTCCAAAGTGCAAGAGGAATAAATTCACGGCTTAGTCGAAGTTCTTATTCTTCTTCTTCTTCTTGGTCCGACGAGTCCAAAGGCCGATTTTACTCCAGTATTTCCGAAAGTCGATAACTCTAGTTTATAGTTCATTTGACCTGCTAGTCGATTCAGCGTAATCCCTTCGACAATTTTGGAAAGAACGTTTCCTCTTCCTTCCTCAGGAAGTCATATCACATTAAAGGTAGTGCTGATCCGGTCATTGCAACACTTAATACATGTTACTATGAGGGATGGGTTTAAAAATGGCTACCTCGATGATAACGAGCGAATTATAAGACTTTTTACTCTCACGTATTTCTTTTTCAGAAATCTGAGAGAAAGGAGGATAATTTTAGTTTGGGAAGATTAAACGGGATATGATGGAGTGAGTGGATATAGATTAAAAACGATCGTCCGCAGGTTTTTTGGAAGTCGTTTTAGCAGCTCAGCCTTTTGCGTAAAACGTGAGTTTCTCTCCGGTGCTGCGTCGTAGCGCGGGCATCCTGCAGCTGGTAACCGTCAATCATTACCCACGGCCGTCCTTGCCTGGCGAGACAAAGGACGAAGGAGTATGAGGCTGAAGGGCAAGGGAAGAAAGGGTTCTCCGCCCTCAACCAAGATTGGTATCGGACCTCCACCGTTCCCCTATCAAAGCCAGATAACGCGATCCTCATCCCACTGCACTCCCTCGCTTCGCTTCTGCGGAACACGTGGGTGTAATTTGCCTGTCCTAGGAATACCTCGCGGTCCAAGAATTGAGGAAAATGGTAAGCTCATAATACAGCGTATAATACAGCGATTTGTGTTTAGGGACGTGGGGAAGAAACGTATTTTGACTTAAAGCACTGCCATTTTGTTTTTCTTTTTCATCACATCCTATTTATTTATTTAACATTGAGGATGTACTAATGTACTATGTATTACAAGTGCCCCCACGAAACCAGGCGGGTTATAGCTACAGCTAAATCAAGAGGAGTCAAGTTTAAAAGCACTCTGCAAATTAAACACCTTTACATTTTTCCACCCTAATAAGCACACGATTCGATTGAGCCAGGCAGTAAATTATACTAGCCACATCATCAGTATTCTGAATTTAGATTACAGTTCGAATTACCAGAAGAGAGTAAATAATATGTTTTTCGAAAATTGTGTTAGACCCGGGTAGAGAGTCCATTTCAACTTATACAGCAATAGCTGTCCCAAATAGACTGATTTCTCTCTTGTTTTTTTTCTTTTTTCTTATTCTTTTCCTCTTCTCTTTTCGACGTTTTTTTTTTTTTTTTTTTTGTTTCAGGGGGAAAACCAGACCGAAATCAGAGTCAGGACATGCCGGGGTTCGGCCACTTTACTTTCGGTTGGTATCGAGCGACATCGAGGGGTACGACGACGTGGCAAACAAAAGCCGGTCGGTGTCGAGGCCGCCTGTAGGGGGTGGTTAGCGATATAGTTGGTTATATTTTCCTTTTTCTTCCTTTTATTTTCTCATTTTTTTCGCCCCCGCTGTTTCTTTTCTTATTTTTTATTTTATTTTATTTTTTTTTTGATTTTTTTTTTCGTCTTTCTTTCTACCTTCTTTTTTCATTTGTTTTTTTTTTTTCTAATAACGTAGGATTCAACGGCGGATGCATAACGATGCCGTCATTTCCTCTTACTCCACAGTTTTCATCGCCACGGTAGCGTCGGTCGTCACCGTTCTGAGTCTTATTATTAAAACGCAAACGTGAAATTTATGACCACCGACTTAAACTGGCCTCCGCCCGTAGTGACGTGTATACAGCATCCTTTTATTTTCACTTTTCTTTTGTAAAAAATTTGTCTCCTGTATTCTTATAGTTTTCTCTTCCGTACCTTATATTTTTCTTTTTTTGTTCTGCCTTTTTCTGCCTCCATTTTTATTTTATTTTATATTTTTTATCTTCTTCTTCTTTATCGTCGCATTCCCTACACTGATGGGTACTTGTACTAGGTACATACTGCAGATGCTAATCGATTTCAAGTGTAATATAGGTATATCCAACTTCACGTACCTACCTACTACCTCTACTGCTCTTTGAGCTTTTCTGCTCGAAAGCTACCAACATCTAACGCCTCAGGCGACCGTAAGTACCGCACTCTCGTGTTCAATCAACATTTATCTGATGATGACTCAAGGACTAATTGATTCTCCTGTATACCTAATCTAACCCTGGTTTTCCTTTAGACCTTATACCTCGGATTTCAACACTAATTGATTACATCACATGACTCTTCTTTCCGAGGGTCAAAGTAGGCATTGCATAATTTGAAGAAAAATACGAATTTCTACTTTCTTTCTTGTTTTAATTTACGTTTTCCATCATCTTAGTGATGATTAAAAAATCACTGGCCTTAATCGAAAAATGACTTTCGATCATTTCAATGTATCGTGATGAAAATATATAAAATTTATATGGTTTTACAATTCGAATGAAGACATGAAAAACTTTATTTAAACTTTCGCTTCTACAAGGACGAATAATTGGACTTGTATTTTTTTACTTACAAACATGATTAGAATTATTTTTGGTAATTACGCATGGGTTTCTAAGCCGATGAAAAGTACCACGAAAAAATAATCTTTTACCGCTGTTTTTTTTTTTTTTTCAATTTTATTTTTAAATTTTTTCGTTTTTTCGGTGGTTCGTTGTGTTAGGGTTGACGAGGCTAATTCAGATCTCGTTAAGTGCGAAAAGCAGTAGTTCCCCGCGCAGCGGATTTCCTCACTAATGTAACGTAACATAACGTAACGTAACGTAACGTAACGTAACGTAACGTGACGTGATTTTGGACGTATTCGTAAATAGCTTTGGGCTAGAGCCAAACTAATGAGCGATGCGTGGTTAGCGATAAGCGATAAGCTAGCTAGTAGTTGGTGTACAACTGTAATACATGCTACTTATACGCAGCTTATAGACCACGACTATGACAAGGAGTATAATAATCAATCTAGTATAGTAGTTTGCTAATATTATACACTTATGTCTACTTTTATGTAATGTTCAAATAAAATATTGATCAAACATAAAATAAAATTTAGAACGAAGACATTAAAATATGAGCTAACAAAGATAAATAAATACATAAACGAAACACCTATATAATATTCATATCAGCCAAAATATAATATTATATTTTATCAATTTCTATTGTACAATTTTGGGAGAATACTTCATCCAGAATGAATAGCTTTAATAATAATGATATCAATAATGATAATAATAATAATAATAATAATAATAATAATAATAATAATGATAATAAAATTTCTCTCAGTTCAACTGCAGTGGTAGTAATTTCTCGTTGTATATTCCAGAAATTTAATTCGCGTCCGTCCCTCTAGCCAGTCTCCACTAAATATAAATTACAGTATATTTATTTTCTCTTCTTTTATTATTTGGATTTTTTGTACTTTTTGTATATTTTTATTTATCCATTTTAATTTTGTTTTTTTTTTCTTCTTTTATTTTTTTTTCCCCCCATATTACGTGTAATGAAAAAAAAAAAGAAACAGACATTTGTCGACGACGCTTGCCGCTTGTCTCTCGACGCTTGTCGCTTGTCGCTTGTCGCTTTTCGCTCTACGCCTCTACTAGTACTACTCGACTGTAATTAAGGATAACACGGTGTCGTAAAGGTTTGGTAGCAGCAGTTAAACACTCCCGATACTTAATTGTTAATTGCTCGTCATCACGCTAGCCCGGTGATGTTCCGTGCCGCCAGGCTGAACACTCTGCCACGGACAACAACCAAACCCAAACCCAACTCTCTTCCTCCCTTCTTCCTGTTACAAACACACACACACACACACTCACACACATTCACACATATATCTCTATGTTTCCATATATCCATCATACATGTGAATTTATACACATAAAAGTACTCATTACTACTGATATACACGTACAGATGTATGTGCTGACCATCGTAAGGGGTAAAAGAAAGAAAAAGAAAAAAAAGTCCAAGAAAAAAGGATTACTACAAAACATTCCCACTGCGTTGTTACGGAAAGCATAACACCACACGATTCAAACGTTGAGCAAAATTTTAGTGCTGTACTTTTTGTTTCTGCACGTTTTACGTTCCTTTGTTTTTAGTTTTTCTTCTTTACTTTTCTGTTTTTATTTGTTTTTTTTTTCCATTTCTGCGGAGGTTTAACTTTTCCAAAAGTTCACTGCAGCTTGCTGAGCTAGTGCTTAATTAGCAACCTTTAAACTGCATCGACTACTGGTGAAACACACGATGTAGAGAGAAAATAGTATTATACCTACTACTGTTTTTTTTTTTTTTTTTTTTTTATTCTCTATTCTATTCTGGGTTCTTTCATTCCTTTTTTTTTTCATTCTATTATTTTCCTTTTGTATTTCTGCAGGAGGTGCAAACGGTTGTTTTATAACGCGATCAGAAGTTTCTAAAACTTTGACCAGCTGCTCACTCCTGCTGGCGCTGTTGCCGTTGCTGTTGCTGTTGCTGTTGCAGAACTCAAACTATACGGTATATTTGTCCTTTTTACATACGTACCTTGTACCGATTCTGCCACCAACTTGAGCAAACATCGTATAGTCGTTATAAAATTTAGATGAATACACATACGTACGTAATACATACATACAAACATACACTGGGTCACACATTGATTACAAAATAGTATCAATGTCGATTCAACAATTAACGCATTAATTTTTTTTTTTTTTTTTTTGATTTTGAAAAAAAGGATTCAAAAACCAAATAAATGTATCGATAAAAACGCGTTTGAAAGTTTCATGGGGACCCAAAATTAGTCAAATGATGAAACTTAGTAGTTTTGTTTTTTTGTTGTTGTTGATAAAAACGTTATTTTTCACTTTACTGTATTGTAAATGAAAAGAGTGAAACAATAAAAAAAAAAAAAAAAAAACAGAAATTGTCAGGAAAATAATGATTGTGTTTGTTACATAACCGTTTATTACATAAAACAACAAGCTGTTAACAAGGTGTGTGTGTGTGTTTGCTTGCCGGATCTCCTGAGTGGGATGGCAAATAGTGTATGAGAGATGATGTGTTCGAGTCTCACCTTCCAGCTCGACGACCTTGCCAGCCCGTTTCAAAGCCTTGACCGCCTCGTCGTGAGTAGCTTCCCTGAGATCCTCGCCGTTAACAGCGAGTATAGCATCGCCTACGTAAAGTTGTTCAGTAGCATCAGCAGCCATTCCTTTAAATATCTTCGAGATAAGTATAGGCATTTTGTTTTCTTTACCGCCTTTTATCGATATGCCAAGTCCGTTATTGTCGCTTTTAACAACACGCACTAGACGTTTTTGGTTTGCTACGCTGTCCGGTACATCCGGATCATTCAAACTGTCGATATTGTTATTGTTTATGTTACCGTTAAGGGAACTTGCATTCTCACAACTCTCGTCCAACGTTATACTCAAGTAATCATCCTCCAATGATACGAATACTCTGTACCATTGACCTCGCACTTGCGTTTCAAGGACACCCGCACGTCCTATTCCCATACTTGTTGTTGTACCACCAACAGATGCTGATGCTGATGCGGCTGCTGCTGCTGCTGCTACTGATGACGCTACTGTAGATCCTCCACCAACTCCACTTCCTGTTACTGTTACTACACCTCCAACAGTTAATACCGTAGAATTTCCAACTCCAACCATTACGCCTGAGGACTGACCTCCCGCACTACCACCGCAGCTGTTTAACTCCACCATTTCGATTTCCTCTATCGTCTTCGCCCGCTTTGAAATTTTATATAAAATAAATATATGTAATATTGATGACACAAGAATTATTTCGTAAAGATTTGTAAGAGAATCGTGGATATAACGTTTGTGTGTGTGTGTGTATGTGTGTGTGTGCGTATGTATCTATGGACTTTTCCTCGCTACTATTTCATTCATTAATTAATTTTAGAAAGAAGAATTTTAGCGAGGAAAAAATATTGATATTTATGTTCATATTCTGGTTAATAATTTATATATGTAGAATTCAGTAATAGTATGTGATAAAAAAGTAATGAAAGATAACAAAATGAAGAATAAAAATAAGATGAAGATAACGTGATGGTAGTTTGAATTCGATTGAATGGTAGATATAGTTAGAAGTAGAAATGGTGTAACAAGGTATGAAAGTTGAAGAGAGAAAAGAAAAGAAAAAAAGGAAAAGAAGAGAAAAGAGAAAAATAAAGAAAAGGGAAATTTTCTAAGAAGGTAACGAACCAAAGAACTTTTATATACCGAGTCCGCGGTGGTGGGCTCGCCTTCTTTAAACTAGTAAACGTAGTACAGTATAGTGTGGTATGGTAGGGGTATGAGTAGTGTGCAATTTGCAGAGGAAAAGTTCGAGCTTCGATATAAAAAAAATAAAAAAAACAAAAAACAAAACAAAATAGAGAAAAAGAAGAAAGCAAAAAGACAAAAAGAAACAAGCAAACAAACAAATATATAACGCGAACAACGAACAAAACGAACTAAACAAACAACAAACACACGATGTCAAATCCTTTTCGCGCTACTTTAAGTCGGCTTATATTCTTAGCTGCAGGAATGAAAAAAAAAAAAAAAAAAAACAAACAAACAAACAAACAAAATGAATAACAGAAGAAAAAATAAATATGAATGTGTAACGTTAATGATAATAATAATTTTGTACAAATTAATGAGAGATATGTATACGATTTTATAATCTCTACGATGATGATGATGATGATGTAATGATACAATTATTCCTTAATAGAAATTTAATGAATTTAGTGAACGAAATAATAAGATGAAATTCGACGATATTTAGAAACTTTTGACTAAACGAATTCTTTATTACCGATTTATGAGCGTGTATTGGCATATATGAGTATGTTTATACTGTTCCAAGTCGATCTAACTCTATGTATTCATAAGTTAGAACGTTCGCTTTGGGTTATTTAATGGCTATAGCTTGGTATCTTTTTTCTCGTTTTTTTTCTCGTCTCCTTCTCTTTCCCTCCGTGTGATTATCACGATAGAAAAACGTGTCGCGACATTTAGGATCTTAATAAGACGATCATATACGATCTTGGAGATATACTAATGAAGAAGTGTTGAATAGTCAACGAGGGGGCGACAGACACATGTCGAAATCTTAATTTCTTATTTCTTTATTTTTGTTCTCAAGTGATTATATAACAACGACGATCACTAATCTCTCTCTTTCTCTCTCTCTCTCTCTCTGATCAAAACCCAATAGTCAAATCAATTCAGTTCAGTTTTCATTTCGCCATATCCTCAATAATATCGTTGCGTGTGTCTAATCCCGTGCATAATATTTTCTTTATTTATTTCTCTCTCGGCTTTCTTTCTTTCTTTCTTTCTTTTTATTATTATTATTATTACTTTTTGTTTGTTTTTGTTTTTAATCTCGTTTTCTCGACATACGAACGTCGAATTAAATTCACAAACACTTCAAAAGAAAAAAAATAAAGAAAATAAATAAATAAAGAAAAAGAAAAAATTTTAAATAATAATAACCCCACGACACTCCTAATCTGGACGTAAGTTCTTCCTTTTCTTTATTTTTATCTTATCTTATGTTATTTTATGTTATTTATATTTATTTATTTATTTTTTTTGTTTTTTTTACACACAGGTACGATCGATAAATTATTCTTTTTCTTTTTTTCTTTTTTAAACTCCAAAAGAATAACAGAAATAAGAATTATAATAGAAGGAAGAGGAATAAGAATTAGAATAAGAATTAGAATTAGAATAAGGTTGTATCCTCCAGGTATTGTCTACAGTCGTCCTTAGCTCCTTAGGTATAGTAAACTTCAGCAAGTTTAGGGGACACACACACACAACAGTGTTAATAGTATAGAAAGACATAAGCCCTGTCAGTCGTAAACACGAAACGTGACGGTGATTTCACCGAGGGAATCTGACCGTCGTATCATTCAGACTAGGTAGTCAGTCGCCAACCATAGCCTGTCTCTACTTACAATTAGCAATTAATCCTTACGAATCGTATCGATTTTTAATATACTTTTTTTCTTTAAATACACCACTTAAATTCTTTTCAATATTATTATTATTATTATGGTTTTAGATTATTTTTAACACTCTCATTTCATTTTTGGTATTTTTTCTTTTTTATTTTAGTTTTATTTACTTTTTTTTTTTCATTAATATATAAAGTTTAGTAGATTTTAGTTCGTTGGAAGATGTAAAATTTTTTCCTACTTATTTATTTTAATTTTAATTGTGATTTTTTTTTTTTATTTTTTTGTTATTTGAAATGGATGAAGATTTGTTTCTATTATTTTTGTTGAAATTATATTAAAGACGACGAGTCACACACCGATTTAATTCAACGCGATAAGTCAAAGAACGACATTTCTAATCCGCGAGACACAATTCACCTCCGTGTCATTATACGGACGCGACTTGCGCCAGACTGAGAAGCTAAGAGCTTTGGGTGCAACGGTATTGGCAGCCGGCGAAACGACGCCGAATACCGACGTCCGATGCCAGCGTCTCTCACGGCGACGCCGGACAACTTGTTGCGCGTACCTCGTTATCGACTCGACGTATCGGCTTCTTCGAATTCCGTTTTAAACACAGTCTCTGTCATTGTTATCTACTTTTTTTTTTGCTTTTGTTTCTTTCTATCTCTCTCTCTTTTTTGATCGTTTTTGTCTGCAGGGAAATTATCAAATAAAATTGCATTAAAAAAAATTTTTAAATTTTCGTTGAAATTATTGAAATCTCTTGAAAAAAAAATAGAAAATAGAAAAAGTTGGAATCACACTATCAATTTGGTTCTAAAATCATCATTGTTTGTCACAGAATTTGTGTGAATTTTTCCAAAAATTGTAATACAGGCGTTTTTGAGACAGCTTAAATAATTTGAAATTCAAAAAAAAAAAAAGGTTTAATGTAAAATGGTCAGGGTCACAGGCTGTGTGATTTCGCATATGGCATGTCCCATATTGACCTATACATGTAAAGAAATATAAAACAAATTTTATAATATTTTTATAAAGTTATTAATTTATTTAATTTAATTTATTTAGTTTTTTTTTTGTGTGTTTTCATTTTGTACTTCAACTTCGAAGTTTTTCACTTTCCGTAATAATTCACTCGTACTAAAATTACTGTATGTCTAGTTGCCTGAAGTAAGGCGTAAAAAAGTAAAGTGCACGACGTTGTTAGTGTTTCAAGAAAAGTCGGACACTTATAAGTTTTTCACATTGTTGTCCTCATCCGTTCATAGTATATCGAATAACTTTCTAACGAGTGGACCCCAATTCCTGAATTCAAAAAGAGAAAAAATATAAAAATTATAAAGAAAACCATAAAAAAAAAATAAATAAATAAATAGAAAATACTTTTCCACACAAATACTGCCAACAATTTCTAGACACGTTATCGAATTTCAAATAAATAAATCGATCGATAGATTTTCCAATCTAAAAGTCAAGATCCATTTTTTATAAAAAACGTGTCGTAATATCGGAAACCGTTCATCCAATTTTCATCAAACAATTTATGAGAGACGATTTCAGTTTCAAATTTTATTGAGACACGCTTAGATCTGATATTCATAAAACCGATTTCAGAAAAATTTATAACAGAATTTTATTTTACTATAATTTCTCATATCACGTTTTTTTTCAATCATTGAAAAAATTGTCACAGAATTCAAAACTCTATCCAACGTTTACAATTCTCAAATTTCCTTACCATTTTAAGGTGTTAAAATATTTTCAATATTGGAAAATTCAAATCGGTAAGAAAGTTTTATCGTATGGTAAATAAATATGATAAAAAATAAAAATAAATAAAAACAATAAAAAACTAATAAAAACAATAATAATCATAATAATAATGGCAAAAAAGAAAAAGACAAGCAATTTTGAAGTAGTAGAGCTCAAGGTGACAAGAAGAAAATGATCGATCGCATACGTATACGGACAGTCTTTACCTCAACGCCGTGAGTGATGCAAATGTAATGTAATTTTTCTTTTCCCTTCTTATAAATGTGTTTATAAAAAATATATACATACCTATATATATATACTCTTTCCTCGGGGTTAGGATCAGAGCCGTGAATATAGCTGTAAGAAATATAAAAAGATAAAAAAGAAAGAAGAAAAAGAAATTAGAAAAAGAAAGAAAAAATAAAATAAACTGTTAAATCTTTTAAATTAATCTCAGTTAAATAATTGAGGTAAATATATACTTATGGGTATATAATACATAGAGCTTTATATATACATATATATAAAGGTACCGAATTATTGTATCATCTCGATTAAAAACTACGTCGTTTAAACAAACTCACTGTTTAACAATTTCAATAAATTGAAAGAAAATAAGGAAAAGAAAATCCACTTCATTTTTTCCTCCATTGATTCTGCAGTATCTTCGCTGAGCTTTAAGATGAAATCCAAATACTTCTAAATTAAGACCGAGGTATCACTCGATCAATAAATTAGTTGATTAAATTAATCCAATCCATGAGTTCTCGTCGATTTTGTTTTGTTTTTTTATTCCTTCGTTTTCCCCACATATCTGCACAACTTCGATGAATTTATTCGTTCCAGTGGTGTTTCAGCAATACCTGTGTATACATGTATAAGTATTTAGTATGTATACATTGGTATGTATAAATATGGCTATACATATTTACTAATCCAATTCACCGTCGACCGTGGGAATAAAATATCGTAAAATAAAATACCTACAGAAGCTTGTGGATTAGAGCTTTTATGCAGATAAACAAAAGCATATTTGTTTACATATATGTATACATAACATACATATACATACATAGATATATATATATATATTTATATACATAAATATAGAACGAGGAACACTTATTTAACGGATATCAAGCGTAATTATAATCAATGAGTTGTCGAGGGAATAATCCGCTTTTGCTTCATCACCGCAGCGATATATGTATACATATACATATCTATATACATATATACCAATATAAGTATAATACCTATACCTAGATACATTCGTAACATAAAAATTAATATACCTATACATATATACCTTAAATGTTAAAAAAGAAAAAACAAAATGCAAATAAAATACAGGAATAATCGATAAAAGATAAATTTTTATCTTTTAATCTATTGTATTTTTATATTTGGCTATTTTTTCATATTGTTTCTTGTTTATTTTTATCTTTATGATTTTTATATTTGTTTATTATTATTTTTTTTTTTTTTTGCTTTGAAACTTGAATCGAAATTAAACAAAAAATAATAACAATATGCTTTCACAATGGTTCACAGACCACCGTTATAGATTGGTTTTCGTTAAAATGAAAATAGTAAAAAAAATGTATCGTGTCAGACTTTTCACTATCTACCTACTATTGGTATATATATACCTACATATTATATAGTATACGATGATATGTATACTGAAAGTGTTCAGAATTAAGAGAATGATTCGAATTTTCATTACAAGGATTAAAACTAAGCTATAGGTCAAGGTGCAGATTGAATTTAATCGCAATTTCAATTACATTTTAATTTCTTTAATTATTAATTGATTTTTCGTTTTTTTTTTTTTTTTTTTTTTTATATCTTGTATCATCGTATTCGAAACAGAACAACAACAGATAAATTCATTCCAAATGCATATCTGTGATATGAAAGTGTAGTGTAGTTGGATTCGAACGTAAAAAATGAAATCACGATAAAATTGAAAAAAAAAAGACAAAAAGAATTCAAAATAAATAAACTGAGAAGGTAAAAGAAGTAATGAACAAACAGCAATAAGTATCTAAAAAGAGAAAAAGAGAATTGAGAGGACGGTAAGAAACAGAAAAAATTAGGGCTGAAGGGGGGAGTTTGATGAGCCTTAGAATTTAAAGGATCAGCGTTTATTTTACAATTGTATTAGTAAAAGGCCCATGAAAGAACGTTATATATACATACATTCGATAAACTGGTACAATGCTTGATAAAATTCATAGTCGATTAATTTGAATTTATACATATTTCAATAAGAACCTCTTGCCTCTTATTTTAACTTTATTTGTTTCTTTTTGTTTTTTCTTTCTTTTATTCAAACTTTAAACTTCAAGCTCTACAACTTTCAATTCGGCTAGCTACAATTGTATTATAATACATAACTATACATACTCAAAGCTACGATATATTAATTATATTAATTTAAATAAATCAATTCAATTAAATTCATATAATATAAAAGAAAGAAAAATTTCAAAGATTATTTGAAAATTTAGAAAATTTTAATTCTTACCATAATATACAGAGCGATTATGAGGAAAGTGGGCACCTAAATATAGGCAATACGGTTTCTTTATGAAACTCGCCACATCATTGGTCGACAATATCTACTCGACCAATGATGTTTCGACTTTCGTGCAAAAACCGAATTGCCTATATTCAGGTGCCCACTTTCCTCATAATCGCATAAAATACTTATTCATTACTATACACTTAATATTATTTCGCTAAATTTTTATAATAGTTAAAATAATTGGTATATGGTATATTAAATTATAACATATAACTATAATTACCACATAACAAATTCGTTTATTATTTATACTTATTGCTTATACACAGTTAAATTGTTGATTAATAAATACATAAATTAATTGTTTTTATTATCGTTAATATCATTATTATTATCATTATTATCATTATTATTATTATTATTATTATTATTATTATTATTATTATTATTATTATTATTATTATTATCATTATTATTATCATTATTATTATTATTATTATCATTATTAATATTGAAATAATAATTGCAATGATACGGATAAACGAGCAGAACACACAGTAGGTATTTTTAAAATAAATTAAGATTCAACGCGGAGAAGATGGGAAGCGTTATTGTAATATTGACTGACGAATAAATTTAGGAGGGACATTTTTTTCCTTTTTTTTTTTCTTTTACTTTTTCTTTTTTTATGTAGAAAAAAAATAAAAATTTTGTCATAAAATACAAACGTCGTTTAGCCTGTCTCTTTCATTTCAAATGAAAAAATTAATTCTAATTGAAAATTTTCAAAAATTTTCTCGAGTCTTTGAAATTTTAAGTTAATTTAGAAAAAAAAAAAAAGAAAGAAGTAAATTATTATAACAAATTTTTTATCAAAATTTTTGAATGATCTTTAGTAGTCGTAAAGAAATTCGAGAGGAGTCTATGAAATTTGAAAGGAATCTAGGTTCTATTTTATATTGAAATGCTATTAAAATTGGTAAAAATGAAAAATGATATTCAGGAATCTGAAAAAAAAATAAATAAAGCAAAAATTCACTAAGAAATCGATGAAATTTTACAAAATTATGTAAAATCGGATTAAAATCTGTTGAAAATTTTCGAATATCAAAAGAAAATCAATACGAAATTAAACAAAAAATCTTTAAATCCTGTTTAAAGTTTCAAAAACGATGAAATCTATGGTGATAAAAATTTTGATTTCACTGTTGCCTTTGAGAACATGTCGATTTAACTGAGACTGCGAACCGCTGTAATCCTTAGCCAATTAGTTCGTCCTTCATCTCCCGGATTTATTGAGCTCTGCTCTGTGCTGATTGCATGGCATCTGGACGATGAGAAACTGTTCTCGGAATGTTGCCCGGTTATGGAGCTGACGATGAAGAAATTCCCAATAAATCGGCACGGTACCGTGTGACATGCGTTCATCATTAAGAATGGATTCATTTCTTTTTCAAATCGTGTTCAGCAGCCACATGGCAGACCATCCGCGATACAAACTCCTGAAGAAGTGGCTGACGTGATTTACCAACGTCGATAACTTCCTCGTGGTTTGCGTCAGGATACTCTTCGTAATCGGTTGGTGACTTGTTGGTTATAAGACTGAACGCGAAGACTGTCATGTCGCAATGTCTTGCCATAATGACCTCGTGAACGGTGGACATGCCTGAGGGAAGAAGAGAAGAGGGTTTTTTTCGTTTTTTAAAAGGTGGAAGAGGGGGTCTGATCATTCCTTGTTGGTAGTTCAGGGAGAAAAGGGATGTGAAACTCACCGACTGCGTCGACTCCTACCATCCTTAACATCTTAAGCTCGGCAACGGTCTCGAAGTTTGGTCCACCCAAGCACGTGTACACTCCCTTGTGGACGATGTCGGAGATCCCCATCTGTTCGGCAACCTTTTGCCCCACCTCTAGTAGCCTCAAGTTGTAGGCCTTGTTCATTGGAGGAAATCGAGGACCGAACCTAAAGCCATCGGACGATTTAGATGGGTCAAAGATTTACAGCCCACTTAGCGCGTTTTAGACTAAACTCTGTTTGTTTGGTAGGCTCATACGTATGTACACATACAGTTCAGACCAAATACCCCAACAACTATATTGTTGTTCTAAGGATGATAGAAGATTACGTATCGCCAAACCCAAGGGACCAAATCATTTACAAGTTATCAATGACCAACTCCGGAGACGTGATGGGTACTTGGATCGAACACTACTGCAGCTAATAACTAATATCTCTTAATTGAACGATCTGATCATCACTTCTTTAACGAGATATACAGACAGGATTTTATGGATCTTTTTTTTTTTCACAGAGGACAGGACAACCATTTTTTTCTCTTCAGTAAATGAAAGAAGTATTTTTATTCTACGGGTAAAGTTAGGATATGGTTTTCGATGACTTTTTTTTAGAAATCTTAGATATCTTTTCCACTCGTAGAAATGATGATAAATTTTTTGTTCTGTTATTTGTTTTTTCATATTTTTTTTTTTTTTTTTTTTCAAAGTTTCAGGAACGTTGGATTTCTTCTTTAGTCTCAGAGGCAAAGAAAGCAACAGTTTAGTAAATCTGCCATGAGCTGTAGAAATAATTCCTGAGCGTCTAGGGTGCGAGAGAAAAAAAAAAAAAAAACAGAAAAAAAAAAGGAAAACGAAAAAGGAAAAGTAAAGTAAAAAAAGAAAAAGTAAGACAGAGGGAGAAGGAGAAGGAGAAAGGTGGTCCATTAATATCTCGACGAGTGACAAAAGAAAGGCGATAAAGTGGAATACCCGTAGGAGAACGGTAGCTGGTGTCTCCTCGTTTGGGGGTAGGAATACGGGGGGGGGGGGGGGGGGGGGGGGGAGTAGAAACGTCTGAGGGCGAAGGAAAAAAAAAATAAACAGAAAAAAACGAAAGAGAAAAAGGAAGAAAGAAAGAAAGAGGAAACGGAACAGCGCGGTAGAGAGAGCAGAGAGAGTTTCTTGAGTAAATACGCCAATCAGGTTCTTTATAGCGCCGTGCAAATAGTTCATCAATTCGATTCAGGGGATATTCCAATAAAATAAATTAATTCTTATTCCTATCTTTCCCTCAGGCTAAACCCACTCCAACAATTTCCCATACCCTCTGCCCCATCGCTAACCCTCCTCCATTTTTCTTCTCATACTCGTTATAATTTATAAAATTTTCAAACTCGAAAATTTTCCTCGGTTAAATTTTTTTTTTTTTTTTTTCTTTTCATCCGTTACTTTTTTTTTAATCAACATTTACCTATACCTAGTACGTACGTAGATGAAATTTTTGAATACGTTTGGAAAATAATTTCGTATAAATTTTTTTTCGATTGAAGAAAAAAAAAATAATAATAATAATAATAATAATAATAATAATAATAAATAAAAATAAGTAGCTTATAGTTTCAGGGCCTGATAAAATGTTTAATCTACTGATATAGAAGGAACATGCAAGGGGATGATCGTCCATGAGAAAGTACGGTGGCAATTTTGCTCGTTGCGAAATCTCTGAGCCCGCGGTTATCTTTCCTCGAAATATGTTCTTGAATGAAGGTTCGTGCCATTTTCCGTGTATATATCCGTTAGAAGTTGATTTTTTTTTTTTCCTTTTTATTCCCCAATTTTTTTTTTTTTTTTTGTTTTTTCCCCCTCCGTTTTTTTCTTCTTTACTTTTTTCTGCTCCTGGCTTAGAATCTAGTTTGGTTTCAGGACACGTTTATAATTTACACGCGTTCCGGCAATCGTGCAGCAGACCCAGTGCCAAAGCGCTGCTGATACTTATACACACATACCTATATATACATCCTATATGTATATATGCATGTATGTATGTACGTGTCTACGCACCGTAAACATATATATATATATATATATATATATATATATATATATATATATATATATATATATATATATATATATATATATATATATAGGTATACAGAAAAAAATCTAGAAACTACAGAATTTTTTGTTTCCTTTTTTTTTTTTATTTTTTTTTTTTTTTTTTACTTTGGCCATCATGTCCCTTGGGACCAGGAACCAAGTCGCCAAAGGAGAGCAGCCTCTCCGATCGAGTTGTGGCAATACGTTACATTTCGACTTTGAAAGCTGAAGAAAGAAAGAAAGACCTCCCCCCCCCCCCCCCCCCCCCCCCCCGATCGCCCTTATTTTATTTAGTTTTCCCTCACCTGTCGTCGTTTGGACCGTGAAGAGGGTTGTTACCAGCAAAACCCATCATGTTTACGTGATCACGCACCATCATGATGTCCCCAATTTTGTACTCTGGGTTTAGACCACCAGCTGCGTTCGTTGCTATCAGGTAATCTACTCCTATCAATTTCATCACTCGCACTGGCATTGAACACTTCACAAAAAAACAAGAATTTGATGTTTTTATTTTTGTTTTTGTTCAGTTGGTAATCGAAAACTATAAGAATGAAAGATAAAAATCCCTAGTATTCTAGGGAAATTTCGTTGAAAAAATTAACTAGGTCATTTACAGATTGTATTTAAATAAAAATCCCCATGTTATGCTTGATTGGTACTTGTTGAAAAAATTCCCTAGAGTTTTTAGTATTATTTATAGAAAAAAAAAAATCCCTAGTATTTCTTTCAGTAGTAGTTGAAAGAAAAGAAATTCCCTATTATATTAAATTTTTCACACACCTTCCAAAGAGGATAGCCTTCATAGTGGTGGAATCTCCCTTGCATACACATAATTGGTATTCCTTGAAGATGGCCAAATACGAGTTGACCAACGTGGCCGGGTACAGTAGATACGGGAAAATGTGGTATAGATTCGTAGGCGAAAGAGACCTTCTCTGTTAGAGTGTCAGCAAGGGAACCTGGACACAATTCACTGAGCTCAGAATTGCCAGCTGTGAAAGATAAATCATAATTCGGAAACACGTGTTAACGATCTCACCCTCCTCCGTCTTATTATATGAGCACATCACTCCCTGGCAAGGGGAAAAAAAATGTTACGTCTCTATTTCACGGGGATTAGAAAAGAAAAAAGAGAGAAAAAAAAAAAGGAGTATCTGATTTTGAAGACAGGAAAATTTTTGATTTGATTAAAAAAATTGATCAATGAAAAAATATTTCTCAGAGTTTATATTGTTTTAATATAAACGTTGACGGTTTATTACCACTGTGAATTTTATGCCTCGGTATAAATGTCTATGGGGTAAAATTCATTGGATCGAAAGTTTAATTATTTAGACGTTGGTAGTAACAGCCGATTAAAGGGCACCCGAGCCGTCGTTAATTAGAGGAGGATGCTTCCAGATCGTGTCGTAATGTTGATAATCCGCAATAACAGTGAAACCTTCCTTCAACCTTCCCTAGGGATTTATCAGCGGTCGTCAAATCCGAAAAATCAATTCAAGGAAAGAGGGGAATAATACCCTCTGACAATGACAAAACTCTAGATTCTTACCCATTCCCGAGCCACAAATCACTGCTATTTTTGGCCTTATTGATGTACGTTGAAGAAGATAGTTCGCCGACTCTTCTAAAGCTTCGAAAGTATATCTGCAACAGATTTTAACAATAATCTAGTAACTTTATGAGCCGTTAAATTATGGCCAGACTGAAAGGCGCGCATTTTAAAATCGTTTAAACCTTAAATGAAATGTAATATTTATCCCCGTACTATGACACGCTTTAAATTAGTATATATATACAAGTATAGGTGTATAACTCGGAGATAATTTCGTAATAAACCATTAACTTTACTAATTGGGTACTCAAACGAGGTAACGCTGTGTTCTCGAACGCGCGCTCAAACTTCTGGAGAGTATTGCAAATTAGTTATCATTCTGGGGTGAGAATTTCGTATATTTCAACTTGATGCATCAACTTGCTCGATGCCCGACTACTACTGCAACATGAGTAGTAACTACAATACATAGACACGGTTTAACACTGAATTTCACTGGCTTGTATGAGCTTGATGGTTTGTCTAGTTACTTTGTCTAGTTACTGGCCAGGTTCTACGCTACAGAGGTCACTTGTCGGTTAGCTCAACGGAAGAGGCTTTGTTTATTAACTAAAACTTTACAAATTGTTGTTTCAAACGCGAATCACGCGTCCTGTTAGTATTAACAACCATGGTAACTTTGTTTTATAACCATGAGTATAGCGGACCTCGAGCCAAGGACGTTATTCAAATTTCAACTTCAGCATATACACGTATACCGAGTTTTCACACTTTGTCGACATTTTTATAATGAAAATTTTTTAAAACGAATTTTTTTTTTATTAGGGTAAACATCGAAAATAAAAAATTCATCAAAATATCACGAATATAATAGAAAATTTAAAAAATTTATTAAATATGTAAAACGATTATGTAGAAAATGTTGTTACGACTATCTATGAATTAGATATTGTCTATACAACATAAAATATTTATAAATATTTATAAACAAATATTTTTAGTCAATATTATCTACACATTTACGAAATATTTATCGTTAACTTATCAACGATCATTGAACAACATTTTAAACAAATATTTCTCTGAATATTTAGTAATCATTTGTTGAAATATTGATGAAAATCTTTGATGTATTATTTAACAAAATATTGTGATAATATATTCTAAATATTGTAAAGATAAATTTTAAAATTAGTTCTGATGTATATGTATATCTTCATTTCAAATATTTATTCAATATTTAGAAATTATTGACACAAATATTAGAGATAACCTTTATACAAGATATTTTGTAAAATATTTATGAAATATATCGAAATGTTTGTTGAAAAGATTTTCAATGAATTTTCAAGATCGTTTCAACTTGATTATATGAAATAGATTTACAAAATATATTAAGAAAAAAGAAAATATATATTTTGAAAATTTGAAAATTACGGACATAAAAATATGTATAAAATATTTATAATAAATATTTTATAAATATATTAAAATCAATCATATAAATATTTCATATACATATTTTGTGAATATTTTCTTATGTATGAGTGTGAAATGATTTACTTGACGTCAGTATAAATACGTAATTTATCTACAACTAACGAGTATACTGGCCCTGAAGATACGACTTGAATCATACTAGATATTAACACACGTCTTATCAGTTTCACAATTTTCTAGGAATTGACCTTCACTGGGGATTGTCTACACACACCTTGCAAAAATAATTTCTTTTACTTTTTTTCTTCAAAACAATTTTTTCACACCTAATTACTAGGAGTTTGAAACACAATTCCAAATTATTTGAAATTTGTATTACATAGATTTATTCTACCGAAAAAACAAAACGGTTTTTTGATTATGAGGTACCCGGGTTACATCGTTAATCTAAACTTTCTCATTTATTTATGTAATTTTGGAGCAGACCAATGATAGTCAATTAATTCGATTCTTGTATTCGAAAAATTCTTGATTTTTAAACAAGTTTTTATAAATCATAAGCCACACTATTCCACTTCGTGCTCATAACGATATAAATCTGACTTTATCTCTATTACTAATTTCTTCGGAAGTTACATCATTCATGAATATTTCTTACAAATTTCAAATTTTTTTATTAACGATACGACCTGTGCCCTGTGATAACCACTTTTTCTTCGATAGCCTCCAATCTCTATAAATCGAAGTATATAAAATCCAAAATAATTTCTAATTATGTTATAAAAATAAAATTTATTTAAAGAAAATTAAAATTCGATAATTTTCTAGCGGTTTTAAATTTCTAATCGTTTTAAGTACCAAAAATCGTGGTAATTGTAATGGTCCAGAAGTTTATAAATTCAGCGATTAGTCATATGGCGAATAAAATTTAAACACGTAATAAAATGAAAATGTTAAATGGATAATAATAATATTATTACTATTATACGTACAACATAGTCACATTAGAAAACATGTCGTAGACGTTTGTGATAAAAGAAAAATTTATGTTATATATGTTGCAAATTAATTTTTCAATTATAAATAATTTATGTATAATTGGAATGATACTGGTAAACTTCTGTACAACTTCAGTTTCAAATACTTACTGACCACTCTAGATGAACTCTGTATATAGATCACATAATAATTTGACTGTTTTGAGAAAACCAATTAAATTAATAACTACGTTGCGTATCATTTCAGTGATTATGAATTAGGTTATTTATTATTTTAAAATCCCTATGATAACATTTCTTCATTTTTATACAATCATTAAGAATTACTCTACTATTAATCTTTCGATATCATCGTCGTAAATTTTGGCATTTATTAATTATCCGATGATCGATAATTGAATAAATTTCAGTATTAAATAATTGAAAGACTGCATCAATCTCTTGAATTATTTTTATCAATTTTTCTTTTTTTTTTTCAAGTCTTTCTTAAAACTTGTGATATGCAAAATATTTCAAAAAATTAATATCAAAATTAAACTTACGTGCTATTTGCGGCTGCATCGACGAGTAAATTTTCTTGTTTTTTAAGCAGCATTGTTTTCTGACCGTTTTCCAGTCGTCCATTAGAAACTCGTTCGTTCATAATTAATTATCGAATTTGAAAACGAAAGAAAAAAAAAAATTTATAAAAAAAAAGTATAATAATAATAATAATAATAATATAATAAATTAATCACTGTAGAAAATGGTTATAATCAACACCGATATATCGCGAGAGTAAACTCGTACGATGAATGTCGAGTCTCTCCGAGTTCCCCTCGATTTATACACCGAGTTGAACCGTCCTTTTCTTTTTTTTTTTTTTTTTTTTATAAGTATTTTATTTTTATTTCTTTTATTTTTTTTATTATTTTCCTAATAACATACTAGCCCCGAGTCTCCGTAGTCGAGGAATGTTCGCGAGCCAATCACCGGCGAGATTAAGCCTCTGGTTATACTGTAGAGGCCACCTAATGATAACCCGTTCAGAAGTAAATGCTCCAATTGCTCGGTAACCACTGTTCAACGACTATACACACACAAACACACCCGCAATCCAGTCATACTAACATTTATAAACAACATTCACTATACCAATTGCACAGATTTGTTTCAATTGCAAATCTGCACGTTTATGATTATGTGTATACGTGTATGTATACATATTATTGTATGTACAACGTACTCTCTTAATAATGTGCGGAAAGAAACGAGAGGCAATCAACGTATGTACAGAGTCTATACCGTGCAGCCTAATGCCGAAGAAATCCGAACGTACGCCCTAGCATATGCAATTTAACATCAACAAACTAAAACAAAACAAAGCTAACCGTTGTTGCATCAATATGTTAGAGAAAGAAATAGATAACTAAGAGGAATAATATCGCTTTCTTTATTTAAGACATTGGCGTAAGAGTTAACTTTATTTTGTTTCAATTCACGACGGGGTGAATCCACGAAATCTCACTCAAATTAATGTATAATACGAAATGTACGTTCAATTGCATATCCTAGGGCGTACCTTCGGGTATCTTCGGTATTAGACATGATACGGTTAAGTCACTGTACGTGGAAGAGTATACATGAAATAATAAATTAATAATAAACTGTATATTGTTAAATTTTCTAAAACAATTATTACTATACGAATAAACTAAACGCTTCTTTTATTTCCAAAAAAATTAAAATTAAAGACGATTTTTAAGTGATTGCTCGCGCCTGTAAGCAGACAATTTGAAAGCTGCTATGTGTATCGAGTGAATTTCTATCTGGCTGAACTAATAGAAACATCGTTTTTTTTTTCTTTATTTTATTTTTTTGATTTTAAGAGACAAATCAAAATTTGATTCAAATTTAGTTTTTTATATCTTATTCAATGAGGTTAATACAGATCTTGGAATCAATCGATAGTCGTTGTAGACTCATGCCTGGAGTTTATATAAGAATAACAATTTTATTCATCCTTGATGATCATGCGATCGAATCGTGAATATGTATTATGCTATCGTTAATTTGTCATTCATTTATAGATGTAGGTGTAAGGTGATATTTAAATAATTACATATGAGTGATTGAATTGATGATGAACTGGTGTAAATATTAATAATTATAAATTAATTATTGTTTATTCGATCGCTACAGTCGGATGATTATTATTATTTTATTTTATTTTTATTATTCTTTTTTTTTTTCTTTTTATTGATCATTATTCAATGACGTTAATGTGATAATTACGAAATCGAAAACATTGACCTCTCTTGCTCTAATCGTCGATGTCTTAAATCGAGAAAACAACAACAAGAATAACAGTTTTAAATATCAAATAAATATTTCTTTTCATTTATTACCCAATCCTGTATATAAGGATTAGGGATTAGTCCTTTTGGTTATTAGGGACGCAATTCAGAGGCTTAGGATAATCGCAAACGATTTATTATAGTAGTTGTTCCGTTTATTTTATAACTGCAGTAATGAAATCTGTAGGTAATTTTTGTCTTTCTTTTACAAAATTGTCAAATTAATTTGAAAATACAAGAAAAAAAAAATCAACAAAAATAAATATATACTAATTTGATAATAAATAAAATGAAAAATCAGGAAACCGGTTGACCTGTGGGCCAACCCGAAAACTTCCCGCTGTGTTAAATACGTTACAATTAATTGATACTATTGTGTTTATAATAAATTAAAGAAGGTTATAAGTAGAATTAGTTTTCCCTATACAAATCTTTTTTTCTTCAATTTCTAGTCTTCGAATAACTTTGAAACTACTCGACCGATCGATTCCAAAATCTAATCAGATCTCAGTCTTGATGAACCATTTCGATCGCCGCAAGAATCATTCAAATCGGTTAATTCGTTCCAAAGGTATCGTACGACAAAAAGAGAAATTTTTGTCATGCAATATCTTTTAAACCAATCGTTCGATTTTGATGAATCTTACGGCGATCGAAAGGGCTATCCAAGAGCTAAGTCTGATCAAGTTTTGAGACTAATCGCACGAACAGTTTCGGAGTTATACGCTAAAAACATGAAAAAAAAAATTGTTTTTTTATTTTTATTTCTCAAATAACTTTGAAACTACTCGACCGATCGAATCCAAAATCTAATCAGATCTAAGTCTTGATAAACCCTGTCGATCGCCATAAGAACCATTCCAATCGGTCGATTTGTTCTAAAGATATCGTATGACAAAAATTTGTTTACACACACACACACACACACATACGGATGTCCATCCAAAAATAGTCAGAATAGCTTCGTAGGACCCCAAAACGTCAAGATCTGATGAAAACTCGATTTTCGAAAATCAAACCGAAACCAATAACTTCCCGTTTTTATGAAAATTTTCAATATTCATTGCGGTAAGTTAAAAAATAAAAGAACATCGTCTATTTTAACGACGTTTGATTTGTATTTTTGGTTTTTTCTTCTTTCACGAATCAGCTTAAATATACATCGATATAAAATTCAGAGATACGATATCAGAGGTGAAGAAATTATTTAGTCAATCTCCGTGGGGTATGAATTATTATTATTATTTTTTTTTTTTAGTCATTATCACATCTACCTGTTTTTTTTATTTATTTATTTTTTTGTTTTCGTTCGTTTCTTGTTTTTTACTGTATGTAAAATCGTTATGGAAGATAAACGCGATCCAGTTATACTCGCTTCATCTCAATTACGAAACAGAACCACTTTAAACATATCTTGACGCAAATAAACTGCCCAGGGGGGCCTGCGCAGCGTGGGGTTCGAGCTTATCGATGACCCCGAGTGACTTTTGAGTTAACGATAAATTTAATTATAATGCCTATAATAATATAGTAATAAGCTTAGAATTAATTCAACACATACCTATAGTTATTTTATTTTCAATGTTTTTTTTTTCTTGGTTTTTTTGTTAATTTTTTGAACGGTACAAAATCTGCCGAATAAAAAGAATAAATAATATAATAAAAATCCAGAAAAATTTACGATATATTCAGATTATAATCCGTTATCCAAATTTGTTTAATAGGCGAAAATGTTTCAGTATTAAATTCTTAAAAAAAAAAAAAAACGCCGTGACATATATCAAAAAGAAAAAAAAAAAAACATCATTATCAACAGTTGGTAACAACAACAACACAATAAAGTATACGTAGAAACAAACATGCGATAATTCTTCGTTTTTTATTTCGTTTATTTATTTTTTACTTTATTTTATAAATTTTACATATTTTCCGTCGTGAAATTAGATCAAGTATAGGTATGTAACATACATACATAAATACAATGCTCATACTATTCAGTATAGTGAATAAACCATTATATCGATATAAATTTTTTCACATAATAGTATCTCTGGTATTTAATACCTAATATGTATAAACAGAAGAATATAGGTATAGTCTTGGAATATATATTTTGTTTTTTGTTTTTCTTCTTCTTACGTTTTCTTTTTTTATAATCCTTCTTATCTATGTCTTATCTAATCTGTATATACATATACATAATATCTATACCGTATACCGTACGTTTTCGTGGATATGCGACGTATAAGAAACTGGTAAAACAATCGAGAGATCGACTTTTGTAATACATATCGTGTGCTCATTCGCTACGTAGGTAACAAATGCTGATCATTTGTTGTTCGAGTTGCCTATACACAGGCGTTTATCCGATGTACAAACTATACGAAGAAGTGTAATATCTTTGATGGATTTTCACTGATTTATATAGGATGTAACAATAATCAACGGACTTATTCCAAATATTCTTTTCATTGAATTCTGTTGTTTAAAAATTGTTTTTTTTTTTTTTTTAATTATTTTATCTGTCTACTATATTGTAGAATGTTATTTCATTATAGAAACAAGATAATCATTATATTGTATCACATAAAACCTCTCTCGTGTATCTACCTATGTATATCTCCCCTACTGTACGGTGATATGGTATATGTAAAGTTTTTAATGATAGCATGTATGTATCTACTTACTGGCCTCGTAATTCGAATTCCACAAGTGCATAATCACGTACTGTAGCTATATAACCATGCGTGAGATAACATCCGGAATAATTTAACTGCATAGTAATGAATATACTACATTTATACTTCGAGCTTTACAGGACATGAGGCTGAAAATTCGCTTATCTACCTATAGCTAAAAAATGAAATAAAACAGGAAACGAAAAGAATTTTTAAATTTTTAACTTCCCGCAATGAAAATTTTCAATTTCAATTTTTCAAAAAAAGGGAAGTTATTAGTTTCGGTCAGATTTTCGATTAGATCTCGACGTTTTGGGATCCTACGAAGCTATTCTCACTATTTTTGGATCGACGTCCGTATGTGTGTGTGTGTGTGTAAACAAATTTTTGCGGTACGATATCTTTAGAACGAATCGACCGATTGGAATGGTTCTCATAGCGATCGAAAGGGTTTATCAAGACTTAGATCTGATTAGATTTCGGAGTCGATCGGTAGAGTAGTTTCAAAGTTATTTGAGAAATAAAAATTAAAAAACAATTTTTTTTCATGTTTTTAGCGCACAACTCCTAAACTGTTCGTGCGATTAGTCTCAAAACTTGTTCAGGCTTAGCTCTTGGATAGCCCTTACGATCACCGTAAGATTCGTCAAAATCGAACGATTGGTTTAAAAGATATTGCAGGACAAAAATTTCTCTTTTTGTCGTACGATACCTTTGGAACGAATTAACCGATTTGAATGATTGTTGCGGCGATCGAAAGGGTTCATCAAGACTTAGATCTGATTAGATTTTGGAATCGATCGGTCGAGTAGTTTCAAAGTTATTCGAAGAATAGAAATTGAAGAAAAAAAGATTTGTATAGGGAAAACTAATTCTACTTATAACCTTCTTTAATTTATTATAAACACAATCGTATCAATTAATTGTAACGTATGTAACACAGCGGGAAGTTTTCGGGTTAGCCCACAGGTCAACCGGTTTCATGATTTTTTTTTTTTTTTTTGTTTTTTTTCTATTTTTCAAATAATTTCAAAAATAGTATCTAAATTATTTCAATCAGCCGTAATACTACCGTATTATATTGCATTGATTAGCTTAAGATAAGAAGAAATAATAAAAAGAAAAAAAAAAAGAAAAAAGAAATAAAATTATCTTAATTATAGCGGCAATGGCCTAATCCTTTCATAACCGTTTCTTATCTTCATTTAATACCGCAAATATTGTTAATTACTTGATTTTATATCGTGTAATATATATACCTGCGTAATAATATACATAAATTTTACAGATGTGTTACGAATAAAAATTCCGCAAATAAAATTATGAGTATAATGGATATGATATAATAGTATCACATTCCGATCGGTAAATAGATGAAATTTTTATTCTATTTATTTGTATTAAAATCCTTGATCAATGAATTGATTGTCAAATATGAAAGACCATCGATACTTTGAATTGTAAACGAAATTTCTTGACACATTTTTTTTTTTTTTTTTTTTTCTATATCAAAGGTATAAAATTAATTTATATATTCAGCTGTGAATATCTTGTTAGACATACGATCGACAAAGTCTGACTCACCTTCTGCATGTCATTATATACATTAAATATAAATATAAAATATCGATCGACCTTACCGATTCAAGATCAGTGATCCAACATACCTGGATCGTTGGCCACTTACCTTGGTAGCTAATTCAAAATATGAGCACTAGTCGATTGGAGGGGAACCGTGAATGATTAACCGTGTTATAAAGTAGAGAACAGTCGAGTTCTGGCCACCGTTAAAGTTGTTTGAAATTAAAATTCACCTGTGTTAATTTTAATGAACACTTTATTACTTCGGAAATTTTTTTTTTTTTTGTTTTTTAACCATTCATTAATCACTTTCTTTGGCCGTTTACATTAACGAAGAAATCCACACTCAAAAGGTCTGTAAATGACAGATGAATAAATTCGAATCGTTATTAGGTAAGATCGTGCGTTTAAATAAAAATTATTAAGAATTTCTTTTCACTCTTTTCTATTCGTAATGGGAAATAAAATTCTTCATTCAGGTGCTAAAATAAACGTTAACTAAATATTTTATTTTGTAGTTGCTAAGTGATGTTACGATTAATAGTGCAAATCAACTATACGTATAGACACTCGAGTGAGAAATCTATTTTATAGATCAATCGAATTATCTGAGTAATTTTTAATCCGTTAAGTGGTCAGTGAATTATTTCTCAGTATCTTTAATCAGACTACGATATATACTGTCGAAGAAAAAATCGTTAAGAAAAATCGTTAAGAAAAATCGTTAAGAAAATCGTTAAGATAAATATTACCCAATACACGAGGTCATTGCTTATGATAAAAATAAATAAGTGAATAATTATTGGCGACTAAAAACGTACAGAAAAGTTTCTCAGTGATAATGTTGACGAGGAAAATCGACAGGGAATCGTAAACGCAGTGTACTGCAATTCGTGATAAGTAGCACAGAATCGAGCGTTGTTAAAACGGTAAATATCTATATGTATATACAGTAAACTCTGTTCTCCGAATGTTCGTTATTTAAAAATAATCCACAATTGGAAATCAGTTTTCGTTATTAATTTAAAAAAAAAAAACAATTTCATACCCAGAATTGATTTTTTTCTATTCTCTAACTATCGGAAATTATTTACCATTAAGGGGATACGATTTTTGGACATGTATTAACTCATTTAAGTACTTTTTCAAATCTCTTTATCGACCGATGGTCACGTTGAGAAGATTTATCTAGTTTAGATTTCTCTCATTATTAAGTAAAAATTTGATTCACGATAACTTGGATCAACTTTTATGATTCAAATAACGCGGTAATTAATTAAACACACGTTGGACTAGGCTAATGAATTTTTGTTAAAGAATTCTTTAGACGATTTAAAGAACGTTACAATTTTCTATCGTATATCGTTTAAAATGATCGCAAAATATCGAAACGTTAATTAAATTGTAACGATTACTTTGTTCATTTTCTTATTTACCGAACCTTATATCTTATGTATTGTAAAAAAACCGCGAATTCCATTTGAGTACGTAAAGGAATAGGAAGGGATAGAAGTAAACGAAGCAAAAGTGAAAGTACAAAATTTCTTAATCTTGAATGTCGACTGGCAAAGTTTATCCTCGATGAACAGGTTCGATTCATTACGCGGATAATTCCTTATCTGAATGTAGTATCTTTATCCTGTATAAGTTTTTTAAAAACATTTTAATATTCAAACACTTCATACGATACTAATTATTTTTTTTTTTTTGTCATTTTTAATAATCTGATACTCTCCAGCAACAAGTGACGAATTATATAGTGGCGCTGCAGTTGTTCACACCGTGAAACCATATGGATCAATACCATCGTTAAGTCGTGGTTTGTGATAGCAGATGATGTTGTACCTTGGTGTAAACTTTAGAAATTAAAAGAAAAATCATATAATGAAATTAAATTGGGTTTAATTTTCTAAACGGAATATCGTAAACCGAAAGAAAAATCAAGTTTTTTAAAATCTGAAATCTTCATTTTTTTGTTTCTTTCTTTGTGTTGAGTTTCATGTTCGGAGTGTCAAAACAGCCACGTGGTTTAGAAGATATTAGTAAACCAGCAATTTGATTTTGTCAAAATTCTTTCGATTCTAAATAAATTTGCAAAAAATAAAATAAAAAATTAAGTGATAGTGTATTTCAGAGAAAATTGTTCCGCCTGATGTCATATTAGGTTCCTTTTTATTTTACTAGTTGATTACAATTGTCGTCTGATCAACAGGTAGAGTAGCAAATAAGAATCAGGAAGTAGAATACTACGCATAGTTAATAGACCAGATCAATATCCATGTCCCATATTCTGATTTTATAATAGAAAAAAAAATAAAAATAAA
Source organism: Macrophya annulata (assembly GCA_963924015.1). Taxonomy (NCBI): domain Eukaryota; kingdom Metazoa; phylum Arthropoda; class Insecta; order Hymenoptera; family Tenthredinidae; genus Macrophya; species Macrophya annulata. Next base: position 33,575,996 of record OZ001259.1, read on the forward strand.
AACGAAATAAAACTTTAGAAATTTATTGTGAAGATTTATCGAAGATTTATAGTTTTGGCAATACATAAAGTACGGACTTAGTCTGTCGTTTTGGGGAAATATATTCTTACTAAACCTTTATCAAATACTTTAGAATAACGCCAAAAGTAAATCCTTGCGAAAGGATAAAGCCATAATCGATTTTTATAAGATAGTTTAACGATTTACGAGTTTTCACAATTAAATGACACAGAAATGTGATTATTTTTTTTTTTTTAATGGTATTACTCAGCCAGATTTTATGCTACATGATTTTGCAGATTGCGATTTTACTCAAATTCTCCGCAAAAAAAAAAATCCGCGTAACGGAGTCTGTGAATTTAACAATATCAAAATTATCAGTGAGAAAGTTGAGTTTAAACGAGTTTTACGGCTAAACCATTAACTCTATAAAAATAATTCTAAGGACATTTTTTACGGAGAATTTAATTCTCTGTAAAACAACTACCTGCGAAATTTTTTGTCTCAAAACCCGGCTGCGTGATACCGATTTTTAGAAAAAAAAATTGTATCTTTAACAATGATTTTTTATTTTGTAGAAATTTAAAAAAATTATTTCCCTGAAACGACGGAAATTAAATAAATAGATTTTGTCATAATTTCAGTGATTAATCATGTTGCGGAAACCTAAAGGACCTGAGGAACAGGACACCGAGTACGGAACGTGAGTGTAACAAATACTGAGCATAGGTATAAAATTATTTAAATTTATATAATGAAAAAATTTGTATATAAAATTGAAATTTTTTAGAGTAAAATATGAAGAATCGGACGAAGTATCAACGTGGATGTTCTGGAAGAAGAGACGTTACATAGTTGGACTATTAGCCTTCTTTGGATTTTTCACCAGTTATATTCTCCGCGTTAATTTAAGTATCGCTATCGTAGCTATGACCGCAAACAACACTAAGACTGACGAAAATGGGAACACATACTACGTTAGTATTACCATTCACGTATATAAATATATATACAGGGTGGGGCATTTATAGTGACCAGGGCAATTTTCTCCTAAACGAAGCGAGATATGAAAAAATGTTTCAGATATTAGTTTTATGGTTTCAAGGGTGACATGAGATAGTACTTTTGAATTTCCTCCAAATTTGAAGTATCAAGGTCATTTGAAGGTCAACTTTAGTTTTCTAAATGGAAACCTATATTTTTTCTTGCAGATTCGTATTTTGCATGTAAAAATGAGAAACTTTTGTTTGAAATATTATTTTTTTACATTTTTTTTTGGTACTTTTGGTACTCTTTATTTTTTTTTTTAATTTTTTTAATTTTCAAAAACGTTTTCTATCTGAAGAAATAAAAAACTTTTGTTCGAAACATTCTTTGAAATTCCCCTTAATATTGAAAATTTTCAATTTTTTCAAATTTTTTCCCGCTTAATATTGAACATTTGAAAAAATTAAAAATAATACCATAAAAAAATTAGATTCAAAAAAATGAAAAATGTTTTGAAAAAAAGTTTCTTATTTCTTCATATAGAACACGTTTTTGAAAATTAAAAATATAAAAAAAAAAAGAATAAAAAGTACCAAAAAAATAAAAATCAAAAAAAAAAAAAAAATGTTTCAAACAAAAGTTTCTTATCTTTACATGCAAAACACGAATCTGCAAGAAAATATATAGGTTTCTATTTAAAAAACCAAAGTTGACCTTCAAATGACCTTGATACTTCAACTTTAGAAAATATTCAAAAACACTATCTTGTGTCCCCTTTAAAACCATGAAACTAATGTCCGAAACATTTTTTCGTATCTCACTTCGTTTACGAGAAAATTTCCCGGATCACTATAAATGCCCCACCCTGTATATATAACGCTTGAATAAATTTCAAGGTAAAAAACGTATTCAAGTTAACGAAATAGCTTACAAAACACACCGATATTCAATGGTATGTAAAATAAAACAAAGAATCAGTTTTGTACTTTCACCAAATTAACTTTTGTCATTATTCTCGTCTCCAGTCTTTACATTTTTGATTCCGATCGGTATGTCGCAACAAAATTCCAAATCCAGTCTCGGTATTGACAATTGTGTTTGCTTTAGTCTTTTAGCAAAGAATGATCGAATTTTATCACCTTATGAATAATAATCGAGCGATTTTTATATGGAATAATGTTATCTGAAATATACGTGAAAAGTTTTAGGTCAGACATTCAAGGTCGGTTTAATACTAACACAAGTATTATATTTTAACTTCGAGCAACTCAGGTCTTGAATATATCTGCCTCCTTATCTTGGTAATAAAGAAAATTAATTGTAGTAAGGTATGCGGCTTTTGGAATTAGTACGATATCCGCTGACGACGACAACTCCACGTTCTACTTAAGATGAATAGTCTAATTTTATAGTCACTGAAATAAAATGAAGAAATCTACAGTTGTCACAATTTCTTTCGATACTAGTTAGTCTGAAAAATTATTTCCGATTGATTTTTTGGCTTTTATCTTCTTGAAGCCTCCTTGAAATTTTCAGGATTTTTTCTCATCATGTTTGAATATCGAGCCATCCACAGGCAAATTAATATGACCTAAAAATCGGTAGATAAAAAATAATTACGTTAAAAATTTCGATTCATTTTTAAAGAGTGAATTTTGAGTTTGGCAAATCGGATGGCTTAAATTTTTTGATGAATGGATTCGAAAGGGATAGAGATTTAGATGTTTTATTTTTATATCGAAATGCAGATTTTCACTTGCAGTTTTATAACTCCGACTAAAATTTTTCAAAATTAAATATAAAATTATTTTTCAATATCGTTTGAACACCCCAAAACTAAAATTGTATAAATAAAATATTAACTAACCGTAGTATTATCTCTTTGTATTTGATGTTTGTTTTATGCGTCTCTGGACACTACGATTGACCTTTTAATTGGTTATTAATTCAGGAACAAGAATTCAACTGGGATTCAAAACTCCAGGGTTTAATTTTAAGCTCTTTTTTCTACGGTTATATAACTACCCAGTTATTCGGGGGTTGGTTAGCCGCTAAAATTGGAGGTAAAAGAGTATTCGGTTGTGGAATAGCCGTCACAGCTGCTCTCACAATCATCACACCACCCCTAGTCCGTATAAATGTCTACATTTTGGTAGCCCTGCGGATAATCGAAGGAGTATTTGAGGTGAATTGAAAAAAAAAAAAAAAATTTTGTTATCAATTTTTAACAGCAAATATAAAAACACGTTTTAATAAAAAAAAATTTATATTTCAAGGGTGTGACGTACCCCTGCATACACGCTATATGGGCGAACTGGGCACCGCCATTGGAAAGATCGAAATTAGCAACCCTAGCATTTTCCGGTAGTTTCTTTGGAACAGTAGTCGCAATGCCAGTATGTGGTATAATGGCAGATCGTCTTGGATGGGCTTCAATTTTTTACGTTTTTGGAGTTATCGGTGTCGCTTGGTTTATCCTTTGGTCATACGTAGTGACAGACAAACCAGAAGACGACCCACACATTTCTCAAGCAGAACTAAAGTACATCAAAGGTTCCCTCGAAGAGTCCAATAACGAGGTATAAGTTTGAAAAATTCTTCTGAATTTTGTTCAAAAATGAAAACCTCTTTTTACATATTTTTTTTATTTTTTACAGAAAATTGTACACCCTTGGAAGAAGATTGTGACCTCTATGCCAGTTTGGGCAATCGTTGCAGCTCATTTTAGTGAAAATTGGGGATTTTATACGATGCTAACACAACTGCCTACCTTTTTATCGGGTAATTAACGAAGAAAAATCAAAGTAAAAACATTCATTTAATTATCAATTCAATGCAGATGCACTTGACTACAAACTCGAAAAGGCTGGATTTGTATCAGCCCTTCCTTACCTTGCGATGGCCATAATGATTCAGGGAGGTGGACATTTTGCTGATTATTTAAGAGAGAAAAAGATACTCACAACCACACAGGTATTTTTATTTAATATTTAAAACAAGAACTCGAAGTATCTTCTGAGACTGGATGACTCATAACTCCTAATTTTTACTTTATTATGTTTGAAAATTGAAGAACAATTTGGACACATGTCAGTACCCATAAGTACCCATATTTAAGGTACATGCATCTGCTCTCTAAATAACAGCGAGTTTTCAGGTCCGTAAAATCTTCAACTGTGGTGGATTCATCAGTCAAACCATATTCATGATGTGTGCAGCCTTCATAATGACCCCTTTCAGCGTTATTGCCTGCATAACCATAGCCGTTGGTCTTGGTGGATTGGCCTGGGTCGGTTTTAGGTAATTTCATTAAATTTTGGATAAATTAATGAACGATTTTTACAGGAATTTATCTCTCGTAATAGAAGGTAGTCAAAGAGAAATTTGGTCTTCTGATAACTCGGATTAAAATCAGTTTCCATCCTCGATTTATTTCCTCTCTAATTCTCAATAACACGAGCCTCTATGATCAATTTTCTTCTGATTAAGAATCTTTATCTAAATTTCCTTCAGTTTTTTATAACAACAATCAAGTTACTCTTCATTTGATCACAGAGGCTTGTTTTCTGAATGAATGGAGCCTAAAGAATCCAAAATCAAACAACTGTTGGTCTGAAAATTTTCCAAAAACAGTTTCTCCTTTGATTTTATTAATCTGTGAACACTAATTGTACCATGTGATGATACTTTCAGTGTAAATCATTTGGACATTGCGCCAAAACATGCGAGTATTTTAATGGGTTTTGGAAACACAGTGGCGACTGTACCCGGAATTGTGAGTCCGATATTGACGGGATACATCGTACAAAATAAGGTAAGAAAATTGGTTGAAGAAAAGAGATTTAAAAAAATGTATGATTTAAAATTATACCGTCAATTTTAATATTTCAGTCAACAGCTGAATGGAGAATAGTTTTCATAATTGCTGCATCGATTTATCTGGCCGGAGCAGTGATCTATGGAATATTTGCTTCCGGAGAATTACAGCCTTGGGCAATACAGGCAAAAAAAGAGAATGGTACTTCTTACGATAACCCTGCCCTTGAAATAGACACTTTTACAAAATGATAATGAATTGAAGCATTGTTACGATAAACTATTTGTGATACTACATCTTCACGGTTCATTTCATTTTTTTTTTTTTTTTGTTCATTCATTCATTCGAATGAAATTTTATTTACAAATTTCAAACCGCGCTAGTCTTCTTTGACGTATTTAGTAATTCCTGACATAAAATAGAAAAATTACTCAAATTTTGGACACAATTAACGTGAATAATTAAGTATTATTTTATTTTGTTTATACACTTGATATACTTTTTTTTTTTTTGCTTTTTTTTTGTCTTACGTTTTATTTTTTTAAAATTTCTTAAAATTTAACTATTCCGGCAGTCTCTTCATGGCCTCAACTCGTATTTGGGGACCTGCAAATTATAGTGAAATAATTTTTGTTTTTTTAAATATAATCTAAAGCCGATAATTATCATTCAATTTTTTTATATCATTATAACATTCAAAATTACCAATAAAACTCAGCAAGACAGGTAAGAATATCAGACCGTGTGCTGCACCGATTAAAACGATCCCTAAATACATCCGGAAATAGAATACCTGGAAGATCTGCGTATTTGCAAATGCCAATACGATTACTCCGGGGAAATTTGTCAATGCAATTCCGGAGAATACCTTAAAAATAATAATAATAATAATAATAATAATAATATGAAAATTGAAAGCGTTTTTAATAATTTTTTATATTTTTAATCCTCGTTCATCAAACTCACCGAACTTCCCATGTCAGTCAACGTCTCAGCAGTCCTTTCCAGTCTTTTTGGGGTTTTGTTTTTAAGGTAAGAGTGTACCATGTGGCTACAAAATTCTACGGATATTCCCACCGTCTGTAAAATATAGAAGAAAATAATAATTGATGTGATTATTGAATGAATGAATTTTTTTGGGGATTTTATAAAAATTTTGTTTTTTTACTTACGACAACTAAATTTACTAGTGAAACTGCGTTTAGTGATATATTCCACCAGTACATAAGTCCTCCCATGTTTATCACTATCATGATGACATTTAAGGTGACGATAAAAGCCGAGAATAAGGATAGACCAGTGAGAATGAATGTAACTAAAAAAACTACGGCTACTGATAGACTAAGGGATATCAAAGTTTCGCTCCAGATTGTTAAGTATTGTTCATAGAAAACGTAGAAGACACTGAAAAATAAAAAATCGTACAATTTAGACTCGAGTAAAATTGGAAATTGATTGATAATATAAAAAAGGCAATTTATCTGACAATACAATCGTCGATTTACCTGTAAGGGAAAACCTCGATTTGTGTGTCTGATACTCTGGCGTTGTTTATCATCGTTGTGATATTCGAAGCAATTGATCTGGCAGCTTTAATTGACAAGTACCAATCTGACGAAGTCTTTAATGGGGTATGGTAAGTACCGAAGTAACTGTCACCAACGTCCATTTTTCCCCACTGATCGGAATAGTAATTCAGAGCCTGTAACGGAAATAAGGAGATGCATAATTTAATTAACGGAAATATTGTCAGATATATTTCAAAAATTCAGTTTTTCAGGTACTAGGCCGAGAAATGTAAAGATTTTTTTAAATTAACGAAGTATACTCACGTCTGCGTAAGAAGCTAGACCACCTTTGGCACAATCGGAATCTGGTATGTCAGTCAAAAAATAATTAAGGTACGTCCTGAAGTCTGCAATGTCTGGTCTGGTAGCCAAATCGTTGGTTGCTATCTCGCACAAACCGCAAATCCCTGATACTGAAAATACGATGGAACGAGCCAATTAATTGGGATGAAAAATCCTAAAATTGAAAGTAACGAGGTACCCTTATCTTTCACTTCCTTTTTATCTACTTATATCAATTAATCAAACAACGAAATACTTCCGCTACTACTAGACAACCTTGTACAACTTACCGACAGTGTGTGGGCAATAGGAACTGTTGGTATAGTAATACTTGCAGCATCCTTCTATGGTACTCCAGTCGAAATAATCGTCTAACCAAGAAGATGATGCACTTTGAATGAATGATCTGTAATCCGAATACCATGATTGTCAAAGTCGAAATCTAATGGATGATCCAAAATGTACATTTCATATTCTTTTATACGTTTCACTTACTCTCCAGACTGTTTCGATGCCGAATAGAGTTGAGTGGCCAAAGAATCCGTATTACATCCTGATCCACCGCATATTATATCCTGTACTTCGGTTAGGGAATAGTTCAGACCTTCTTTGACTATGAAATAAACCGGAGGACCCATCGATAGGAGATCTTGCATGTACTGTGGAAAGGAATGAGACAGTGAAATGTTTGTTACATAGAGAAGATCGAGGCGTTTATTTTACCTGGAAGTACTTCAGGACGTAAGAATCTTCAGGCATAGCCAATTGCTGATCAAGTCCAACGTCAACGTTCGGTGCTACGACGATACTGACAACAAGAAAACCGGTGAAAAGGACCAGAACCGAAATCCTAACTGGTTTCATCATTAAAAAGGGAGTGTAGAATTTTTTGAATAGAGTATACACGAGGCCTTTTCCTGGTTCCATTTTTTTTTCCTGATTAATTGAAAAACAGCAACACAAATCCCAACGGTTGTTCTGAAAATCGAGATTATTTTAGTTTGCTTTGAAAAATCTTATTTTTTTTTTTTTAGTTTTCTTACCTCAGCTCTCTCAGCATCCAAAGCCAACAGACTAACGAAGGCACTTATTTGCATTAAGAAATTTAAAGCGATTGCAACTGAGGCGTACAAAGCGAATGTGTTAACAGCAGGCATACCGGAAATCGCACCTTTGATAAAATGAAAATTAAATAATCAGTAGAAATTTTTTTCACAAATTATTACTCTCTTTCTTAACCATAAACTTAACCTACCTATCAAGAAACAAAGACACTCCGAAGTACTCGTCAGCAACATGGAAGGACCAACCGATCCTACAATTCGGCTGATGTGTCTGGCTACTGTCTCATCAGGTAGTTTTGGATTCCTTTGAGTTGTTTGTACCAATATGAAAATATTGTCGACCCCGATAGCGAGAACCAAAAACGGAATTACCTACAGCAAAGAATGGACAGTTGTAATAAAGCGAGAGATGATGTTTGAACAATGATGATTGTTATTTGATTCCGACTCACTTGGATGGTCAGTAAAGTTGTTGCCAATCCCACATACCCAAATATTCCAACAGCACTACCCACAGAGGCAAGAACAATGATAATTCCGCTAATACTAAGAGTGAGTCTACTGTGGACCTTGAAACATGAAAAAATTATGTTGGACTAAAAATTTCTGTACATGGAAGTTAGGAGTATTAAAAAAAAAAATTTCCAATTTCTCACCAAGCAGTTTACAGACGCGCTGAATTTTCCCAAAGCAAGAGCAATGTAAATGAACATAACACAGTAGCTTATAACAACTGTGATTATCTCAGCCTCGGATGTCCTTTCCAATTCATCTTCGATGGATCTTTCTGCCGAGAAGGCTATTTCCATGAAATCCGGTCGCTCATTCTCGTTCCAATTTTTCATAAACTCAACGAATCTGCACAGTTTTAAGATTAACAGAATCCAAAATGACAAGCACTGATCATTTCAACGTCTATTAGCATTTCTGAAAACTCATACTTTTTTTCCCAAGCCAGAGCTGGAGCCAGAGATTCATCGTCAAGATGATTGTTAACCATAATTGTAAGTGACAGACCAGTTGCCTTTATGTAGTCAGATGAATCATAGCTTTCTTGACCATCGACCAGAAAACCACCAACTGCTAACGCCGGGACTATGGGTCCTCCATAAGGAGCCAGACAGTCAGTGTTGTATGCATTTCTTTAAAAACAATAAAAAACCAAAAACTTATGTTAACTAATTTCATAGATAAAATTTATCTCTCAATCTAATAACTCACTGTAAACATTTGTAGATCTGGTCCAGGTAGTTCGTTTCATAACCACCCGATGTTCCAGTCGAGTTAAAAGTATCTAAATTGTTCTGAAAGTAACCCCAAATATTTTGGACCGTGCATAACGACAGGGTCACTGGACCAGTGAATTCGTTCTGGACTGGTGCGTAGCAAATTTTTTCCAAACCTTCGTCAGTGTCTTGACCAATCTGTTATAAAAATACAGTAGCTTAATGATGAACATTGATCATCAATGTTTGTTATAATTATTCATCGATCATACTTACTTCTATGATTTGCAGGTAAAGATCAAACACAGCTAATAAGAATTCCTTGTTGTAAGCTGGTCCAAATTCCAAAACAGCACTGGACGTGTTATGGATGATCTAAAAAATCTCACATTGTCAACATTCCAATTGGTACAAGAATCTGGCAAATTACTTTTCCATTCAAACTTACCGTGTCCAATCCTACTGGTTTGATGAAGACCTGTTCAGTCCTGTAAAACGGCTGAAAGTGCTGATCGAAAAAGTCCTTTTCAATTCTCGACTGGCTATCAGGGGAAGCCCAAATTTCAATGGGATCAGTCGTCACGGGTAAGTATGTTATTCCCCAGCATAGCACGATTATTATGTAAGACCATATGCAAAGGACGATGACTGGTTGTTTAGCGAATCCTGAAAAAGGAGCAACGAATTTGATATAATTTAGATAATTTCTTGTGATAATTAATCAGATGCAGTTTACTCTTTGCAATCGATGAATGTTCTCACCGTATCCCAAACCCGCGAACAAAGCTTCCAAAAATTTCAGGAATGATTGTCCAATACTGTCAAATTTCGAAAGGCAAGGATTTGCAGGGCCTGAAAAGATGCAGATTTTAGAAGATGTGCTGTTTATTTTTTGCATAAATGAATATACTCACCGTTGAAGAGATTTTTTCTTCTTATGAAAGCGATTGCAGTAGTGCAGCCTGCGCTTACCAGAATTACTATAATTCCAGCGATAATTCCCCACCAGCTTATTCCAAATATTGAAAAATCGTTGCCACTAAGATTGAGTTCGGTTACGGCACAGCTCGCATCACAATCAACGCAACTACAAGCTAGTGAAGAGTTCTGTAAATAGATAAGATCCAAAAGGATGATAACCTGTCCACTTATCTTTATGGAATAATAAATAGTACATTTCGATACAAGTGCTAAAGTGTTGATTTTCGGACGAGTGTGAAGTTTGTTACCCAAGTGAAGCGATAGTGACAATCACACGAGTCGAGAATCATCTTTTCCACGTGTATCGAACCTTGTTTTTCAATACAACGTGCGGAAAGTTTAATTTTGTGCACGAAAAGCGGGCGTAAAATCGAACTTTCCACCCGGCGTATCGAAAAAGAGTTTTTCCACGTTCACTCACGTCGTAAGCTTCGTCACAGGTCTTGTACTCGGGATTTAATGAATAGTTCGATGACAGAGACTCTTCGGCGTCCCAGACGTACGTTATTTGGAAAGGAATCAGCTCGTTGTCGGTAGCATCACCCATGTACGCGTACCATCTACAAAATTGAACAATTTTCGATTATTTTTAGTGCTGATAAGCTTTGGGGTCAAAAGAATCACAGAGATTTGTAGTTTTTTCTCTTCTCTCATCGCGAATTCAATACCAATTCTAAAAATCATTCAAAGTAAGATTCGGAATTATGATAATACCGATTCATATTGACTATAGCAAAAACTGAATGTGACGCATAATTTAAACCAGGTGTCGTTCAATCAGTGGAAAAACTTAATCATTTTGACGTGTTAAGATTGTTTATAGTCATGCGTGAAACAATTCTTTCGAAATTCGTACATAGATAAGGATAAATTTAAAGTTCGAATTATATATTGATCAGACGTAACTGATAACAGGAAAAACTTCTGTCTGTCTAATCGTGGCCATCTAAATAATTGATTGATTGATGAAATGAATCTGAATACTCACAACTTGTATGTGCATCTGCTCGCACCGTGAGCTCCGCAAGCTAAATCCAACGCCAAATTTCCACTTGCTGGATGCAGAACACCTGCACACGAGTTATATGTCCCCTCTGCATATTCATTCCCTAAGAAAACCTGCGACGTTTTTGTTTTTTTTTTTTTTTTTTTTGGAAAAGGATGAAAATATAAGCGAAGAAAAAAATAATGAAATAAAACTGTTGTGAGGTGGTAAAAGCTTGAAAAAAATCACGACTTATTAACGTCGTACGTTTCCAAAACTGGACGGTCTTTATACTTAGCAACATATATCCTAACCGACTGTAGGTATATCGGAAATCTATATTCACCTGAACTTCGTTAATGTAAGAAACTGTTCCTTCGGTCAAAATTTCTGAAGCGTACATAAATCTGCTCTGATCAGGGGCACAACTAAAGTCACATATCGATCTGTACATGTTTTTAGAACATGTTGCACATCTTCCGAATATACCCTCAGCCATAGTCATGCTTGCGTCCATGTCGATGATCTGTTGTGCATCGCAGCATACTTGGGGTGAATCTAAGAATGATTTTTAATTTTTTTTTTTACTTTTATATATACATTTTTTTGTTTTGTTTTTGATTAATTAGAACAACTGCACTGCACCCTTCACATTTTTTTTTTTTTTGTTTTTTTGATATAATTTATTAAATCATCACCGTTTTCATCCTCAAAAAAATGCGGACATCTGTTGTAAAGGATGGCTTGTGCCGATGCATTATTTATCAATCGTCCTCCGTCTGATGATGGGCAATTATAAACTTTCGAACCACTGGTATAACATTGCCCGTACCATATGCAAGTGTATTCCTCATCTTGGGCGATTGATGATTCGATGATGAATAGTATCGCGAATAATAATATCGTTGTGATCTTCATTCTGATTGAATGAAAAACAAAAATTTCTTATTTTTACATAATATAAAATAAATAATAATAAAAACGTTTAATAATAATCGAACGATACTCGATGATTATAAATCTATGAAACTCTTACCTGACAATCGGGAGGTTTGGTTAATTTTTTTTTTTTTTAAATCACACAAAAACGAAAAGAAAAACAATTTAAAAAAAAAATTATAATAATAAAATTTTTAATAGCAGTACGATAAATCGTGTCACTTTCTCATCACGCCCTAAAACTAGAAAGTACAGTACATAGGCCTGAATCTCGTTGAAGACTACCGATAGACATTTGGGTCGAGGATAAATCGACTCATTAGAAAAAAGAAAAAAAAATTTTTCAAACTAATAAAATAAAATAAAATCTTGATGCGCAGTGACGGAGAATTATTTTATCGTGCACATGTTCTCCTTATCTTGCAGGTGGTTTCATATTATATATATACAGATGTATATATAGTTATATACATATTACTTACTCGATTGATATATTTGATAGATTATTTATTTTTCCTATATATATATATTATATTGTTAGCCTATATAGCATATGAATTTTCGTTCATTATACGAACACCTGCAACAAATTATACAGTAGAGGAGGCATACAGACGAGATATCCCAAAGAGGGTAAAAAAGAGTAAAAAGTAAAAAAAAAAAAAAAAGTCCACGGCTGTATAACTCCAAGTATTGATAAAGTTTAGGTCTTATCAATTCCGAGCTGTCAATAACGTATGGATTTTTCAATATAATGACATTTAACACCTGCGTTAATTTATACGTATGTATAGGTGATTTTTACAGTAGGTGGTATTACAGCTGATGATGGAATGACAGTAGATTCTGTAAAGAGAAATTTTTCTTTTTGTTTTTTTTTTTTTTGTATTTTATTTTTTTCAGTATTATTTCCATAATCAATAATCATATTTTAATGACGCCATTGATATATCGTACAAATTGTTCTTTTACAAAGAATTGAACCATTTTGTTTTAGTTTTCTTTCTTATACTTTTTTTTCTTCTTTTTTCTTTTCTCTTCTTTATTCTTCTTCTTCGTTTTTGTTTAATACGAAAATCAAAGAATATAATGATGACAGTGTCAATAATAACAACAACGACAACAATAATAATAATAATAATAATAATAATAATAATAATAATAATAATAATGATAATGATAATAATGATAATGATAATAATGATAAACTTAATATAATTAAATCGTTTCATTTTATGATTCTTTATTAATAAATACAAATGGAAGATATTGGAAAGACGTATTCATACGTTTGCGTTTTCCTTATCTTACGCATTCATACAGTGAATTACATATGTACCTATATATATGTATATATTATACTTGTTAATGGTATAATAATTTATTCTTCTGTTCATTCTCTACATATACATGTATACTATATACCTCTATACATGTGTATGTGTATATATATTTATATATATATATATATATATATATATATATATATATATATATATATATATATATATATATATATATATATATATATATATATATATATATATATATATATATATATATATATATATATATATATATATATATATATATATATATATATATAAATGTATGTATATACGTATAATCGTAAGACAAGATAAATTACACGTGTTAATTGTGTTTTTTTTTTGTTTTTTTTTTTATTTTTGTTTTTTGTTTTTTTTTTTTTGTTTTTTGTATTTTTTTTTTTTACAGCTGCCTCATTTTTTCGTTATATTTTTTAATCGTTTAATTTTTTTTTCCATTTTTTTTTTTTTAATTTTTTCAAAACTTGGATTTTAAAACTCTTCAATCTATGTGCAGCTGCAGCGCTATATGGTATATTCTGAATCTCTCGATAATATATATTCAAATTTATTCAATTTATTTATTTTATTTATTTATTTATTTATTTATTCATTGATTTATAATATACGTAGATGTATTTATACCAATACATATATACATATATAAGTAAATATATACATATACATATATATACATATATATATGTATATGTCGATATAATAAAATTTCGCGAATCAATATAATTATTTATATATATATATATATATATATATATATATATATATATATATATATATATATATATATATATATATATATATATACATATATATTAACTTTAATATAACTAATTAACTAACATTCGCAAAACTTGAGTCATAGTCGATATAATTATTCAACGGGGTGAATATAACGAAATTCGGAACTATATTATAGGCCTTAACTGGTGGATCGTCTTCTGTTCATATATATATATATCGGATATATATATATATATATATATATATATATATATATATATATATATATATATATATATATATATATGGGTAAGTCTCGCAATTACCGTAGAGGTTTTGGGCCTCGAAAAATCGATTTGCGTCACAATTTTTTACCTGAATCTACCGATAAAAAGTGACAATTTTTTTAAATCGTAAGCCTCTTACATTGAAAATAGTGGAGATACACGTAATCGAATCTTTCACTTGAATAAATAGTCGAAATTTCATTTACAGTCATTGATCGACTAGAAGGTCGAAAAAAAATTTTTGAAATATCATATTTCGTCAGAAATTTTCTGAATTTTCCAAAAACCGCGTCAGTTTTGATCTCCCAAGTGGCAAAATATGAAAAAAATGCATTTGAAGACAAAAAATCGTTGGATTTCTATGAAGCACCCCCCTAAGTCGAAAGTTTTGTTTGATCATCTTAAAAGGTGTATTATTCTAAGTAAATCCTGAAAATATGAAACTGGGATCTACAGGGGATCACTCTCAATCAATAAGACAATTTATGAAGTCGTCAAATATGATTCGAAAAATTTGTATAAAAGGATTTTTTTCCGGAGAATCATATTCTAGGTGAATATAAATATATTATATATATATTTTTTATATAATATAATAGAACAAAAATCCATCTCAACAAAACTTTCGAATCATAGTTGACGAATTCATAAATCGTCTCATTGATTGAGAGTGATCCCCTGTAGATCCCAGTTTCATATTTTCAGGATTTACCTAAAAAAATACACCTTTCAAGATGATCAAACAAAACTTTCGACTTCGAGGGGTGCTTCGTAGAAATCCAATGATTTTTTGTCTTCAAATGAATTTTTTTCATATTTCGCCACTCGAGAGATCAAAACTGAGGCGTTTTTTGGAAAATTCAGGAAATTTCCGACGAAACATGATATTTCAAAAAATTTTTTTTCGACCTTCTAGTCGATTAATGATTGTAAATGAAATTTCGACTATTTACTCAAGTGAAAGATTCGATTACGTGTATCTCCGCTATTTTCAATGTAAGAGGCTTACGATTTAAAAAAATTGTCACTTTTTATCGGTAGGTTCAGGTAAAAAATCGTGACGCAAATCGATTTTTCGAGGCCCAAAACCTCTATGGTAATTGCGAGACTTACCCATATATATATATATATATATATATATATATATATATATATATATATATATATATATATATATATATATATATATATATATATATATATATATATATATATATATATATATATGTGTGTGTGTGTGTGTGTATACCAAAAGTCTTTTTCTCTATAATCAAATTTTCATTATCAATAAATAAGTAAATAAATAAATGAATCAATCAATAAATAAATAAGTGAAGTTACTGCAGAATCAATATAATAATATACATATATACCGTAATAGCAAATTTCATGTAGGAGATATAGATAATAAAGATAAATATCGGAGAATCTAATCGATGCAGCTGGTCGAGGATTTTGTACATTGTATGATAATCAAAGTGTCTTAATTATTGATATCAGATGGATACAATATATTATACATATATAGGTGTAAAGCCGACCGATTAGCGTTTAATTAAGATTATGATCATCGAACTGTATAAGATCAGAACAAAGTATGTATTATATTGAAAAAGAATAAAGAAGATAAAAATTGATATACATATCTTGAGATAATTCTTAATTCAATCATATATGTATTATAGTTACGTAGATAAAATAAAAAAGACTTTTGGTAAAAAAAATAAAAAACAAGCGAAAAAAAGAAAGACAATCTCGACAAAATTTGTACAATAAAATTTAATATTTATATAGGTTTTTATAATAATACAATAATAATGACGATGACAATAATAATAATAATAATAATAATAATGACAATATTCGAGCAACGAAATGATACATATTCGGTAATATATTTTTATTTTGTTTTTTTCTACATATGTATGTGTATATATATATATATATATATATATATATATATATATATATATATATATATATATATATATATATATATATATATATATATATATATACATTTTTTCTTCGTACATACGTAATATAGGTATATATGTATTTATATTATATATTTATTTCCATACATATATTATACCTATATATCTATATAATATATTTCATTTCTGTATCTGACTGAATAACTCATCGAGCTTCACGACGTCGTGAGTATATATGTATATATGGTATTTAGTTAGGTAGGTAGGTAGGTAGGTAGGTAGGTAGGTAGGTAGGGAAGGTATTCTAAGATGCTGAAAGACCTTAATTCATAGTCCTAAGGATTTATATGCATATATACCGTGAGAATCACGTGAAACTGTACAGTCGGAATGCGCAGGCGCAGAATAATTCAAATTTTATTCGGATAGCCAACTCACCACGATAAAAAATCCCTAGATTATCTCAAGTTCAACAATGTAAGCAATCAATGGCAATTTTAGGGAAATTTTCAGCTAGTTGGTTATTCCTATAAGATTCCTATTATTCGGCCTCTGCGCACTCTGACCATATGGTTTCACTTGACTCTCACGGTATATGCACGCGTATATAATAATTCCGTCAAATACTACATTAACACCCGTAAATATATAATTATCATTTTTATTTATATATATATATATATATGTATATATATATATATATATATATATATATATATATATATATATATATATATATATATATATATATATATATATATATATATATATATATATATATATATATATATATATATATATATATATATATATATATATATGTGTATGTGTGTGTGTGTGTGTGTGTGTGTGTGTGTGTGTGTGTGTGTGTGTGTGTAGGTATACATTGAGGTGCTCCTTAGGAATTTTCGAATTGTTTTCCACGATCATGGTCCTAAATCAGTTCCAAATATATAAATAAAAATTTTTGCGAAATTCAAGCTCGATATTTAAATTTTCACCTGCCCCCCCCGGCAATCAAAGTTTTAAATAAGAAAATACGTGTATTTCAATACTGTCAATTATTTGAAATTTTTTTTTAATCTAGTAAAAATAAATGTAAAAATTTGAATTTTCGCACAAATGTTCTTCATAGTTTAATAAGATATAGTATTGCAGTAGTATATCAAATTTTTTCATCCATAATTCCTGGAGATATAATGATCTTTATAAATATATTAATTACTATCTCATAAATATAAATTGGATATTTATAAAAAAAAAAAAAAAAAAAAAAATTTGATATACTATTGAAATTATATCTTATGTACTATGAGGAATATTTGTGCAAAATTTCAAAATTTTATATTAATTTTTACTAGGTTGAAAACTTGTTCAAATAATTGACAGTATAAAATACACGTATTTTTAAAATTAAAATATCGTGCTCGAATTTGGCAGAAATTTTTATTCATCTATTTGGAAACGGTTTAGGATCATCGTGAGAAATAATTGAAAAATTGACAAAATAAGATCCACCTAAATGCTATATTAGGGTGATCCACTTCTTACCTTTTTTTTTTTTTATAAGTATTTTCATACGGGACACCCGATAAAATTGTAATATAATTGAGAGTAAAAAAATTATCGTCAAATTTCCGTGTATAATTGAAAAATATTTTGATATTGCTACCGGAAGTTGAACAAAATTATTCTAAAAATATTAATGAAAATTTAATGAATCATGCCTTATATTTTATCCAAAACTATTTATCGAAATACAAATTTGTTTTCCAATTCTTTAATAGCATGATGTCCCCCAATTGTATACTTATTGTATTTTCAAATTAGACATAATATTTTGTATTTTGTATATTGTATATAATTTTAACACATAAGTATGAAATTTATATTCCGATAAATATAGTTTGAAAAAAGAATATAAGTCATTAATTTTCATAATGATTTTGTTTAACATCCGGTCGCGCAGTTAGGAATCTCGAAATATTTTGAGATTACAGAAAAACTTGACAATAATTTTTTACCTCGAATATAAATTAAATCAAATTAAAAAAATAATAAAAAAAAAAAAAAAAACGGTACCTAATAGACCACCCTAATATATAAATATGCAATATACATATATACATCAGCATATAATGCAATACATACGAGCTGAATTATTATTATTATTATTTTTTATTTATTTTTTTCGTTTTTTTTTTCATATATCAGGATTTTCGAATAATTAAACATAACAATTAATAATTGAGCACGGAAAATTCACACCCCTTCGCAATTTCATTACTATAATAAATATATATACATATATTTATATGATTTTCACAGCTAATTAAAATACATATAATTATATTATATATTGGGATCAAAATTGTTGGTATTATTTTTGTTTTCTTATTTATTTATTTATTTACTTTACTTAGTTTTATCTTGTTTCGTTAGCCATATTGCATATGTATACCTATATACATATACATAAACATAAATATATATATATATATATATATATATGTATAAGTTGAAGGATGAACAAATTTTCCGTAATTAAATTTTTAACCCACGTACGACTCTATTCAACGTTTACTGTAGCCACAAAAAAAAGAAAGAAAAATAATAATAATAATAATAATGAAAAAACAAGCTTTTTGTAAACTTTTTGTATATTCAGTTTGATCTTTTTTTGTTCTGTTATCTGATTATTTTCATTATCATTTCTCGTAACTCCATACCAGGAGCACCTGGTGAAACGGGTCAGTGAAACGACGATGGCGTTAGCTTTCTTGAATTTTATCAAGGGAGCTAACCCCCATCGCGGAAATATATCTAGTTTCAAAATAGTAAACCTATGGAATTTTTTACCCTCCTGACATTTTCTTTGAAACCCCATAATTATTGGATTGCGTCTTTTTTTCTAAAACATGCCTTTTTTGGCCGAAAATGCAATACTGGGGCAAAAAAAAAGTACGAAACTTTGTAAAAAACGAAAATATAAATTTTGATATCCTTTTTAAGTTGACCATAGAAAAAACCGAGGTCAAAATTTTCCCTAAGCTGTAGCATTAATTTTCAGCGGGTAAGAAACAGCCGAAAAACGGCCATGTTTAAAAATTCATACCGGGGTAAAAAAAAATCGTAAAGAATTTTTTAAACAAGAAAAATGAAGTTGAATTTGTCCTCTTCAAAATGTTACCTGGAAAATTAATCATCTTCATTTTTGAGCCCGCTATCTAACTTTTAGTACGGCAAGAAATTTCGACTGGTGTATACAAACTTTTGGCCGGTAGTGTATAAAATGCCTTTTTCTTACCAGACGTTAAATAAGATATGGTATAGATATACAGGATGTATCACGTAAGATGTCGAAATGGGCGGGACTTAGTTGACGCGAAGTCACGATACCAGAAAAAACTGACCCTGTATATATGTATATTATGTTATTTTTTTATCGTTATCAAAAAATGAGTAATAAGCTTATTGGAACAAGAAAAAAAAATGTTTTTTTTTGTTCTCTTTTTTTTCTTTATTTGTTTATTATTTCTTTATCATTCATTTTTTATTTTGTTCTTTTTCAACAAACAATCTAATTGTATAGAAGAAATATTGTAATTAGATTCCATTTATGTCGGTATGAAATGTTGTTTAACAAAAAATGGATTAAAAAAAAAAAAACTGAAAATAAAAAAAACAAATAAAAAAATTCCTTTGTTAAATGTAATAATAATTCTTCATTGATTTTTCTTTCTACTATTATTTTTTATTTGATATTTTTCCCGTTTTTTTTATCTAATTTATTAATAATAATAATAATAATCTAGCTTGCAGGGCACACATGTGGTCGTACGCGTTTCAATGTATGATATATATATATATATATATATACATATATATATATATATATATATATATATATATATATATATATATATATATATATATATATATATATATATATATATATATATATATATATATATATATATATATATATATATATATATATATATATATATATATATATATATACACATATATGTGATAAAAACCAAACAATATTGTAATTTTTTTGAGTATATATATTTTGGTATTCGTTTTTGTTGATGTATTTTCTTTTGTTTTCATTTATTTATTTATTTATTTATTTATTTTTTTTTTGCTTTCCACTTTTTCTCTTTCTTTCATTCAATATATTTAATATAATTTAATTTTTCTTATTTTTTTTTTCTTTCTCATTATTATTATTATTATTTTTTATTTATTTATTTTCCTTTTTTTTTGCTCTTTTTTTCTATACGGATACTTTCTGTTGTCTAATTTACATGAATTAATCTCGTTCAATATCATTATTTAGGATATATATATATATATATATATATATATATATATATATATATATATATATATATATATATATATATATATATAATAATATTCATTAGCAACGTATTTTATAACATCTTAATCGGATTATATGACGACCCCCCCCCCCCCCCAACTTCCCTCCCTCCCCACAACCTCACCCTGCACATATTATTCTCTGGTAATGTCAATTCAAGGTACATATATATATGCTAGCTGGGTTTTCTATTTTTTTTTTTTTTTCTATTTTCATCCCTTATGTTTTTTTGTTTGTTGTTTTTTTCTCTGAATAGTTGCTTAAAATTAAATTACTATTCGATCGCTGGATTTCTCCGACGTTATCATATATATATGTATATATATAATATGTATATATGTATATACAGGGTGACCCATTTGAAATTCCACTTCAAAATATCTCGAAAACGACGGAATTGAAGAAAATATGTTTCGGACAAATGTTGTTCGGTTTCAAGAGGGTCCTAAGACTATGAGATCGATGCAATCATTTTTTCATGCAATTAAAGAACTGCGATAGATGCGAAAAGTTGTGAAAAAAAATCTGCGATTATTTTTCGAAATTCTTTGCATAAGATTACGCACTTTTTGTCTCTTGCAATTTTTATCCAAATTCGATCATTGATAGATGAAATGATTTTAAAATTTCAAAAATCTTTAGTTGTTAAGTTGAATATCATGAAAAATTGATGTTTCACGAAAAAATGTTTTCTACAAAATTTACGTATTTTTTCCTAGAGAATACGAATCTGCAATAAAAATTGTAGACTTCTCTTCAAAAAAATTACAATAATCTCAGTGTAACCTTGGCGTTACCCCTCAGGGTCGCAACAATCTTACAATCCTATGTACCTCTCAAAACCAAAAAACTTTTGTCTAACACATATTTTCCTCAAATCCGTCATTCTCGAGATAATCAGAAATGGCACTTAAAATGGATCACCCTGTATACTGCAGGCAATAATAATTAACATACGATAATTAATATAACTACAGGCCCTTTTTTACCTCGATCATTTTTTATTTATTTATATTTTTATTTTTGTTTTCATACCATCTTAACGTACAAGTTTAAAAATTTTCTTTTTCGTCTCTTAAATTAATGTTAAAAATAAAATAGCTATGATTGAAAATATTTAATCTTGTCGCAAGTCTGTCCATTATTTTATTTCTATTTATTTTTTCTTAATTTTTTGGTATTTTTTTTTTTTCCTATTTTCTTTTATCGATTCATTTCTTTTATTAATCGTTCAATTAACTTATACACACATATATGTATATATATATATATGCTATACAGTGAGTTTTCGTGGATATGCGACAAACGCCTGCGTACGGGCAACTCAAACAACAAATGATCCTCATTTGTTTCCAACGTAGCCAATGGGCATACGATATATGTGTTGCAAAAGTCGATCTTTCGATTGTTTTACCAGTTTCTTATCTGGTATATCCACGAAAACTCACGGTATATGTATTACATATAATACGATCGGCAAAAATCCAACGTTTAGTAATATTTATATAATTTATTTAATATTTTATATACTACACGATTCATAATTCATTAATTTTTTATTTATTTTTTTTTTTTTGTCATTTTGTTTTTGTTTCCTTTTTTTGTTCAATCTTTCTTTCGTTCTTTTAATTATTTTGTTATCTCTATATACCTATATATGTATATATAAATTTAATCGTGGGATTCATTCACAACAATATCAATTAATTTTTGGTTTTCTTGATTTTCTATTTTTCGTACGTCTATAATTATATCTTCTTCGTCTTTTTCATCTTCTTCTTATTCTTCTTTAGTTTTTTCGTTAATGTATAATCGCTTTTTCTTTCATCATTCTTGTAATAATTATATTCTGTATGTATATGTATAATATTACATTACATACATTGAAATTATTGCTGGCCGAGAAAAAATTTACCCGAATTTAAATATTTCAAAAAAAAAAAAATATTCAAATAAATGAAAAATAAAAATTAGAAAATAAATTTTGTTCGTTTCTTTCAATAAATAATATCTCTATAATATACATAGGTATACAATCATTTTTGTCTTTTTCATTCTATTTTTTATATAGCTGGACCAGATTCTTTCCTCGATAAATAAATACAAAACGATCGTTGTATATTTTTTATACATTCTTTGTAGGTAATAAAAACTTATATTTTTTTTTGGTTCCTTTTTCATCCCTTGTTTTTTATTAAAACAGGAAAACTGAATTTTTTCGATATTACAACTTCAACGCGAAAGGAAAATTGAAAAGTTTTAGTTTTTAAACCTCTCTTCTAAAACTGATACCATCTTATTTTTCCTTGTTTCTTCTTTTTTTTTTTTTTTACTCAATTATCTGTCCATTTTTCTTCTTTTTTTATATATATATTTTTTTTTTTAATTTTTTCTATATTCATGTATAACCATATATATATAACTATACCTGCAATTATTATATCTATAATTATTATGACCCTGTATTATGAAAACCCGTAACTTGTTTCAATCTCGTTCTCAAAATGAAACAAAAAAAAAATAAAAAATAAATAAAAGATAAAAAATGAATAAATAAAAGCAATTCTTCTTTATGAATTCACGTAATTTTTAGAATTTTATTTATCCGTTCATTCCATATAACGTATATCATATACATATACGTATAGAAGTAAATACTATTTCTATCCATAGAAAGAAGAAGAAAAGAAGATGTCGAAAAAAATAAATAAATAAATTTAAAAAAAAGACAAAAATTTTTCTCGCTGAAAAATAAAAAACAAACAAAAATAAAAATATATATATATATATATATATATATATATATATATATATATATATATATATATATATATATATATATATATATATATATATATATATATATATATATATATATATATATATATATATATATTTCCTGATAATATTTTCTCGCACTCATTTCTGTTTTATTTTTATTTTTTATTTATTCATTATTTTTTATTTCTTTTTGGTTTTTGCTTCCAACAAAAATAAGATTGTCGTCAATATACCTATATATACTATATATTTGAAAAAAAAAAAAAATTTATATCTATATACGTATGTATAAATCGATTGAAACTAAATTTACATATATAACGATTCGAAATAATTTGTCTTATTTTTTTTTTTTTTTTTCCTTATCTCGCAAAATTTAGGCATAAGCGGATATTTTTTTTTCTTCTTATTTCATTTTTTCTAGGACAGCAATTATATCATGTTCATTTTGTTTCTTTTTGTTTTCAACTAAATTAATTGTTAATGTTGGATAATCATATATCTATGTATATATTATAATATATTATCTATAATCAGTTGACTTATTTGTTAATCGTTACTCGTTATTATATATATATATATAGACACACACACACACACACACACACGTATATATGTGTATATATATATATATATATATGCATGTGTGTGTGGGTGTGTAAATAAGATAGGTAATAATAATAATAATAATAATAATAATAATAATAATAATAATAATGATAATAATTTAACTTAAACGTGATTATTAAAGTTAGATTGTTGAGCACAATTATTGATTTCTATTAGAGATTTGCGGGATGCGCTGTGAGCGGAGGACATGTCCGCGAACTCCCCAGCCGACTTACCCTTCCGCGGCAAAGTTGTGGCTTCACCCATCGACGGCAGCTCTCTCGGCTTCCATATCGGCGAACCTATTTCAAACTAAGTTTAGATAAATCCCGACTAAACATGTCCCGGGTATTACCGATCAGGCCCTATCTTCGTTAGAATGTGAAACAAATCATTATCGACATTTTCATTATCTACGGGTATAGATATATTTGATTTTTCTTTTTTATTTCTTTAATTTTTTTTTTTCCCCGTATTATATTTATTATATATGTATATATTTTTTGTATTTCTAGCGGTATACCACGTTCTCATTTACAACTTGATGAACATCAATGTACAGAACTTAAAACACAACATCTAAATTTAACATGTCAGCTTATTTCGATTTGTTTTTAATCGCGCTAACAGATTTGCAAAAATTATTGTCGCCGTGATAACTCACAAATTACTTAATTCACTGATTTAAAATTTATAACAAAACTTTATCACATCTCTATCTATAGATTGAACTAAAATCATCACATTATCGCACTTTGTTTAGAATTTGAGTTACAAATAGCATGAAAAGGAGCTTTAAATGACAATGAAATTAGTAAGTATTCTTTTCTTGAAATATTTTTCTTTTGTCATAGCTATGAATGTAGATCAGTCCAAAGATAAAAGTGTTTTGAAATTTTGGTATAAATTTCAAATCAATAAATCAAATGGTTTTTGAGTTATTATGGCGACGATATAGAACTGCGCTTTTTTAAGACATGAATTAAGCCCCGGATGATAAAATCATTTTAACGATAAGTTTGAATGAGGAATAAATAAGTAAAGAATTTTACTTTGAATTTGTTCTTCGTGAGTTAGTCATAATAGATTCAAAGTTTTTTTTTATTACAGTAAAGTTATATTCAGACACTTGAATAGAAATTTCATGTAACTTTAGCCGATAAGATGTTTCAAAGATTATAAACTTGTTAATACAATCTTTTGAACATCTTATGAATGAATATGAATAAAAGATTATTTGATATGAAATATCGTTATTTCTTTACCTATCTGTCAATTGATATTCATCGAAGATATAATACTATAAATATTTAGTGGTATCAGCAATGAAGCTTAAGGAGGTATATTATATATAATTATAAACCATTGGAATATATGGTTAATATTTTCAACGATATAATTTTCTACCCTTAAAGTAATATGTCGACCGTAGAGCCTCGGGGATAAATAATCGCGATGCATATCCGTATTATTATAATTGAATAATTATCACCATGGAATCGATGCGTTAAGAAAAACATAAACGTATGCTTAGGCCATCTCAACGAGCTTTAGAATTTATTATTTTCACGATATTGCGATCGGGCATATTTCTTACCGAGTTCTTTGACGGTAATCGGCTGGTAGTTCTCGGGTTGATGAGAGGACTGAATAAGTCGCGCTTGACTACCGGTACTTCCGGCAGAAATCGTCGACGTTGTGCTCAAAGTCAAATGATTCGGTGTTCGACCTAGCGTTGTTTTTTTCTCGCTTAAAAAAGCCTGAGAGTCTTCTTCACCTTCGGACTTTGTCCCGGATTCCATGTCGACTTTAACTTCTCCTGTAATTAAAATAGTCCCCGCTACTCCTGCAGGACAACAAAAAACAAAACAAAAATACAAACAAAAATACAAAAAAAAAAAACAAATATCAACGAAATTATCTCAAGGTTCGAAATAAACAAAAATATATACAAAAATCTAAAAATTCAATAAAAATTTTATTTTCGACACTTCGGTATAAGCAATGTTCGATTTTGCGCCCGTTTCGTGTGCACAAAATTCAACTTTCCGCACGTTGTATCGAAAAACAAGAATCGATGCACGTGCGAAAGACGATTCTCGGACCAATCTGATTGTCACCCTCGCTTTGCCCGGACGAAAAACTTCACACTTATCCGAGAATCAATACTTTCACACTTGTATCGAAATGTACTATTTCGCCACGCCGGTATAAGCAAAGTTCGATCTTGCGCCCGCTTTGTGTGCACAAAATTCAACTTTCCGCACGATGTATCGAAAAACAAGATTCGATACACGTGCGAAAGACGATTCTCGGACCAGTCTGATTGTCACCCTCGCTTTGCCCGGGCGAAAAACTTCACTCATCCGAGAATCAACACTTTCGCACTTGTATCGAAATGTTAAATTCCTCACCCGAACTGTCGCTGATGGTTTTGCTCCTCGATCTAAAGCTCGTTGGGTTTGATGTTTGCTCTTCAAATTCTTTATCCTCGGAGCTTTCGTGGTCAACGTTGTGCTTCGACTGGCTATACTTCCTTTTGACATTGTGCTGATTTGCAAGTAGCTGTTGTTTAACATTCTTTTTTGAAACAGTACCATTTCCGTTCTGCGGTTGGCTCTGGCTTGTTGGTTTTTCATACTTTTCAACATGGCCAGTCGACATTCGGGGCGAAATTGATATCGACGGTTGAGACATGTTCTGTTTCGTTGAAGGGATGCTCATGTTTCTAACTGACTCACGGATTATCTGACGTATAGTCTTCAGGAACGCGTTTCGGAAGTCGGTGGTACTACACGGAATAATATTTAAAAAAATTTTAAATTTTCCCATCATTTAAATGTAACAATCTTTCAAATTACAGATATTTTCATAATAACGTTTGTCAACCCATCATCTTTCTAAAAACCTCTTTTTCCGATACTAAAACCCCGACGAAATGATCGAAAGTCATTTTTCAACGAACGCCAATACTCTCGTAATCATCAAGACGATAAAAATTAGATAAAATTAAAAGAGAAAAATGACCTCACCTGTTAGACAATACGTAAACCTTTTCCGAGCGTCGCTGTAATTGGCTTCGAAGGTGAATTAGCTCCCATAGGAAATGGGATTCCATATCCTTGGCGGAACTTGCTCGAACCTGTACCTCGGTAACGGGTATTAAAACTTGGTATCTAATGATTTCCACTTCGCTGGAGTTTGCCTTAGTCGAAACACCCTGTTGGAATGAAATTGGACGGATTTTTTATCATCGTTGTTAAAATGCACGGTGGGGAGGATTAAAACCATAAACGTTACTTACCATGAGCTTTTTCTTCTGTCTTAATCTCTCCTTGCACAGAAATACAACAGCTGATTTAAATACGAAGCACATAGCATGAAGCTCGAGACCTTTTTTAATTTTTCCCAAAAAATCGGAAATGTTTAACCACTCGACACCACCGTAATACAACAAATCACCGGGACTCAAGTCGATTGGCTGTAAAAAAAGATTAAAAAAAATAAAAAAGGATTACCAAGAAAGGAAAATCGTTTATATTTGCAAAAATTTTTACTAACTTGTTTGCAAGACTTTTGATGCTGTCTGAAAAGATGATCGAATATGGCTCCATACTCTTCGTGAATTCGTTGCATTTCGTTTATGTGTTCAGCAACCTTTTCCATCCCCTTAAGAGCCTCTGAAAATAAAATATTTATCGGTTTTGAAATGTCTGTAAAAATTTATGTGGGTTTAAAAAATCATTTTTTGATTATACGAACCGATCAAATGTTCGTGTTCCTCGCTGTGTTCATCCGTAAGATTTCTTAACTGTTGAAGAAGTAGAGGATATTTAAGAATTCGCTGAATTGGTTTTATCAGATATGACTCGAGCGTTGACGAGTGTTGTTGGCGAGGATTTCTCGCTAATAAAAATTCTTGCAACGCTTGATTGCCTTCGTCTGTAATTTTGTAAAATAATTTTATAACAACGAGATATCGAAATGAATAAATTTTATTTATTAATTTACTCTTAGCACTTACTGGGGTGTAGAACTTTTTGAGCCTTCGAGTGACTAGCGCAAAATGAACTGTACAATTTGAAGTGATTTACATAATACAAAAAGGCACTTCCGATGGAAAACAGGACCCCCTATAAAAATATAAAAATGATAAAAAATAAAATTAGAACGAATAATTATTACGTTTGCGAAATGATCGGGTAATGGAGGAGGAACAACAGACCTTGAATTGACTTGGGTGATCGAAATTGTTGAAATCCGATTCCATTTCGATGGCGTGATCCAAATTTTGCAAAAATTGCCGTTGGAAAGTAACGATTTCTTGTATATTTCCAAACAGCGCGTTTATTTCCGCATTTGACAAAAATGTTTCTCGCTTAAGGGGCTCTAGGTAGTTTTCCAGCAAATTATTTAAATTCTGTAAAACAAAAAAATAACGTTACAAACTAACTCCAATTATTTCGATTAAAAAACCGTCTCTAATTCATAATCCACTTATATTCCCATACCTTTACATAAGTCCGTTCAGTTTCTATCAATTCCAAAATCACTTTTTTCAGCTTCTCAGCATCGCTGAGTTGCCTGCTAGGCGTAAGTGCCTGCGAATGTGAGCTAACAACGCTCCCAGTTGGACTAGATTTTCTAGTCTCACCAGGTGATCGGCAAAAGCCAGTAACCTGTTCCGCAGTTTTCAAAAGATTTTCTATCTCAAAAGAGTTAGTTCTCGATGTCTGTTTGCCATTTTCTAAATGCGATACCGAGGGACACTCTTGCAGCATTCCCTCCTTGCCTGAAGAGACAAAAAAACAAAAAATATTCCCCTTCAACGTTGCTATCAGTGATAAAGAAAAAAGGGGTCATTCATCCGCGAGCTCTTTTCAATCTCATTGTTATAAAAAATAAAAATAATAATAATGAAACAAAAATAAAAAAATACTATTTCTCATTAGTACGTTAATGATTTAGACACGACAACTAATGGGCGATGGTTTGAATTTGGTTAGATCACTGCACAAGCGTGAGACGACCCAGTTCCTAGAACAAAAGTAATCGAAATGGGCATGCGGTATTGTACTCACTCCATCCAGGTGCGGGAACAATCAGACCGGATATCATCTCCTCGCTAATGACAGGCGGATCTGATGGGGGTGGTGGGCAAACAAGACTCTCGATTATATCGTCAGTGACCCGCATTATACCAGATAAATCCGGAGGTTCTGTCCTAGAGGATCGCATCATCATGCATAACGCCAATTCCTCTTGCAATACACTCTCCAAATACATCATGTCCAAATCGCTAACTATAGCTCCGTTTATCACCATTATTTCATCGCTCTTGATGATTCCTAAACCATCAAAAACCGCGCCTATGTCAGAAAGACTTAAATCTTAATCAAATTGTCTTGATCAGGATAATCCAAGCAGGTACAATCTCAAAAGGCATCAGTGAATGTCGAAACTTGGACCACACTGATCAAGATATTGTAAACTATGGCATAAAGTCTGACTTTAAATTTTTTAACGAATCGTTTTTAGTTTAATTACCATTTTGCATAGCGACGCTTTTGTCTTCTACTCTACTAACGTAACAGCATAATTCATCCTGTCTATCAGAATTTTCTATTAATTCAGCCTCGACTGAGAATCCCCACATTTGGTCCAAAGTATTTCTCTGCAGTTCAACCTGATACAATATCTTTGCACATACTTCGACGATTTCATGAGTGTGAAGCTGTACGAAAAGAAATTCTCATTTTACCATATCGTTGAGATTTCGTATATTTTAATGCGATTATTACTACTCACGTATGTTTCTATCAGATCGGTTCTATGCGGTACAAAATAATTATGATCTTCCATGTCCCGCCGTTTCTTTACTCGAACAAAGTGCTCCATTGGATTCAATCCCTTCCTGCTACAGGCACTGGCCAAAAATTCTTCTACCGACATTGCATCGCGAAGAAATACCGAGACCAGCTAAACGAAAAGAGTTTTTAATCATTAGAAATCTTAATCGATATGTAAGAAAAACTGTGTGGATCATAATAAATGTCGTTTACCTGATTTTCGGGAACTGATACTTTGACAGTCTTCTCTTCATCCCTTGATGATATCTGCAATGATCTTTTACTCGATCCACTATTTGATCGTGACAATAATGGGGGTCGTCTTTTCGTAGCTCCTCTACCTGCCAGCAAATTGTTTAAGAGAGAAGGACTCCGTGCGCAAATAAAAGCGTGGAATGAAGATACGGTGAAGACACCAAGCTTGTTGAGGGTTTGTTTTGTAGCTCGAGATACATGTGTGAGAAGACTCTGTGAAGAGAATGATACGATTTGGAATTAGAATTGAAAATTTGATTGATAAGAAAGACGATTGATGATAATTTTATTCAAGTACCTTTGGATTGGGCAATTCTCCGCTCTGCAAACTGGCCATATAACATCTGAGTCGAAATTGTTCACAATGTAGTCTCTCGAGGTTTTCTTCCCACTGTACGATCTGGTTGTTTATTTGCTGTTTCGTCTCGACGTCGGATACCACGGATTGCTGTAAATCCGCCATGTGTTTTAACTTGTGATCCTACGAGGAAAATGCCCCTTTCAGAAGTCACTTAACGCCGATAGTGAAAAACTTCTCAATTCCCCCATGGAGTTTCAAAAAAAATAAATAAATAAATAAATAAAAAAGGATTCTTTTTCGTTTCTTTATTTTGTTATCCCGCGACAAATTATATAAACTAACGATGATTCAATATGACCAATAAACTTACAGATTCAATAGCTTTTTCCAAACGGAATATCTCCTCCTGAAGTAAATGAAGGGTTCCAGTCTTTCCACGATGACGTGCGAACGCGGCTGCACATGCGGAGTGAATACTGTTCACCCAATTCTCCAATTCCACTTGACATGGAGCCTTAAATAAATTTATGGTGTATTTTTAGTATGACTAATAATATCGCTGATAGATGCTATATAAAATTCTGCTAATCACACATGGCTATTAAATTCAGCTTTAAGATTAATTATGGTTAAAATAAAAAAATCACCTGGAATAGATAAGCGTCGCCGAAAGCAGTGCTGAGGCAAAATATGTAATCTCTTTTCGGATGTTCGGGTATAGGCTGCATTATAGCACCGTCGACTATAATCAGATGCTTTGGCGCCGCCTCGACGGACCTGCTTTCGTGAGAGTCACATGGATAGAAAAGTAGAGTCGTACCCTTAAGGCAGACCCAGTATCCTTTCCAACCGCGTTTTCTTGCCAATTCAATCTGGTGCTTTTTACGTAAAAGCCATTTCTTTACGCTTAGAAAACTGCGGGATTAATTAATATAATACGGTTTAATTAATTATCAAATCGAATAAATTTTTTTGTTAAATAGAATTGTTGCTTTTTTGTTTTCTCTTTTAAAATCATCGATAATTACCCTGCTTTTCTAACTGCTCCTGTACAATTAAACGAAGCGGCTGCTGTCCCTGTCTGTTTACCTCTGTAAGGAGAATTTATCACGCTTTCACCATCGTCGTCGTCGCTTACGGCTGTCGTAAGTGACATCCGGTCGTCATCTGACATCTGTGATAAAAAAAAAAAAAAAAAAAGAAACAAAAAACGAAATAAAAATCATTCCATCATTAGGAAACTAAAATAGAACGAATCTGTATTTATAGAAACGAAATATCGACCAAGTAAAAGCTGCGAACTAGTGAAGAACTCTTATTCATAGATAACATACGAAGCTTTCCCCGCCATTAAAGGATAAAAATTTATCCGCAATTAGGGTGGATATAAAAGCTCTCGTGAGAAGGTCGGGTTAATTGGAGTAGAAGAAAGGAAAAAAAAAAATCAATAACATCCCTACGCGCGGTTTTTTATTTCATGAAAAAAAAATAAAAAATAAAAAATAAAATTCTCACAGCTTTTAAAGCTCAGACGATATTTAGTTCTTCGATAAAAAGCTCTGAAGAACAACAAAGCTTCCAGATACATCATAGAGATGAAATATTCCCGATCTAATTAGATAAAAATCCGTTGCCGTTTTAAGAACTAATACCCCAAATCTTTAATCGGATTGATTTAAATCTGATATAACTTACGACTCTTTTTAAAAATGCCGCATTGCAGGCGTCTGCTGTCGTGTGGGGATGATAGTGGCAGTAACAGCCCTCTTTTAAAAGTTTCATATTCCTTTTTGCTGTACCGTTTATTTTGAACATGATTTCTTTCTTTGCAAATTTAAGACCGTCTATATATTTCTGTGCCCACGTGTTCAAAGCTCCGTTTATTATCTTAAGAAGCTTGTAATAATATCCCTCACCAATACCGGGATTAATCTTTTCTTCAACACTCTTGCAATTGAACCAGTATAATTTTTTAGTATCATTTATGCAGATAACGCTAACCGTATGACGTTTACACAGACAAAAGTATTTCTTGCAATGTTTCTTGTGCAGGGTGCGCAGGTCCGTGTAACTGCTACTAGGATTCAGTAACTCAAGGGAACTATTGCGTTGCAGCGGTGGCCATTTTGGTTCTACCATTATTTTTTATTTTTTTTTTTTTTTTTATAAATATATATGTATATTATTATACTGAGGATTAACTATCTTTTAATTATCGAACAGTATAATTTCATCGTATTCCTACATACTGGCTTATACCACTATCGATAATTAAACTCATTAAATATATTCTCACACTTTTGTAAACTCATTTCAAATTATTATCGCGGGAAAACACAATTATGTAACAAATAGAGCTTTCATGATTCCCTTGCAGTCTCATACATGTCGTTTATTTATTTATTTTTTTTTTTTGTCAAGAAACGAACGTTTTACCATCTCAACTCCATACTCGATAACATGTAGTGTTATCATCATTTAAGAGGACTGAAAATGTACGGAAAGCTGAGCTTTAAGCTCACCAATAATAGAGATCAGTCCATTTATCTTTAAAAAAATAAACGAAAAAAGAAAAAGAAATCGGTTAATTTTAAGGTCGGAATATGACCGAGCTCGATTAAACGAGGTTACATATTCCCTGGTTAATTATTCTACCTTCGATATCAAATTTGTGCTTTTGAAGTCATGAAGTTAGACGGGATTATATCACTCGTAGTTAATTATCATGGTGTTAATTAATCGAGATAGTAAAATAGGGTCAGTAGGTTGATATGGGTTAAGAAAATTTCATCTAACCCTGCACAGTATCAATTTTTGAAAAGTTATCGATAACGTTTATAATGAAAACCTAAACAAAAATAAAAACCAAAACAAAACAAACAAACAAACAAAAAATATCAGATAATAACGTAGATATAAAAACGAGAAAGGCAGCTTTTAAACGATCGTCAAAAACCTTTCCCGAACTTTTTCTCGAGCCTGTAGCTCCGCGGGAGCTTTGCTCAAGACTGTTGGCGAGCGGGGAAGAGCTTTGCGTTGGGAATCAATACCTGGGTCCCTGTTGGAATCGGGCTTTGCGGGGGTGAATAAGGGGTAGAAGAGTTACCAACCGGAGGGGGGGAGGGGGGGTGGGCGGAAAGGAAGAGCTTGCGGAAAAGAGATATGCGTTTGCGCATGCACCTGTTGGCAACCCCTAACTTTTACAGCAAAACAAAGCCACGTATATACGGCCGCCTATTCCTTTGATCAAAATAATGTATACGCATGTAGGTATATATGTATGTACATACGTAACACCCCGAAAGTCGAAAAAGCTCAATATGCTAGATGATTTCTTACCATACTAAACCTAGCGCTCAATGAAATAAGAGCGTTTTAAATGATTAGTGAGAAATTAATTTTCATATAAAATTTTTATTTCATACACCATGTATCCCCGTTATTGAGGAATATTGTTAACAGAAACTTTGACTAACGATAGACATCATCATTAAATGTGATTAGAATGGTAAATGGATGGTGGTGCAGGTATGCAACTTGATATTTTCTAACGTATTTAAGTATCGTAGCGAACGTAAAAAGTAGGTGAGGAAGCACTTTTTAGATGTAAATTTATACTCTAAAGCTTGAAAATAAGATGGAGAGTATAAATGGTACGTAGGTACTAACACCCACACGTTGTCGTCATTAAATTCAAAAGTGCATTTACAACTCTTGACAATTCTAGATTCTCAAGGATCTTTATTGTTGGAGGATAACCGAACAGTATCCGTCTTGTACTCAGACGGCAACCCTTGTACAGGGTTGAAGTTCCAAATTTTGATAACTCCAAACGATCGAATTTAAGGATTTTAATATAACCGATTATGTAGTCTGCATAATCGATTGAAAAAATTTTAAATCGAAAAATACCGTAAGTTCAAAATTCAAAAAGCCAAAGATCGAAACTCCAAAACTCGAAATTCAGACACAGAGAATCGTTCTCTTTCATTAAATTTTCGGAATTTTTAGACTTTCGAATTTCGATATTCTGAACTTAATCGTTTCTGAAAATCTGAAACCGTCTAAAATGAATCCCTAATTTTGATCATTCGAAACTTCAATCTGGACCTACCGGTCAAATAATTCCAACTTCAAAAAACTCAGATAACAAAATTCCAGATTAATAAGAACGTGATCTTCTTAGTCGTATTTTATTACAAAAACAAAAAAAAAACTGAGCTGAGAATCACCGTAAATTTCATAAACCTTTGAAGAAATTTCGTGTATAAGGACGAACCTATATAGTACGTCGTTGATAAATGGTGGATTCTGACAAGAGACTGCATTCTGTCATATTTTTTTCCCACGTTGTATGACGTCGAAAGATCGATAATAAATATAAAATATAAAATTTGACTGACCTCGGAGGAAGTGAGATAACAAAGTCTTGAATCTGTGCTCTCAAGGGATGCTTGTTGAACGATTCCCCCGTATCTCCCCTCTCTGTCGGACATGTAGTCTGACCTAACACTGTCCTGCCTGTCGAAGGTCCCCCTAAAATAGCAACGAAGGCATTGATCAGGTCAGAAGTTGGCCTCTTTCATAAGAGAATGTATAAGGGATGGGAAAGGGGGAGGGGAGGAGAAATGGAAAGAGAAGAATAAGCTCGGTGTCAAAAATTCGGAATAAATATCAAGTGTCGGAACAGGTCGGAAATACTGAAGTAGGCACTTGGCTTGTAACCTGAGAGCCAAGACCCTTACGTCAAATCCCAATTCCACGATCAATTTTTCACTTTCGTTAGTATTGGTATTACACAAGAAAATTCTCCCCTAAATTTACGTTAATAGAGAAGTAAACTTTTTAAAGAATAGGTAGACAAAACTAGACCACAAATTATTACCATCATACTTAAAGAGCCCAATTAGGGGTTGGTATAAACTGTTAAACCTCACGAGTGCAGCTACAATTAGACATATGGCCTGATTTCTTTCTTTCTTTTTTTTTTTTTTTTTTCTTTTTTTTAGAAGTATTATTTTTTCTTCCTCTCATTTTCTTTTGGATAGATATTATTAAAAAAACGGAGGTATAATTTGTTCATGAGTGATGACTGAATGAGAAGAATTTTTTTCTTTTTGTTTTTTTTTTTTCACTAATCATAGAAGAAGAAAAAAAGGTTCTAATTCCACGATGAAATATGTGCAGATAGAGGAAAAGTGTAAAAGAAAAAAAATCAGAGAAAAGGAGAAAGAGGACCAAGAGAGAAAGAGAGAGAGAGACACATTGAACGCACAATGGTAGTTGGAGGACAATGAAAACAATGGCTTGTGGGTTGGTGGAAGGGGTAAAATTTATAAAAGTAAAAAAAGAAATAAAATAAAAAATAAAGAAAAAGGTTAAAAAGAATAGCAAAGCTTGAAGCTAGAGTGTGCATTGTGGAAGGAAAGGTGACGTTATCCGTATCAAGGTTCAAAGTTAATCAGAAAAAAACTTATCCTAGTTACCATTTTTGTATGTATTGAAATTTTCAAATTAAATACACACCTTTGCTCCATTGAATCAGTTCTGTTCGATTTATAACCGCTGTCATTCAGGCTTCCCTCGTGTCTTAAAGATGGCAATGAATCCCATGGTGATCTTTTGTGACCTGTATAACCTGGGTTCGCAGAACTCGATGCCCCAGAACCCAAAGTCGAACTTCCTGACTGCCATCCATCGGAATGACGGAACCATTGAGCTCGTGCAGATTCACCGATACAAGAAGCACATCTGAAGCATAAAAAAACACAATATGGATTAAGAGAGTCATCGATTAACGATGTTAATGTCCCTTAAGAGTCAATTACCTTGAATTATAATCGCTGAGATATCCTCTGTCTCTGTCAGCATCCCGTTCTCTCTTTTCTCTGATTATCTCGTTCCTATCGCTGTAATATCCATCACGATCTTTGCTGTTCTGACGTTCATTGCAATAACGATACGACAGAGGTAACGTCGACGATTTATTAGGACCCGATCCTTAAACGGATTAAATATTATGAAAAAAGTTGTGTCGAATGTTAAATTGATGATAAATTTTTCCGCGGTATTCAGATCATTAAAAATCCCATTGATAAACGAGAATGAAAAAAGCATCATTACTCACGTCTTCGAGAAGCGTGAGGTGTGCGTTGAACATTCAGTGGTATATTTTCTGCGAATTCTGTAACCGTGAAGAAAATATCGTTGAATTATTTGCACACTAAAAGTCGAATGAAAACGTATCAAAAAATGAAATGTTCAAGACTGCTAGTCATTTTAAAGAATGATTTAAAAATTTTTACCTAAATTCTCCATGCTCTGGGTGAGCAAGGCCTCAAAAGTATGCAGACTGTAGCTTTCGGCGTCCATACCCTTAGCGAGTGTATTCCTAAGGTGCATTTCGTATTCCAATAGCAATCGGCTGGTCGGACTTCCGGGTGTAGATACCGAGGTCATGTTTTGCTGTTGATATGTTTGACCTCCGTTGCATCGCCTTGAGTTACAATGATTAGGCTGTTGTTCCATGTCGGAATTACCGTTCGAAGAACTTGGTGTTGTCGCGTAGCACTGGTTGTCGAATATGACATTGTCCGATGGCGGCGACATGTCACCTGCGCACCGATTATGTTCCAAATCTAAGTACATCCTCTCTCTGCCTCCTACGGGACAGACAGGATGCGTGCTTTCAGGTACTAAAGGGCACTAAAGGTCAGGTACTGAGAAAATATTTTTAAACAAATTTTCAAAGGTCGCTAACTATTCATCGGTCAGGAAGCAAAACAGCTTTTGGTAGGGTAATTAAAGCTTTAAAAATGACGAAGGGTATGTGCAGTGGAAAAAAACTACTTGATTAAACTATCGGAAAACAAGAGTCTGTTCATTAATGTTCGAAGCTGTTTAAGCATTGTAATGGAAACTATTGGGTTCCGAATTTTAAAAGCTCCGAACGGTCAAAACTACGAATTCATTTAAGACGATTTCGAATTTTCAGAAAGGTTAAAGTTCAGGTTATTAAAATTGCGAAAGATCGAAATCCAAATATCTCAAAACTCAGAAAGTTTAAGAATCCGAACATTTAATGGTAAGGGCATGATGCTCCATGCGGGAATTTCAAGTTTCGAAATGTTGGCCTTTCGGATCTTTAGCTTTCAGAATTTTGAACCTTCCCTGATTTTTCATTTGGAATTTTTCCAATCGATTATGCAAACTTTCTGGGAAATACCCTCGTTCCTAAAAACTCTGAATCGATAATAATAAAATTCGGAATTTTTACCCAGCCCCGGAAAGTTTGAATTACAATTCATAATATACTTTTCATTATTATAGTGCTTTCATCCTTTCGCTATTCTAGATACTTTTTTACTGCTAATCGATAAGCATCTATTCACAATGGATTTTGAACACTGATCGTAAAACTTCTATACAGAAAATTTCAACGATATTTACAATGTACTTTCCAAGTTCTTTCAAAGTCTCAATTCGTAACTACTGGATAGTCTACTAGTTGTTACTTATTTGTGAATAATTATACATATTTGGGAATGAACTAGACTCCACTATGAAGGATTCTATGATAATTTCTATATCGGTGTACGAGAAATTGTACGAGACATACGTCGAAAAATCCTGTGCAATAATATTTAATGAATCAGAATAATTCATCATAGTGAACCTATATTCGATGATTATCGGATTTACAAAGCATTCAAGAAATATAATTATTCAAAATTGACTAGTTTGCAAACTTACCCGCATACTGTCTACCCATATCATGAGCACTCCTTGATCCTTGAAATTTATTATTATGTGAACTCCTGTACGGATTTGAATAATTTTCATTCTCAGCTTCAGACATTGAATATTTTTGATTGTTGTTATTTGGATGATAATGATAGCTGTGATGATTGTGCCTTTTTCTAGTCATTTCTGGTGAAGTAACTGGACTGTCAATGCTTGACATTGGTTTAAGCATTCTTTTAAGAGTATTTGAGTCTAAACTGATGCCTCCGTTTTGTGCATTCTCGATCCTCATATCGTCTGTACTTTTACTCTTCGATCGTCTAGACCCATGGTTGTTGTTATTAACGATGTTGAATATGTTCCCATTGTGCATTTCCAGCTCCGTATAATCTGCCGATTTAGTATGATGGAGCTGTTCCTTTCGCAATGATTTATTCTGCAGGGTACCTCCGGCCTGAGTACCTTCAGACTTTAGAGTCTCTCGTTCAGTCTCGTTCTGCTGTGTCGATGTCTCTTGGCTTTGTTTAGCTGCCTTCTTAGGCGATACTGATGAGCACTTCTCTTCAGGACTTCCGATCTGTATGGATCAAGAATAACGTTTAGTTTTTTTTTTTTTTTTTTTATTGCCAATATTGTTTCAAATATAAATCAGACGACTTACCTGAGACCCTACGTTGGCTGTACCAGTTGCGACGTTCGCTGTCTTTGGTGTTGTTTGGCATGTTTCATTCTGCTGTTGCTTTTCCTTGAGCTTAATTGAGTCTCCAGATTTTGGAGTTTTTCCGGGTGTACTGTTAGCGTTGTTCACATTATCGTAGAGAGAAGCGCTCGACGTTGCTGCTGCTATTTTATCCCCTCGACCTGGGATCATCTCCATTTCTGTTGATCTGCCCAAAGTTCTCGGTAATGTGGAAGCTCCTAGAAATCGAAATGACGAGATTATTATGATATTTTTTGGTAACAGTTGAATAAGTCCAAAAGTCCATACCACAAGTGCCTCTGTATCTTGGATCCTGGCTTCTGAGTCTTGCAAATTGTTCGGGAGTCATACACGTGCATTGTGGTTCTCGTGATCGACTTGGTGAGGCGGGTGTTGAAAGTGGCTTTCTTCGAGTTTTTATCTTCTGCTTGTTCGGTGGTTCTAACTTCAGTGAATACGAGGATGAAGCTTTTCTCGAGAACTTGAACGACGGTGACTGAAAAGAGAGTGAATAATCCTTTTAGTCTCTCCACATCGTCATTACACATCGATCAATCCATCAAACCCTTCAACATGTTCAATATCTACATATATATATACATATATACTTACGCAACACTCTCTGAATTGTTTAGCGTCTATCGGTGACGTAAAATTCAGACCCCAAGTATCGTTGGTCATGGTATCCTTCCAATAGACAAAGCATTCAGAAGCTTGGCCGATCCTTGTACCTTCAAAACAAATTTTATATCAGTTACTCCTGAAGTTACTGTAGCATTTTGTCAACAAAAAAAAAGACAAGATATGTGTTTCTCAGATCATTTCAAGTTCTTATGGTGGTTTTATTCACCTGGTTGAACAAGCCGTACGTCAAGGATCTTGTCAACCTGACTGTTGTAAGCTGTGATATGGAATATGCACTCTGGAGAATCCTGGACACAAGTGATGTTCACTGGGACAAGGTCTTCCGAAACTTGCTGCCACTTTACAGTACCGGCACCACTAGCGCTGACGTGAAAGACCTCTGCCCATAGCCTGAAACCACTCATTATTACTTTAACACTAAACCCAGGGTTTCGTCAATTTTTCTCTCGTCGAAAATATCGTCAGCATTTGAAAGAAAAAATTTCAGCTGATTATAAGGAATGATTAGAATCCAATTAATTGTGTGACGAAAAAAACAAATACAAAATTCAAGTTCAGTTTTCACTTGAACAAAAAAGAAAAAAAAATCGTTAATACTTTTCGACTCATCGTTTATTCTATCTATTTATACGTCATGCAAGGCGTGATTCATTATGCAATACCAAATTGTCGATTATATAAGTACAATATGAAGATATCGTCTAAGTATCATGCGAAGCACAGATGCGGTGATGAAATGATTCCGTTAAAGTGATATATCAAATGAATATAAAGATTATATAATAATGCAATAAATGTGCATGTCCCATCGATATTATACATATTAGAATACGTTTTTTTTTAGAAACTATTACTCTCGTTTTTATGATCATTATATTATGTTGTAAAATTTTTTCAAGGTTCTTTAATTTATTTTTTTCATTTTTTTGTACATATTTTATTTCAGATCTTTTCACGTTTACATGCCCAATCGAAATGAAAGACGAGCTTTATGCAGATTGAAAGAAACTCGAGTTACACGAAGAAGTAAGAAAAAGAAAGAAGAAGAGAAAAAAAAAGAGGTGAAATTCATAAACGATAGAATGAAAAAGTAGTAGGTATACATATACTTATATATATATACATAAGTATATGTGTATATAGATATAGGTAGTACAGCAATTAAACAAATTACGAATGACGAGTGAAAAACAAAGAAATGAAGTATGGTTTTATGAAATGGTTGAATGGTATGCGCACCTCTTCCTCTCTCTTAAGCTTCCGCACCTGAGCAAGTGACCAGTGTCCCCCCTTCGTCCTCCCGCGCTGCCAACGCCGGCCCTGGCCCCGGCCTGCCACGGGGAGTCCTCGTATCGGTAAGCCTTCCTTATTAAGGGCGCGCAACTGCACGATAGCTTGTTGCCCATTTTATACCTTTCCCTTTTCCTTTTACTTTTTTTTTCTTTCTTTCTATTTTTCGTATATCTTTCTTTTATCGTTATTATTACCTCTTCTATCGTATTTGACACACGGGTTCTTAATTTGGCACCTATTTTATCACCTCTCTCTGTTAAGTAAGGAAGCACGATTCCAGGGATCGAAGAATATCCCCGGTCAAAGTGTAGAAGAAGAATTTTTTTTTATTGTCACATCATTGCTGCCGTACGGTTTTATCAGCTTCTCCCTGGCATGATCACTGAAATATATACAACAATGATATATACATTAATTTATTCAATAAGTAATCCCAACGTTTTTCATTACTACCATATACCCATTAGAAAAAATAAAAAAAATAAAAACGCATATACACAGTTACTCTCGTTTCGAGGTCACACCTCTGTAATTTGGGTTGCCTATCTTTGAAACTGACCCATATTACACCGCAAAATTAAAATCTGTTTGATTTCGTCTTATGTTTATATTCGCCAATTGAAAATAAGCACAAAATAATGTTCAGCGAAGTTGTTGAGACTATTTTCAAGCTTCACATTGGCAGAATTCAATAAAACTGACCGATAGGCAACCTATGTTACAG
Source organism: Macrophya annulata (assembly GCA_963924015.1). NCBI lineage: Eukaryota > Metazoa > Arthropoda > Insecta > Hymenoptera > Tenthredinidae > Macrophya > Macrophya annulata. The sequence continues at coordinate 33,617,431 of OZ001259.1, forward strand.
CGACGCTTACTCGGTGGGGAAACGGTTTTTAATGAACAGCTTAATAGACGAAGTACATTATTTGACATACTGCACAAGACACTATTACCCGTATGAAAATTGACGTTAGTCACGTTGCCATTATAATTACGCTTAATTTGACACATTACAGTCTTCACTGCTGACTGTTCTGTTCAAGCTAGGAGGTATAGTCACTGTGATTGGGATTCGATACACCTTTCCACGTTGGTTTGACTAATCTAATTTACTACACAGCTCGTCGCCGTTGAGAGTTATAGGTAGTACCTACGTTCCTTTACTCGGTGATTCGTAAGAGGGCTTTATTTTCATCAATTTCGTGTAAAAATATATATAAAAATAAATAAAAATCCAAAAGCAAAATGAATATGGAGCATCTTTCGACTATCCGCATCGAATTGGACAGGTCGATGACCCCAAACGGAGCTTGAATTTTCCCAGCCACAAATCGCCGATAATTTAATGATATAAAATTTAATTATTTTTTATTTGTTTAAACGAATCAAAACCCGATTGATATCAATTTCGATTTTTAAATTAGACTATAGTGTCATTCTCATTGACGCAAAATAATAATTTGAATATATTTATCCAAGTTTTTTTTTTTTTTTTTTTTTTCGTTTTTTGGTATATTTATTCACAATTTCACTGCCTCTAAAGCACTCAGAAAACTGACAAGCAATTACGTGCTTATCATACTTCGTACAATTTCAAAGAAGGTTCACAACGAAGGCTTGCTGTGATCACCGAGTAGCGAGGGGCGAGCCAAGGGCAGGGAAGGGCACGTAGGTAGACAGAAAACCAGGGGGTTGATTACAGAGGTAAATAGGTACATACGTACATACATACAGGTTAAATATATGTAATACTAAATTACAATATAGGCGTTTGTCGAGAATAAGGTGTGTGCGAGAAGGTAAAAAGATGTTACAGCTTCCCTAAACACTATATCGATTTCGGGGGCACGGCGGTTACCTATCACCTACTAAAGATGAATATTACATGTACCGGGTGGCAAATGGACTTTTCACTTGAAATTAATTCGCAAATTATATCAACTAAATATTTCATCTGCATTATGGACGATTCCCACTTCAAACTTGACTTTTTTTTATCACACCCAAGTAGCTAAAATATTTTTAATTATTCACCACGATTCGTAATGACAGGAACAACTACTACGATATGAAAAGGGCTTGGTTTGTTGATTATTCGTATCAGATGACAATTTCAATGGAATTATGAGACCACAGCTACGTGTGTCAAAATGAGAATAATGAAATTTTGTAAAAATGATTAAGGATGTCTAATAATAGGAATAGAAAAATTGCATATGAAAAGAAATTTTTCATATGTGAGGGTACATTTATCGTTTAAATAAAATAGTTGAATAATTATTTATACTGACTTACGATACTGCATATAAAAAAGTTTTTCTCACTGTAATTAATAATTGAAATAAAATAATAAATGATTAAAAAAAAAAAAAAAAGAAAAAAATCACTTACTTTTCAAATCCATGAGAGAATTGATAAATATAATCAACCGTGGTCCATAGCACTGAGTAACCGATGCACAACAACAGAACAGAACACCCTCGGCGGTTCCACCCTTTTATAAAATCACAACATTACCCGGCAACCCTTGAGCGAATCATCACTATAATATATAAAAATAAAAGCAAAAAATAATTTTAAAAGAAACTGTTTAGCTTACAGGTCTGTGATGCAGTCCTGAAATTTTATATATACATATATTTTTGTTTTTTTTATATTTTTTTCAAATTTTTTATAAAAACAAAAACAAAAAATATTAAAACCGCACAATTAAAATAAATCTTATATTTTTTCTACGATTTTATATTTCTATCTGTTTGTACGATTGTATGTGTATATCCTATATGCGTGTGTTTATTTTCTTTTCTTTAATATATATATATGTATATATATCCACCGTGTGTTAATTTAATTAACCGTTAAATAAAATGTTTAATTAATATCAGAGTTTATTTATCTGAATGAAAAATGTGTATAAGGTCCGTTGCACGGATGCTGCAGATCGGTTGAAGGATCAGAGAAGGCCTCGCCTGCGGAGTGCGCCGCTAGCCGAAAATGTCGATAAGGGTGCTGCGCCCCGCTGCGCTTATGCAGGCGGCCCCTAGCCTGCAGCACAAAAGTAGCCTTATCGTAAAAGGCCCGATATTTTTCTTCCTCGATGATTATATTTTATAGTTATTTTTCGTTTTTTTTTTAACGTTTATTTATATATATTATTCGTTTATTACCGGCTTTAATACTGCCGGTTACTGACTAAGGTCTAACGTATAATTACAACCTAGTATACGGTGCTCGTGTATTCTTTTAACAGGATTTTACACGGAAAATCTACGTCTTTGACTTACCGTCAGGCAGATGGGGTGGTCTTCCTATATTCCAGGCGTTGCCATGGCGATCACCGGTCGATTCTGAGCTTGCGCTCTATCCCTCGCTCGCATTTCACCCAGAATCAAACCTACGTATACACGTAGCCACCCCTGGCGCAGGGTTCTTGTCTCGAGTTGCCCCTGGCCGCCCCTGATCTCTGGGTAAATCCGCCCATCCGCACATAGGACACCAAAACTGCAGCAATCGGGGATTGGCAAAATTTCGAAAGAAATTTTTCAACTGGTTTGAATAACACCGCGAACTTTATATCGACATTTGCAAATTAAAGGGTAGATTTTTTCATCCGAATTTTAAAAACGAACATTTTTATTTAGAGAAATATTTCAGTATACTGTATATTAGCTTTTTTTATAATTTACTAATTTTTATTATACCTCTTGGGTTATATCAGTGCTGGAAACCTTTTGGCCCAACGCACGTACTAGGGCATACCTCTAACTTCTGTCATCGACTTCGTCAGTAGGGCGCGGTGCCAAGCTTTTATTTATTCCTATACACTTCGGGATTTTAACGGGAATAGAATAACCGCTGTTAAAGTATTTATGTCCGTAGATTTTTATGGCTATTACTTAGTTCGAGGATTATTGAGAAGATTTTTAATACCCATTTTAATATAGCTGCATTATTTTTTATTATATTTATACAAATTTCTATTTAGTTGAAATACAATCGGACGAGTCGAGTCTCGGTCGAGTCGAGCGAGTATAGACATCGATTTATTTTTGGCTCCATGGGTCCGAACCGTTTCTATTTCTAAAATCTAGAAATTATACATATAGTTTTTTTTTCACAATTTAATACGAAGATTTTCGCATCCTTAAGGAGGAGCTTTCTTCTTTTTATTCTTTATCGTATTGCGTTTTCGTTCGCGATCGGGAGGCACGAAGATTGACTATTTTCAAATTTCTTTTTAACGCTATTTTCAGATTTTTTTTATTATAAACATCAGACAGACTAACTGTAGAATAATCTTACACACTTTTACCTTATATAGTGTGTTTTACGAATCGTTATATTCGCGGGATAGAATCAATAAGCTTATACTATGAGTTTACCTATAAACTCAATTGAGAACCTCTGACTTGGTTTTAGAGTTGAGAACACCTGCGGCCGGTACAGTAGTGACGTCAGAAAATGGATTTGAAATGTTGTTTTTAAATAATTCGAACTGATCTTAGAGCAAAAAGAAACTAAATTTTCATTGAAAAATAATATCGTTATGATAATACTTTTGAAAAAGAGAATTTCAGTCAAAATTAAGCTAACGTAACTTCTTCAGGGATCTCGATTTCTGACCTCATAACACGACGAATATCATTCGACGGTATAAACTTGATGTTTATTTTCTTCTGTCCAATCGAGTTATGATACAGAAATAAAACCCCTGATTTTAGGCAACTCGGACGACACGTGTAGACTTAATTAAAACGACAGTACGACAGTGTTGGTTTTGTTTTGAATTATCTTTGTACTAAATCGATGATTACAATCTCATCTGTGATTTCTGTAATTATAAACTGAAATTTGTGATTTTTTGACCGAAAAAAAAACAGCAAAGCCTTACTTACCTTTTCCTAGTTTTTTTAGCGAATTTAGAGACTTTTTGAGAGGTTGAATTGATTTTCAGGAGTATCTTGACCCAATATCAATAAATTCAGACTAAAATAATAAAAAATTTGCACCTCAAAATTTGTTTATTTCAATCGTCTACCTTTTTTGTGTTTTATACGCTGTTTTACCAATCGCTCCCGGATTCCTAAAGTGAAAATAGACTCAGAACAAACCTACGAAGTCAATTTAAGAATCTATCAAAGAACCAATGAGTGCATTTCGATAGTATTAATCATGTAACAGCAACAAGTAATCAGTTCAACGATGCAAAAAAATCAAACACATTACCGCCCAAAGTTTGCGGCAAAGATAGTTCCCAAATTCATCACCGATGAGGCAAGCCAGCGCCACTTCGTTGACTATTTAATGACGCCATCTATGATATCAAAAACAACTTAGGACACAAATATTTATTTGTATTTGATAAGAATATTTGATAAAAAAGAATCTAAGAAATTTTTTAAAATACGATAGTTATAGTTCGTCAAAGAGTTCGTATGTATGTGGGATGTGTTAACGAGATTCAATATGAATACTCCAAACGGACATTTACTTATGTATTTATTTATTTATTTATTTATTTATTTATTTATTTCAGCCAGGAGTCAACGAATTGATGATCAATTTACTAAAAAATCATAGATGAATATTTTTTGATAATGGAAATAATGTAAATAAAGATAATAATGAAAATAATGAAAGTAACGGCAATAATAATAATGATGATAATGAAAGTACCGAAAATAATGAAAATAATGATGATATTCAGCGTGATATTTAACTGATTAGCGAGATGCTAAGCCTTACCACTTATCTCATTAATTTTAATTTATTTTACAATCGTTTTCATACTTGTACTGTTATTCTTCAACTCTTTCGGTTGGTTTATTTTACCAAAGTCACAAGGTGGTACATACATACGGTCGAAATGGCTATCCGAGGGCAGCGCTGAATATCATTATTTTCATTATTATCATTATTTTCAATATTATCATTATTTAACAGATTGCCGCCCGAAATTAATTTCCGGGGTGAAAGATGGTAACGCCATCTAGGATAGACGTGACAACTACGTGCACCATGTTGCACGCAACCCGTGTAACAAGAATGTAGCACGGGTTGCGTGCAACATGGTGCACGTAGTTGTCATGTCTATCCTAGATGGCGCTAACATCTTTTATTGTGACAACTATGTGCACCACTCTGCACGCAATTCGTATTACATTCTTGTAATACGGGTTGCGTGCAACATGGTGCACGTAGTATTCACGTCTATCCTAGATGGCGCTACCATTTTTCACCCCGTAAACCAATTTTGGGCGGCAATCTGTTTGAATTCTCCGCATTAGAATGTTTATCAATTAATTATCCACGTAAGATTTTTGGATAAAATTTAATACCCTGATATTAACGATTTCGCAGTTGATTAAGCGCATTATCTTAATATAGAGAAACTATAATACGTAGCTAAATTAATCAATATTACAGAAAAGCGGCTTCAACTTCAGTTACAATTTATTTTTTAAGAAAGGGAAGAAATTGCAAAATAATAAAGTCAAGGGCCAACTTTTCATAGGTATTTTACAGACAGTGTATGTCTGTAAATACTGATTTTATTTACAGCGTATGTTGTATGTCTGTCAATGCTGATCTTATCGACCGACATATGTCTATGGTTGGCACGACCGGGCTTCCGTAGCTTCCACAGGTTTCCGTAGTAAGGCGTAAAGCGACCTTATTGACATTTAGCGATCTAACCTAACCCATATACGATATCCTGAAACATGAGATAACCTAAAAAGCAGAAGCTAGCCTAACGTGTTAGATAATCAATAAACTTTTTCAACAAGTCTGATAAGCGTAAAAGATATTAAAACACAAGAAAATCACATGCTGTTTGTCTCACTTATCAGTATTCTTAAGTAAATTTACTGTGTCGAGTGAACAGTGCATCTTCCTAAAAGCTAAATCAGTTACTGGTAGAAAGCTCAGGACATCAAACGTCAAACTACACAAGAAAATACACAATGAGTTTATCTCGTCATGTTCTTTCCGTACAAAGTCACGTAGTTTCTGGATACGTAGGAAATAAGAGTGCAACTTTTCCGTTACAAGTATGAATCAGTATCTTATTACTTAGTTTTATTATTTTATAACCTTAAATTATTTCCCAACGTTTTTAGGCTGAATTAAGACGTTCAGTTAGTTGTCTCAATACTTTTTTACATGCTTTTGTTTTATTCTTATTTCTCCAATTTTTAACTATTTTGAAAAAATAATTTACCATTTTTCGACTTTGTTTTCTTAACTTTTCTTTTCTTTTTTTTCTTTTGGTCAATGTCAAACGAATTTTTTCTTCGCAATCTTTTTTCCGGCAAATTACTCACTTCCTACCAATATCAGTTACCATCTTAAAATGAGAACCTCTATTCGGGTCATGTTCACAGAGTTAGATATTCCAAGAATTGATTAGGTATTTACTAACATCAATAACGCATTGGGCATAAATAGATATCAAGAAATTGATCAAACGTCTCAAAGATCTAATTTTTTTTGTACATTTTCAGTACTCAGAATTAATCATTTCTCTTTTTTTTTCTTTTCTCTAATTTATCTTTACATTGTATTATTTACTTGACTTTGTTTCAGCTACTCGGCTTCGAAGTGGACGCCATAAATTCCGTCCAATTGTCTAATCATACGGGATACAAATGTGTCAAGGGTCAAGTATTGGACGCTAATGATTTAGGTGTGTTTATTCATCAGTTGTAATCAGTTCAATGCAAACAATATAATAGATAAACTGATATAGAATGAATCTATTTCAAGCAATAGAGAGAAAAACAAGGATTTATTCTTTTAGATTTGAGATTATTCACTTTTATTTATCATTTTTTCATGCACAAACATATCTTATCCATGCTTATCTTTTCACGATGACAATAACTGGAAGTTAGAACTATAAAATGATTATTTCCTATCCACGTAATTTTCATGAACTTTTAATATCCCTACTGAGTTTTAGGTGAGCTTATGGATGGCCTTAGAGATAATGATCTCGATCACTACACCCATTTGCTTACTGGATACGCAGGCTCTGCTTCATTTCTTAAGAAGATAGCCCGGCTTGTTCATGACTTGAAACTTAAGAACCCAGGATTGATATACGGTAATAAAAATAAGAGGAGAATAATGATTTTCGATTTAAATAAAAGGATTTTAAATTCTCTATTTATTTGTTATTTTTACAGTTTGCGATCCCGTTATGGGCGACAATGGAAAAATGTATGTCCCAAGCGAGCTACTCGATATATACAAAGAGGACATTATTCCTCTCGCTGATATAGTCACTCCTAATCAATTCGAACTTGAGTAAGTTTAAAAGAGGTTGAATTCTGACCTTAGTTTAATTTAAAAACAAAATGAAACATATTTTAGAGCGATTTAACATAATCAAGTAATTATATTCCAGACTTTTGACAGGCAGAAAAGTAAACAGTTTATCAGATGTGCAAAAAGCAATTACAGAACTGCACGCAAAAGGCCCAAAGACCGTCGTTATTTCATCCACGGAAATTGGAGAGAATTTAATCACAGTTGCAAGTGCTCTGAAAGGCGAGATTTAACAGAATTAAATTTATCCCGATTAGTTGATACCCGAATTTTTCTTTTAACACAGTTTTCGCATTTTTTTCTTAACAATTTTAGAAGGAGTTATGATAAAGTTAGAAATCCCTCGTCTACCTGCATCGTTTACTGGGTCCGGAGATCTATTTGCTGCGCTTCTCTTGGCGCATTCTTATCTGGAAGGAGGGATAAAACCTGCGCTAGAAAAAACTGTTAACTCTTTGTATGAAGTGTTGAAGAAAACCCATGAATATTCCAAAGGTAGATTTCTAATTTCGTTTTTCTGGTATAAAACATGTTATTGTAATAATAAGAAACATGTTTTACCAATTTTTCTTGCTTTTGAACAGGTTCTCACAAGGAATCAGCCCAAAAGGCAAGGAAGATAGAACTCCGGTTGATACAGAGTAAAAAACTTATAGAAAATCCACCGACCGATTTAGTGGCCGAAGTTTTATGAATTTAACATGTTAGATAAAGCAAAATGGTAGAAAATAAAGACAAGAATAATAATAGTAATACTGAAATAAGTAAAAGCGAGATGTTTTACATCTGTGAAAACCAGTGAAAGAAACTCATAATAATAATAAGGGTGGCAATAAAAAATGAAAATTCTAAAACAAATTTCGCCTAAAGAAATCAGACAAAGTTATAGGGCCTTTGTTTTATAGAAGAGAAAGACGTAAATCTCAAATTCTAATACTTTGCCATCAAATTGTATAATCCACGTCTTAAGAGTATTCTTGCCATAAACTAATGAGAAATTCCAAAAAAATGTGAAATTCTGGTTCTTGAAAAACTGAAGTACAAAAAAAAAGCGGTAGAATCTCAAATCGTAGATTTATTGCCATCTTGATTAATCGCATAATGATTATTGCTGAAATATCGTACTTAGATAAATTTAAATGTTATTTTAAACAATGTTGAAATATTGAATATCATTAAATACACTTAAAATGTATAAAAAATGCAAAAAAGAAGATGAACCATAAGGAAAATTGTAAAAACTGTTATCTCCGAAGAGGCTAATAATTATACTTAAAGGTAAAGTAAAAAAAAAGGTGAAAAAACAAATAGAAATTATGTAGGATAAAACAATAAGTAGAGGGAAAGGATAAACGGATACTGCCTAAATATTATTTATTGTTATAGGTGTTGGGGTTTCAAAAATTGATTTTTGAACAATATATAATACCTAAAATATATTATACAAATATATCATAATTTTAACAATGATAATAATGACCAACGTAATTAATGTCTTCCAATCTCAATTCGGGAATGAATTAATCTTTATTGTTTTGATTATTTATTTTTTGTCTTTCCTTGCTCTACTACGACGGCATGGAGATATATAATATTTATTCATTTAAGATATACATATGTGCATTAAATGTATCTGTAATTAATCATGTGAAAGACAATATAATGTATCGAATATTAAGTAATATAGAAAATGCTATTGCATTTTTAAACTGTTTGAAATTCATTTATGTATGTTCAAATTGAAAAATGATCGTTAAGTTATTCGTAATTAAATTCTATATATGCTTCGTTAAGTTTTTTTGTTTTGTTTTTATCAATAAAAAATATATAAATAGGTATACTGAACACTTATCAATAATAAACGAAATCGTCTGAAGTTCGAAATCTGATTATTGAAATTTTTGTTCAATGAGTTTTATATGTCTATATTTGATCAGGAAAATTAAAGTTTTCAAATACTGTTTATAAAACTATAATATGCAAAGAAATAAAATCTAAAATGAAAAATAAATGAGTCCTGCTGTTATTCTGTAACGATGTAAGTGGAATTTTTGATAAAAATTTTTTCAAAACTACAACAACACTATCTTGAAACAGTATTTTTAAAACTTTATGGAAAACTGCAGATCTGTACTGTATGTATATTATCGAAATGGGTAAAAAAAATAATTTATTATCCAAAATATACAATATTGTATACATGTCTATTGTTACATGGTATGTATGTACAGGTATACGTACCGTACACGTATAATGATATGAAATATGTAAAAAGAAGTAAAAAATGAAATAAAATAAAATAAAATAAACGAAAAAAGAAACGATTTCTCCATCGGAAAACAAAAGTACTAAAACACCGAAAGGTCGGTCATCCAACTAAAATACATACATATACGTGCTCTGAATAATAAATGAGTAAATTGCTACCGCGCGAAATATATTATACAAATTTTATTTTATTTTTTTTTCTACATACCGTTATAATAACAATACTAACAATAATAATATCAATAATTATCAAAAGATAAAAAAACAAAAAAAAATACTTCGTTATCTTAGTTTTTATTTTCTTTTCATATTTTTACTCGATCCTTATTACTCTTTCTTTTTCATCTTCTTATAAAAATTTTATTCTCTCTTATTACGATTAACTGTATACCTATTCGTGTACATATAGTATAGTTATGTATGTGTCGTAACACGTATGTATGTATACGTACCTGTACGTATATAAAAGAGATTATCTTCAATCTTATATTGCCAATGAATTATCTTACATATACATTATATCTATATATACTATACAGGTATATACATAATCATTCATATACATGTACGATAAAATAAATGAAAATTTATTGCAATTATGAAAAATTAAAAAAAAAAAAGTAGAAAAATATACATGAAACTTATCGTCATTATGCATTGCCTAAAAACATAACACATATTGTATATGTATATCGAAATATGCGGCTACATATTATAGGGTGCCGTATAACAGTGACGTCACAAACACGGGTCGATCCCCTCGCGGTCGTCGCTCTTTGGGCCTATACCCAACTTCCCACTACCACCGCCACCACGACAACGACCACCACCACCGTTCACCACCATCATCATCATCATCATCATCATCATCATCATCATCGCTACCACCACCACCACCTTCACCTCCACAGCTACTACAGTCCCGACAGCCTAGCCGCCGCGCCGCGGTCGTCGTCAAAGGGGACAGAACCGAGTCGACGACCGTGACGTCATTCTCACCCGTGACCGACTTAGGCTTATCGTTCAAGGGCTCGAGCGGAGAATCCAAAGTCGTACGTACGTACGTACATTGAAGGTGGAAGAGAGGGAGATGAGGAACGTGGGTACGGTGGCGAGTGGGGGGAAGGAAAGGGGGAGACGACTCGTCCGCTCACTTGCACTACCTCCTATATGTTATAGTTACTATATTATCGTAGCTATAGGTATAAGGTAGGTAAGGTGTACATATACATGCATGTATATATGTATATGTATATCGGAATAAAGCATAATTATTCACTCATAATCATACTTACGTACTTTAATTACTATATAAGAGTAATACAGATATAGGTAAATAATTATTATCTATAATATCTATTGCAAACGATGATTCGTTAAAAAGATCACGATGTGTCCAAGGTATCTGCAACAGCAACAGCAACAACCTGATATCGTAAAGAACTCTGCTCGGAAAACTTTGCCGTTTATTTGGCAAGGTTCGTTCGTTCGTTCGTTCGTTCGTTCGTACGTACGTTCGTTCGGATCGTACTACACGTATACCTTCGGAGTTTAAGTTGGAGGCCGTTTTACCGGTGGAATTGTAACTGTAAATTATAGTTTAAAACGAGTTTTAAACGTTCGTTTTTTTTTTTTTTTCTTCTTTTCTTTTGTTTTTACATTTTACAAACTGCGAGGAAATGGAAATTATATAGTAATAAACAAATTTTTTCGATTAGATTCAATAATTAATTTATATACATATACAAATGTATATATCTATCTCTATGTATGTATGTATACATACTGATAGTGAATTCATTGAAATGAATAATGAAAATTAAAGATATGGTCCATATTTATGTATACATATTTATATTTATATTTATATTCAGTTCTAAAGGGTTTACCCTTTTTTTTATCACATAATATATTATGTATCTATGTGTATATATATATATATATATACAAGTATGTATATGTAACATACAGTAAGATGGAATATGACCACTACTTCAAGCTATATACCTTTGTATAGTTATAATACGATTTACGACCTTATAGTCATCGCCGTTTCAATGCAATGCAAAGCAATGAAATGAAATGCTGTGCGAAAAACCGTAAATCTTAACTCATTGTCAGCGCGGTTGACCCGAAACCTTTAAGGAAGCTGTTCACTCTATAGGTCGTAAATAGTACAAGATATTATAGAAATACCTAAGTATACAGGATTGTATAGTGTTGTAAATCACTATTATGTATATACATTTGTATACATAGGTATACATAAGTAAATAATAAATTAATTAAATAATCAATATATTAAATTAAAATTCTTTTCTTTTCTGACAATTTTTCATACCCTTCACGCCTATTAAGTTCACAATATCCTTTCCTCTTTTACAACTATAACTATCTATAAGACGTAAAACTATACATAAACATACATATAGGTATTGTATGTATATATCGATGATCTAAATAATCGCAACGGTAACTTATATCCCATTGTAAAACATATCGTTTTGTAACAGAGCATCAATAGCTAGCAATATATATATATATATCGTATGTAGGTATAATGGAATCAGCGGGATAGAGGTATAAGGAGTACATATATACCTATGTACATATTATACGTATATAAGGCTGTAAATTCCATGTATGTGTGTAAAATTGTGTATTATATATTATATATATATATATATATATATATATATATATATATATATATATATATATATATATATATATATATATATATATATATATATATATATATATATATGTATAACTATATACATAGGTGCGTATAATTTACACATGTATACATGTATACCTATATACGCTTGTCGAATGAACGTCGGGTGAGTGCCTTGACCCTGAGACGGACATGGCATCGAAGTGTATACATAGATATACAGAATCAGCAATGAAAAGGACGAGTCGTCGCGATTTGTACTAGGTTCGATTGTAATCCGGGTTTGAATAGCTAAGACACTCTATCATTTCGTATTCTTTATTATATTACATTAGTTATTGTTAATATATTATAACATCTAATCTTATATCCGCTAAAATAAGCCAAAAAAAAAAGAAAATTGAAAAAAAATTAATCATTGTGCGAATTACCTGTGTAAATTTTTTTTTTTTTTTTTCTTTATTATACCTAATCTATGCGATATTATAAAATATTATTTAAAAGTTTGCATAGATCTGAATTAGCAAGGACGATGATGAGTACATGATGCTTCGATTAAGATAAATGTACAACGAGTAAGAGATAAGAGAAAATATAAAAAAAAAAAAAGAAGATGAAAGGAGCTGAGAAGAGAATAAGAAACGGAAGATTATGGGAGAACGAACTCTGCGAGAGGCGAGCCAAGTCGAACGAAGATGCGCGACTTCGTGGCTCGCCAGTACTACAAGATGTGGGACATTGACCTGAGGTAACCTTCCATCAAGGATGGACTCCATGAGCTACCAACGACTGCCCGCGAGACCGTCCCCAATCACTGTTACAGCCTGAATTTTCCATCAACCTTTATAATTCGTCATTTTATTATTATTATTATTATTATTATTATTTACTATTATATATTTATATCGTTATCTTTATTCAGTATAATGAATTAGATATCGATAAAAATTGACAAAGAAATTCAAAATAAAAAAAAATAGAAAAAAAAATTTTGTGGTATAATAAACGAAAATATAATCACTGTAAAATCTTTATAATCGTTATGAAAAATGATTCCAATGATTATTATTGTTCATATATCTATAGTTTTTGAAAATTAAAAAAAAAAAAAATATACAACTAAGATCGTCAGTTGTCTATATAATACGTCAAATGAAATTATTCCTGTATAATAATTTTAGAAAAAAAAATATTCAATAATAATTATAATCTAGAATCGTAGACCTAAGTTGCTACTGCTGCTTCTGCTAGGTTGCAGAACTCTCTTAACGCGGTTATCCTATACTTTATACCATTGCCATGCTGCAGTTGAGGAAGACTGCTTCATGGTTTATAGTCTAGCTTACGGTACTCCAGCGGAGCTGGCTAGTTGACTGAAAGCGGTCAACTATGAAAAGTGAATTCCAACGACACTGCAACTATACCATAAGCTATAATACGAATAACCATGTACGGAACGTATTTCTTAGTTCTTACAATACAAAAAAATTTCGCAGGTTTTGCGAATATTGAATTTAGGCCCGAAACAAAGAAAAAACAAGAACAAAAACATATTGTAATTAATTATATATATGAAATAATTAGTTTAGATTTATATTTACAGTTTTATACGTGTTAAATTATATTAGATCGTATCGGAGACGTCATAATTAATCGTGTACAACAACTTCATGTATGTACCTTATACAGCTGATATTCACGTTTATGCCATACTTTTCTGGCTCTTCTTAACTCACTTAGGGTTCTAGGCACGTCAAGGTCACGTATTCAGCGCCCAACTGTCCCGTTTCTTAAATATAGGACAATATGAGGTTGACGTATGCACGAATAACTCTCGTCTAGTTCCTGCAACTATATATACCTTAACCTCTTACGTACGTGTAGCAGGGGATTCCTTATTCAAAGATCTGACGTGTACACCCGCGTGTTACGTAGCGCTTTAATTTTTCTTTCCCTATTTTTTTTTTTTTTTTTTTTAATTGAAACAAAATAAAGTAGACTTTTTTTTTTTGATTTATTGAAAATCGTACACAAACTGTACAAACTCCGAGAGAAATTTTTTTCAATTTTTACTAACACAATACGATTTTTTTTTTTTTTTTTTTTTCAAAAATTCTATTTCTATTTTTTTTTTTTTTTTATTACCAATTAAGATGCTATAAATAAGTTTTTCATTTCTCTCCCATAAGTTTGATGTATGTGATTTTACACGTATGAACGAACTCGCCTGCAACTGTGCAGCGCAGTATATATAATCGATTTATATTCTTATTCCAAGAAGTAATACAACGAAATGAGGATAACGTACGTACAGGCTAAAGACCTGACGTAGGTTATAGCTGATGCAGGAGGACACGGTGATCGCAGGTGAGGTTTAGTGTAATCCTAACTGGTGAGCTCTGGACTTAACAGGATGAGAGTATCTAATACTAATGCGTATAATAATGCGGTATAAGATCTACAAAGTGAACGAGATGCACGAAGTTACATATATACATACATACATATGTATGCGTAGGTATATATGTATAAGAGAAACAGAAATGGAAAGAGAAAGATAAAAAGAAAGAGAAAGATAAAGAGAAAGACTTTGGTCGTGAGACTATAGGCTATAGCTTTTAACCCATGCCACGTAACTTTGGCTTAACCCAGTGTCCAGCAACCAACGGTGCGGGTTCGGGTCTAGGTCTCTGCCCAGGGCGTTCACCCTGATTGCGTTCTTATAACACACTTACCATACCAGACTGTTCCGTGGATCCGAACACAGGGCATCTATCTCATCGTCTTTGTGTCGGACTTGTTCCTCGACTTATCCCTCTTTGATCCCGATGAACATGGGTTACAAATATCCTTATAACTCTTTGTTCTAAATATCATAATTTTCTATTATCTTATTCTGTCTATTTATTTATTCTTTATTTTTTCATATCCCCAAACTCGATGTGCAAAATTATTTCTACTCCTTAAGGATTACCGAATAACGGAAATTGCCTTAAACCCATACTGCAGCATAACTTCTGTATGTAGGCTCAAGATGTATGAGAGTGCGTCATTTACTACCTGCCGCAACGTCACGGCTAACAAGAAAGTATCACAGTAAACAGTTTTGTTGTTCTTATAGTTAAGTCGGGTTCATTGCTCTGAGGCTATGTAGAGGATTGGTATACGCAGAAGTATTATTCCACCTCTGTATATTATAGCTAGGTCATGGGCGTTATATAGATACGGATTTAATATATATAGTTGAATTTCCGTTTTTAACTATCGGAAATAATTTGAAAATTATTTTTTAAAAATTTTAGAAAATTTTTCGTACATTTTATTAGTACGTGTAAATTTTTTTAATTTTTTCTTTTATTTTAACGCGATGACCAAATTTATCGTACCTGGAAAATAATAATGTGTAAAGAAAGACTTTCTTTATATTATAACAAATTATCGGTGATTTAGTTAAAAAAAAAAAAAAAAGAAAAACACAATTCCAATAATTATCTCTGACTGTACCAATACATGGTATGAATAATGGCGAAGAATAAAAATTCCCATTTTTATATCACAGTACAAATATGAGTAAGCGGACCCAGTTCTAAGAGATAGCGTGATATTATCCTAGAGCTCGAGCATCATCCAGTATAGTATAGGAAGTGGAAATCTACGTTCTCGTTAATTAGTCTACCTTAAGTAATTAACTGTATATATCGTTTATTCTCACAGAATGGAGTATATGTATAAAGGAAAAAAAAATTGAGAATAAAAAAAAAAAATCGTCTTTAATCGCGCATTATATGTGTGACCGTGATTATTACCGTACACTAAGTATCTATAATGATCGAAAAAAATTAATAGTTTGTCATCGATAACGATTTATCAATTTCTTTTATAAATAAAATTTGAAATTATTATCATTATAGTTTATCGAGAATTTAAAGTGCAACAACCGAGCTAGTAGTAGCGGTCAACGTAAGAAGAAATCCACGTGCTGCATAAGTTGCGTATGCGCATTGCATTCAGGAACTGAATGACCTAGTGCCGTATTCTTGCAGCCTGCACACACAGTCTGAGACTATATCGTCAAAACTAGGCTAAGTCTGCGCATGGTATTGAGATAGGAATAAGGTGTTGATGCGCTACTGTTTCCTAATTCTAATATCACTATACTTTATCTTTCTAATAAAACAAAAACAAAAACTAAAAACTAAAAAAAAAAAAAAACTAAAAAGATGCAGGCCTTTGGATAACAAAAAAAAAAAAAAAAAATTTAATTCGAATTTAAGGAAAGAAATTTTTTTGGTGAAAGGAGAAACAAGAATAAGAAAAAAGAATTCTTCAGATTGTTAGTCTTAGTCTTAGTCTTCTTCTTCCTTGTCTTCTTCGTCTTCTTTTCGAGCAGAGCTCAGACCGATAAGCAGAGCGGTCAATGCCCTCTGAAAATACTCTCACACTCTTACACATCGTGCCACTTCGGATCCTGCAGCAGCTATAAGAGCTGTAATTCTTAGGCTAGTGACTGTTGCTGTTGGTGCTGCAGACGACTCGATGAGTGAGAGGATCTCGTCCTCTTCTTCTTCTTCTTCTTCTTCTTCTGATTATTATTATTATTATTCTTTTCCTTCTTTGTTTTTTTTTCTTTTTATTCTTATTTTTATTCTTCATTTTCCCTTCGGGGGCATAGAATCCCACCAAAGTGGACGCGACCATGGACGTAACCATGGCCCCTAGTAATAAGCACTGAAGTGTCTGTCATGGACTACGTTGCTATAGCGCTCTACGGTGTTATACCCCACTGTGCCTACTTTACGTCCAACTAACAGTATCTATCTCCCAGATATACCATACTGTAGTATAGCTGTACGTATGAGAACAGAAATTTTTTTTTATTTTTTTTTTCTCTATTTTTTTGTATGCCGTATTCTATAAGCAGGATCATATAGGGATCTTTCGGGTTTTGGAATCCGTATGGTGAAGATATGAGAGATACTAAAGTACCAGAATTTGGAACCAGCTTTTAAGTTCCATATATAATTTAAAAATTTCATTCGGATAAAAAATATCTTCATAAGTCGAGATTTTTTTTGTTTTTTTGTTTCTATAAATCCAACGAATTGCTTCTTAAAATCTCTTGGAATTTGTTATGAAATTTTCATAAAACGGTTTTTGAAAATAAAATTCTTCAAACAATTTTAAATCCTGTATTAAATTATCGAGATATTTTATTTCGAATTGTTGAAATTTCTTTTGAAAATCTATAAAAGTCTTTTGAAAATTTTTGTAACTCAAGGTGTTACCTGCACCACAAAATAAAAAAAAGGATAGAAAAGTTAATCGTACTGTTAAACCCTTCAGATTATAACCGATTTAAATAAGTATTTAAAAAATTTTAGTGCAACACTCTGATCTCATACCATAAAATCCCTCCATTTTTCTCACCTACTTTTCTAAAGAGTCTGACACTATACGTTGGACTAGTGTCTATGATGGTAGGTATATTATAACCTACGTATAACCACGTCTAAATAAACTCGAATAATGACCTTAAAAGAGGCCATTCCAAGCAGAAAAGTGTCTAAATAGAAGAAGCCTAATCTTCATTTAATATAAAATCAATTAGGATTTTCCCAATGATTATTAAAATCGATGATATAACGATACCTAATTATTTTTTTTGTCTAATCACCCGCAGGGTGTAATACCAACGCTTTGAATAAGATTTTATTTTTTTATTTTTTTTTTTATTTTTAGACATATTTAATATTTTTAGATAAAACTTTAAATGCAGAAAAATCTTGAATCAATTTTTGGTTTTTTTTTTTTCAGTTTTAGTCAATATTGTGTATATACAGGCCCTTTCCCACCGCATGCCAGGCTGTACATATGTCCATGAGTAAATATATTCTATATAGTTAACTTATAGCTACATATACTCGCGTGAGTTAATACCACGTGACGAAATTTGCAGACTTTAAAGAGTTAACGATTAATACAGGTAAGTAAACTAGTGCAGGAGAGGCGATACATATATATATAGAGGTATATATATATATATATATAGAGGTATATATATATATATATATATATATACATATACAATCTAGTTGATGTTTGCGTTTTCAGAGGTTAATGTACCCTGCAGTTAAGTTAAAGTATATAACATACACCTACTTATACACATCTACCTAGACGAATGAAACTACTTATACCTATAAATCTCTTAGCAATAGCAATTCAGCAGCTTCATGATAGACTGCAGAAGGTATACTATACGGAAACAGTAGGACTACTATACTATAATGCTGCTGTTGCTGCAGTGGTATAAACTAGATGTGCAAAATCCCCCGCTCCTAAACTGCAGTCTAGCCTTTATACACTTATCTACATATATATTCAGTATATATAGGTATATATATATATTTATACTTGTACATATAACATATATACCAAGAGAAAATATATATGTATATATATATTATATGTACAAACTGGACAGGTATAAGTGTACATGTAATAGTTATATGGACGTTGACGTATGTATGTATGTATGTACCTACTAACTTGGATGATGCTGCTACTGATGATTCTCCACTACACTTTAACGATCTGAGGGAAATCGCCATGGTTCTTTTCATTAAACACTTTTTCTCCACACCACTATATATATATATATATATTGTTCCGGCCTCTGTGCAGAGACGAGGATCCGGGTACGACTATAATGTGTTGTGCTCATCAATCAATGTACGAGATGAACATTGCAGTATTCTAATATTTATTATGATACAAGATAATTTTGAAAACGATTTTTTAATTTTTTTTTTTCTAATCTGCAAATTTTTATTAAAATTACAGAAAAATCAAGATTGAGACTGAATTTTTTTTTTTGTTTTTCCTCCAATCGAGGGATGAATTAGTTTTGGTTATAAGTAGGTACTCCTCTTATACATAAAAGGGCTTAAAAATTTCAGCTGAATGATGAATTACATCGGGGATATGATATAGTGAAAAAATAGATTTAAAAATATAATTTTATTACTAAAAAAAAATAATAACAATAATAATAATAATAATCCACTAAGACGTGGTTTTACTTTTTCGAAAATCATTTAATTATAGTAGAGTATGATATTGATATTGAATATAGTTACAACAGTATAAGAGCAGTTGTGGTAAGTAGTGCGATAATGGAGGCGCTGCATAGTAAGAGCTAGTGCACATTTTCTGCAGTATAATATAGGTATAGGAGGTCAGTAACCACGGTTGGCCAATAGTTACTAGTTTCTGACATATACACAACGTGTTGTACAGAGAAGATATGTCATGTGTTATATGTATATACATATATAGGTAGATTATTATTATAATTTATTTTATTTTTGTTTTTTGTTTTTTTTTCTTGCTTGATAAGTTCGTCAATTTTTCTTCATAATATAGTAAATATATATACTCCATATATATAGTAAAAATTATTTGACAGTTATATACTTACTACATATGGCTGGTATTAAATTATAATATTAATAATATTTCCCTTCAATTATGAATTATATAAAATCACTACAACTGCAGTAGGTATAGTACAGGAAATTCAATTATATATGATTATTACAAGTATTATAGATAGATATGTGTATCAGTAATGGTAGAATTTTTATTTTATTTTATTTTATTTTATTTATTTATTTTTTTCACACTATTACAATTTTCCTATTTTTCAATTTTATTTTCTCTCAAGTTTACAACGGATATCTCGTACCTATGTATATATGTATATAGTATATATATTTATACTATAACTCCATGATATGGAGAAAAATTAAGTGCAGAATATATTCCGTTAATATCCGCTTAGAATATAACGGTCCTTATACGATCCCGTCTGTGTGTAAATATTACACACGTGTATATATATTATATATATATATACATATATATACATTATACATATACCTATAATATGTATAAGTATAACGCGATATATAATGTGGATTTCAGAGTGAAAAATTAATACATACCTTGCAATTTACTGCAACTATGTACAGACATACATACGTATACATAATACCTAGATATGAGGTCATTTAATTCATGTATATATATATATTATGTGTATATATATATATATATATATATATATATATATATATATATATATATATATATATATATATATAATAACTTATACCGTGGTAATTGAAAACCGAAAGGGAAATAATCTATATAGATATATATGTATATATAGTATATACCATATAGGCATATATTCCACCGTTAAATATATACATACATATATTCAGTAGGATAGATGTGTTGCGGGACGTGGATTATATGCAGTACGTATATGTGTATAGTAGGTACGATTATATGGTAGGTATATTCGGAGATTTTAACGCCTGGAACGAAGACTATCGTTTTAACTTCTGCACAACCGCGTTGTATAGTATAGGTATATATATATATATATATATATATATATATTTAAATACCTATATACCTACCTAGACGGGTATAAAGGACCAAAAAATTGAAATTACATAGTTTTTTTTTTTTTATCATTTTTGTCTTGTTTGGAAGTCCGAAAAGGAGCGAAAAAGGATCGAATTCTTAGAAAATAACGGAAAGTGAAACAGAAAAGTAAAAAAAAAAAAAAAAAAAAAAAAAAGAAAGAAAGAAACACAATCACTCGAGTTGATTTTTCGTACATTTTTTCTATAATATAATATTACCTTTGCTTTTACGTTTACAGTGAAGCTCTATACATATACCTACTTCGAAAAAAATTCTGAAAAATATAAAACAATCGTTAGAAGGAATTTTTCCGAACCTTTTTTTTTTTCATTATTATTTCTTTAGTTTACTTTCCTACTTCTTTTGTCCATAGATTTGTAAAAATCTGTCGAAGAACCAAATTGAAAAAAAAAATTAAAAAAAAAAAAAGAACAGAAATGTTTAAAATAAGTATAATCTGCAATGATTAGGTAAAGAGATATAAAAAGAAATTTATTAATTAATATATGTTATACATATACCTGTAGGTATATAATAGATTCCTTAGATTTATTGTTATTATTATTATTATTATTATTATTATTATTATTATTATTATTATTACGATTACTCCGATCCTCGAATATCCTCCCACAATACAGCCTTATAGCATCAGCATCGGCATCAGCATCAGTATCAGGATCTTTATACATGTATGTATAACACACTGTATATATACATATATACCTATATACATCTTGATACATTATATACCGTATTATATATAGTTACATGGAACCGTGATTTATAAGCCACTCTCCCCTGTTTCGGGAATGCCTATAAGGCATGACGCATATATGCATATGATGAGAAAGAGAGACTAGCTTGAATACCCAGTTAGGTAGGTAGGTAGGTAGGTAGGTAGGTAGGTAGGTAGATAGGTAGATAGGTATAAGTATTTCTTCGAATATTATAACGTAAGTTTTTCAGAATTTGTTTTTTTTTTTTTTTTTAACGATTTTTTTTTTATTCATGTTATTACAAACTCGCGGGAAGTTTTAGACTGACCGATTTTTACATTACAGTCATGCGAATTATATTTCAGGAAGTATAATACATGAATTTTCGGAAGTGAAAGAGAATTAAATATAATAGAAAGATCCTGCTGACTCAAGGATAAATACCCAACCGTATATAGGTATATGACTAATTTCGCAAGACTTATAAGTGATATAATAAAACAATCGATTCAGTAATAATCAAAATATGCAAAACTTAAAAAAAAAAACAAAAAAAAATAAAAAAACATCAATAATAAGAGTAAGAGAATTTTTTGTTTTTTTGGAAAAATTAACAGAAAGAAATTTTTCTTTAATGAAACATACTAATAACAATAATAATAATAAGAGAAAAGAAAAGAAGAGAAGAAACTTTGGCAACGAAAAACCGTAAAAGTATTGGTATGCATAATTCCGTCATGATCATATATGATGACGATTAAATGCGGGGGCTGCATGGAAGCAAAGCTCAGCTAGCTTGATGCAGAGTTTCTGCAAAGCGAATTACCGTGATAAATGTCCGTATGTATATACATACCATACCCATCTACCTACAAAGCTTTTGCGAACCTTGCAGTGTAAAAGTATATAATATTTTGAAGGTTATTAACCTTCGAATACATATACATACATATAGGTATAGTAATTATCTTCTCATAGAGATAAATGGGAATGAAAATTAATTTCAGCTGTGTAAAAAATATATATAACGAAATTATATATTTACTTATTTATTTATTTGGTACAATCTTTTTTTATTTCAATTGACAATCACCGTGATTTATACACATACTCATATCTATAATAAAAAAAAAAAAAATACAACAACTATATTACGCGACGATACTCCTTTTCATATCGTTATAATTGTATAGGACCTTGAGGAGAATTCTTATACTCTTGGAGGTTTGCGCGTTTGCCGAACCCGGAAGCTACAAGCCTACTTATGTACACCATATCCAAATAATAATCTATCTATATATACATATTACAGTCGCCTTGACTTTGAACGTTCAAATTTATCATATACTCACTTTCTTGTTTATACATATATACCTATAACGATATATACATACAAAAAATAAAAAATTAATAATAAATAAGGAAACACATGAAGGATTGTATCAGCACACACGTGTCGACATATATATATATATATATATATATATACATCATTAACTTTATACATGTATGTGTGGTATGTATGTGTAGACATATATTCGCCAAGTTCAAGGACCACCGGTGCTAATTTGAATACATTTTTTGCATTTTGATGTTTTTTTTTTTTTGTTTTTTGTTTATATACATGTATATACATATATACCTGTGTTTTAGAATAAATAAAAACGTTGAATTTTCAGAAATATCGAATGTTTATATTATGTTGGTATTAAGATATACGATTTGTATTTTAAGATATTTCATAATGATCGATTTTAAACGACCTAGACATTAGTCTCGAAGTGGGTATATAACTTCATTTCAGTCCAAGGCTGATACAGATTATGCGATTTACCGTTGCGCAAAGTGTATATTATATAGATAATATACACAGTTCTCTCTGAAATTGCCGTAAATATAATAAAAAATAATAATAATAATAATAATAATAATAATAATAATAATAATAATAATAAGAAGATAGTTTCGAAGATTAAAACTAGAATAGATTTTTATTCATTTATTTATTTATTTTGTTGTATTAATATAAAGAAAAGTATATTTACAGAAAAAAAAGTGAAACATAAAATGAGAAAAATGAAGTGTTTATTTATTTCTAGCTGAAAATCTGTACAGTACAAGTAAAGGTTGGCATATAGTATAATAATAATGATGATGATAACGTCGATCGAAACCGAGTCTAAATCGTTTCGTTTCCACCTCCACAACGGCCTCTAAACTGGGGCCCCACTCGGTCCCTGTTAGTCGAGTCCGAGTCGAGTCAGGATAAGAAGTAAAGTAATACTTCGATGGGCAGGAGCGAAGACCCTAGCCGCCGTTGAGAGCCTCGGGTTTGTTGGTGGTTGTGAATATATACCGAGGTGGGGATGTGGCGTTATAAGCATTATACGTATTTTCGGAGGTCAGTAACCAGAGAGACTAGAGAGAGAGGGACGATGCGGAGTACCGTTGCTTTTGTCGATGGAGAATGTTGAACCGAACCGAACCAACCAACCGACCAACCGAACGAAGAACGAAGAACGACGACGACGACGAGGTGTACGACGACGAGGAGTACGACGACGACGACTATACGACTACGACGAAAGACGAAAGACGAAAGACTATACCACACCACGCGAGAAGAGGAGTTCTCGAAGTTCCTCTCTGCTCTGGCGGGCTGCAGGCAGCAAACCCAACGTGCTTGAGCGTACGTCCGTTCCTTAACGCGCTTATATCTTACTGACTGTTCTTACCTCTTAGCTGCTAGGCTGCAGGCTTCGGTGCTTGGTCAACATTATATCAAAGTCTTTAAAAACTTTATTATATTCAAGTATAATTTTAGTCAGTTAATAAATTCAACATATATACGGTTATACTTATAAAACTATATAATATTCAGTTAAGTTCAAGTTCAGTTAACAAGTTACAAGTTACAAGTTAAATGTTACAAGTTAAAGTTCAGTTTATAAGTTTATAATATACGTTTGTCATCGTTATGATTATCCCGACTGCAGATTAACTATAGGACCTTATACTATTTTACGTTCACGTTTAATTAAATCCACATTAGAGTTATACCATCGAATAACTTACCTTACAGTGATATACGTATGTACATATAAAAATACAAAAAATGATTGACAAAATCGGTTTATAAGTACCCCACGGAGACACACTGTACATATTTATATATGTACAAGAACTAGTGAGTGTTTATATTAAATTAAACTTTCGTGCGTGTGTGTGTATGTGTGAAACAATAAAACACCGCGTTATAAAAAACAAATTAAACTGAAGAAAAGTGTTCTTTTTTTGTTTTTTTTTTTTTTTTTATTTTTTTTTATTCAAGTTTAGTTTATTTATTTTTTATTCTTGTTATTGTTATCAAACTTTTTCGATTCTGTGTCGAGAAACAAAAAAAAAATAAAAAAGGAAATAAAAACTGAACTGTTATCGTTATATACACATATAAATATATATTTAATTTATTTTCTTTTAAATTTTAAATAATCGTATTATTTATTATTATTATTATTATTATTATTATTATTATTTACATATAATTAATACGCGAGTCTGTACAAGATTTAAAATCAGTCAGGCTCTTATACGGAAATAATGTCAGTGAAGATTTTAAATACTGTAGTGATTTGAGAGTGTGCTGCCGGTCTGTGTATATGTGCAGTTGTTTTATAACAGTGTTTTTTTTTTTTTTTTTTTTTTTTTTTATTTTTTTCGTTTATCATCAAAGTACGGGGGAGATATATACTACATACATAGTTTCCTTCATTTTCAACCCTGAAATATCATTAAAGGTGAGTTATCAAAAATTAATAATAGTTAATAAACAAGTTACCTACTTATAGATGATATTATACTTTATAGACAAAGAACAAAAACTAAATTCAAACATTTCCCGCCAGAATTATTTAATTTTTATATAAATTTTATTAAATTTTAAACAAATACTATATATTATGTATACATGTATATACTCGCACACACACATACATATATAATGAGAAATCTGCGTATATAAAAGCGTTAATTAGTTTATAAATATATACATATATACATTAAAAGAATAGATTCTTCTTAAACATGATTATTATACCGATATATTATAATATTATACACAGTAAATATCATTATAGGTATATATAAGGCTTTTATACGTTATGCAACCCGCCACAAAGTCGACGACTTTGTTAACCAGCCGCTGAGCGCTGCCGAGGCGGTGGCAGCGGCAGCGGCAGCGGCGGCGGCGGCAAGGTCATGGCGATCCAAGATCCCTGCCTCTCGCGTCTTTTAGCAGAATTAATCGAACGTCTATATGTATATTGATAATATATATGTTTGTTGTATCTATACTTGGCTGGTTTGTTTCTTTTTAAAACGTTTTTTGTTTTTCTAATTTTTTTTTTTTTTCTCAATAATAATAATGAATATGTATATATATATATCCTTAATTAAATAGGACCCGAAATTTCTACGGGAATAAATAAGTAAATAAATTCAAAACAGGTTAATTATAAAGAAAATTAGTTATTTTTTATTTTTTTTTTTCATTCATTTTAATTTTTAATTTTTATTTATTCTATATATTCTTTCTACACACACACACACACACACACGCACGGGCATACATACACAAGCGTAAAATTGATCTCTTTGCTAAAATATTCGTATACATGTATAAATATATGGATATATACATAGTTATACTATTATATGAATAGTATATATTACGTACAGGTATAATACATACTATACTATACAAGTTCAACGTACGATCATCATCACACAGCTATGAGAACCTTATATTAGTTAGCCAGTCAGATATATAAGCTATAGGGATAACCGCGCATAGCATAGCCATAGGATAGCATATCGTATCTGTATATAACGTATAGCATAGGTTTTAGCTGCAATTTGCAGAGACCCATCATGCCTGGAGCGGGCCGGATTCTTAGCTTGACATTAAAATTATCCCCCCGCACACCTAATATGTGTTAGGTATAGGAAGAGAGTATAGAGAGGCGATGGAAAATAATGATTTATATACATACCTATGTTGAAATTTTTATTTATTTATTTATTCATTTTTTATTTTTAATTGAAAGAAATGTTTTTTTTTAATTTTTATATTATATAGGTATAACCTTGTGTTATATACGGATACATATATAACCTGTTACGCTTAACGCCCGCGTAACATCCGCAAATAAGTATATATAGGTACATATACCATATACCATTGAGTATATATGTATTATATATAGATATATATATATATATATATATGGATATATATGTAACTCGGGTATATATGTATGTATATATTGGTAAGGAAAACACCGTTAAACACACTCGTATTTCCTAATATGTCATAACGGTGTATGTACCTCCGCCATTACCCCCTCCCCCGAAACCCCCTGAAAGAGGGCACGAGAACGGGTTATTCCCCTCTGAAATTATAACGACGATTCGATTTTCGTTTCCTTTTCCTCACTTTTTATTTTTTACTTATTTTATTTTATTTCATTTCATTTTTTTTTTTTGTTTCTTGTTTCATTATTTTTCGTTTCATTTCGTTTTCTGTTTTTATTTTATTTTTATTTTTTTTTACTAATTTTGTAATTTTTGTTTCCATCTTTCTCATTTATCTTTTTAAAAATCGAAAAGATCGAAAACGCAAGTTCTTGTTAAATATTTCAATTAATACATACGGGCTATATATATACATACATATGTACATTACACTTATATTATATACATACCTATGTATATATTTTTGCGAAATAATTTTTCACGAGGTAAGACATGTATGTATATACATGTATAGAAATTATATATGTATATATATATATATATATATATATATATATATATATATATATATATATATATATATATATATATATATATATATATATATATATATATATATATATATATATATATATATATATATTTGTGACGTAACGGTATATTTACAGTATACATACATATATACATAACATCAGAATCCATATAGACAACAGAATATATCCCGTATAATATACCTATAATCACCTACACAATATACGCATGTATGTACATACATACATATACGTGAAATCATGAATAAAGTAAGGAACCAAAATTCAGTTTTTATATACCTATATATATAAATTTATTTTTCATTTTTCTATTTTTGTTTCAACAAAATTCAAACTTGATGATCTTGAATTTTATACATAACTATACTTTAACAAAATTATTATATACAATATACATACCTATAGTTTTATATATATACATATATACATATATCTATATATATATATATATATATATATATATATATATATATATATATATATATATATATATATATATATATATATATATATATATATATATATATATATATATATATATATATATATATATATATATATATATGTATGTATAGTACAGCGAAGGGTTGAGATCCCTAGTCGAGTATATTATATGTATATATGTATACCTATATATCTATATGTAAAATGTTATAACAGAATTTTTCTATATCTTATATCCATAGATATATATTTATTTATCTATTTATCTATATACGCATCCGTATACAACAGATATATTATGTGTCTGTGTGTGTGCGTGCGCGTATGTGCCGTCCGTAGCCTATAGCCTACACTACTCTTCAGTTTTCATAGAGATATATAGATAGTTAGTTAGGTAGGATAGGATAGGATAGGATAGGTATCGTAGCTTCAACGGCCACGGTGTCATTGACCGTTCTACATTGACGCGCTGCTGTGGCTGCCGTCTAACTGAAGTCACGGCCAACCATCAGCCGTGAGAGATTCCCTTCACTTTAGCCTTGCTTTTTCTTCTTCTTCTTCTTCTTCTTCTTCTTCTTCTTCTTCTTCTTTTACTTCTACTTCTTTCTCTTCTTTCATCTTCTTCCACTTATTATATTTTTCTCTCCTCCTCTTCTTCTTCCACTTCCATGTGACTATTTTACATAGATACATATATACACCGTATACCTATATCCGAATGTATTTCAATGTACATATATACATACATAATATTACAAAAAAAAAAACAAAAAAAAATCCGATCGAATCGAATTAGTCTAATTTCCTTTTTTCTGTCTCAAAGAAATGAAAAAAAGAAAAGAAACTAAAATGAAACGAATTTTTTACTTTCTTTTCTATTTTTTTCTGTATTTTTTCGTTATTTTCTTATCATTTTGTTAAAACAGTATATATACACAATGTTCATTATTATTCTCAAAAACTTATAGATATTAAAAAAAAAAGAACAGAAAAATTTATATATACATGTGGTGTATATACTATATGTATAGACAGTGTATAATAAGATAGAGATATACACACGGTATACATATACCGTGTTCGTTATATAAGGTGAAAGGGTACTGCTACAGCAGCATTGCTGACATTGGCATTGGAGGTTAAACACCTGATGTGATTGTAACTAACGGAATGGCGCAGCCAACAATGAGATGATGTGGTTATTATTCAAGACCATTCGAAATAAAAGAAAAAAAATTTAATGACAAATAAGTAAATAAATTAATAAAAAAATAATATTTATAAAAGATAGATTTTTATTAATATTATAGTTAAATACTGATGATGATGAGTTAATACGAAATATTTTTTTATTTCATATTTTCAAGTATATTAGGTATATATATATATATATATATATATATATATATATATATATATATATATATATATATATATATATATATATATATATATATATATATATATATATATATATATATATATATATATATATATATATATATATATATATATATATATATATATATATATATATATATATATATATATATATATATATATATATATATATATATATATATATATATATATATATATATATATATATATATATATATATATATATATATATATATATATATATATATATATATATATATATATATATATATATATATATATATATATATATATATATATATATATATATATATATATATATATATATATATATATATATATATATATATATATATATTTATATATATATATATATATATATATATATATATATATATATATATATATATATATATATATATATATATATATATATATATATATATATATATATATATATATATATATATATATATATATATATAATTAGAAGAATAGTATCATAATTTCATACCCTATTATCAAACGTTATTTGATTATGATTTTTTATAATAATATAAATATATATATACATACATATATTTATACATATATTTATACACATATGGTTGAGATGATATATATATTTTTATTTATAATAGTTATCTCATTATATAGTCAGTCAGTCAGTCAGTCAGTCAGTCAGTCAGTGAGTCAGTCAGTGCGAGTTTGTACAACGTTTCTTACGTACCGCGTGCAAGCACCTATGATGGGTGAAAATGATAAGTCGGTCAAGGGAAATTCCGCGCTCGTTTATACACTGCATACACACATATACCGATATACCTATACCGCCACGGATCAACGTATAGTTAAGTCAAAAATAATATAGAGAGGTATATATATATAACCATATATAAAAAGAAAAAGAAAAGAATCTAAATAAGGAAAGAATATAAAATTAATTAATTAACTAATCAATGAGAATTATATAATTAATTTATTATTATTATTATTATTTGGATATTTTGGGTGAAAAAAAAAAAAAATTATCATCTAAAACAAGCTTCGTTATTATGATTATTATCCATCGATCAAATTGATCTTTCTTTTTGTTTCTTGTCTTTTACGTATAAAAAAAAAAAGAAAAAAAAAAACAAGAGAGGAATAAAAAGAAGAAGGAAAAAGAAACAGAAATATTAGAAAAACGGTATAACAAAAACTATAAAATGAAATCGAAAATGTATGTTTTACAGTAAAATAAAAAGGTGTCAAAGAATTATGCGAAGGGATAAATGTAGGTACAAAAAGAGAAGAACAAGAAGAAAAAAAAAATATATATATATATATATATATATATATATATATATATATATATATATATATATATATATATATATATATATATATATATATATATATATATATAGATATAGTATGTGTTGAGAAATTAAGGCGATTAGTGGAAAAATGCGAACTGGTAAAAGAAGAGAAGGATCCGGCGTGCCGGTTAAACAAAGTGTGCTATTACAAAATGGGTTACGCGGCGCAAGAGAGTAGAGAGTTGAATGACCCGAGTGAGCAAACGAGCGAGCGGAGCCAGGCCAGGTAGCGAAATCATTATAGCGGTCACCTAACTCACTTGGCTGACTCGAGCCGGTGCTCTACTACTTGATGTTCAACGTTTGCTTCACTACGCGGCATGGGGATAGGCAGGCATAGGAATAGTGTTGGCGGTGGAGTGGCGTGGTTTAACGTGGCACGCGATACACATTCGGTATTTCATATTCCGTACCCGTTCAGTCTCTAAGGCAGTACATACAGCGCCGTGACTACTGCCTAGGCCAGGCTAGCTCCTAAGCTGTTAGCGCTAGCTGTTTTTGAATAGATAGAACGTAGGAAGGCATTAAGGTATTCGCATCGACGACGCGCGGACGCAGTGCAACCGCGATGCCATTGAAAGCGGTCGCCTTTCCCTCTCCCTCTGCCTCTGATTCTGCTTCTGGCTTCTGGCTTCTGCCTCGCCCTCTCCATCTCAATCCTCCTCCATCTCCCTTTCCCTTCCGTCCCAAAAACAAACTATGTATGTGTACTTGTACTTGGTTTCCCCTCTACCTTTCTGTCGTACCTGACCCTCGCTGTGCTACTGCCCGGCTAGGCTAGCTGGCGGTCTGACAAGCCGCTGACCGATACCACTTGTACTTTTGCGAACGCCTTACCGCTAAGCCGTGCGCCACGGCTCAGTCCAGCGAGCGTTACCTTTTTTTTTATTTTATTTATTTATTTTTTTATATCTTTTAGGTATACGCGGACAGATAGATGATATAGACACACGATTTTCGAACCTTTTTTATTCACGTTTTTGAACAATTATTATGCAGACACTGCAGATATTGAATAAAAGAAAAATAAAAAAAAAAAAAAAAGGAAGTAAAATATTAGAAATTTGTATCTTTGAAAGGATAGTCATTTTTTTGTTTTTTTGTATTTCTTTAACATTTTCATTTTATTTTGAATTTTCAACAAAATTGTATAGCAAAAATAGGGCAAAAATTTCGCAAAAAAAAAAAAACAAAAATGATAAATAAAAAAAAAAGGATTATTTCTGATTCAGTAAAAAGAATGAAATAAGAAATTCTAATATCAAAAAAAAAAAAAAAATTGAATCGTGAGTATAAAACCTCAAAGTCTATTTCTTCTTTTGATTCTCTTTTATATTTTGCAATATCTTGATTTTTCCGAGGATTTCTTAGATCGATCTATGGAAGATATGCTTAACGCTATTATATTAAATAGCGTATAACGATGATACAAGGGTTTATTTTATACACCTTCAGTAAACACAATTGGGTGTATGTTTTTCAAAATTCTTACAATTTCTGATAAAAAAAAAAAATTAAATAAACTTCTTTTAAATCTCGCCGATTACTTGCGTACGAGGTCCCCCATTCCCCCACCCTTTGCTCCTCTGCAAGAATGATTTTAAAATGAATCAGGTCAGACACCCAGCCTTCGGCGGAAACATATTCTACCTACCGTCGCGGTGCCCTCGATACTATATACACTACCATCGCGTTGTCTAACCTTCTTTAACCGCCCAGTTGCCAGTAGGTACGCCATGTTGCTTTTTATTTTTGACATTTTTTTTTTTTTTGTTTATTTTAATTATAATTTTTTCGACCATATACATATACTGTGTATATAATATATACACCTGTATATATTATTTGAAAAATAAAAATATATAAAAAAAGTTTTTTTCTTTTCAAGTTTCTATTATAGACACACGGTATTATATTAGAAAGGAAGAACAAAAGAATAATCAAAAATAGCAAAATTAAAAAAATTCTTAATGCGATCTGAAAATACGTATAATGATGTTATAGGTATGGATGACAAAAAATTAAAGTTTTAGTTACGAAATATCGACTATAAAAAATTAAAAGACAGATAATTATTCTTCATCACATATACCTAGTTGCATTATCATGAGTACGGGTAAAAGTGCGTCTATACTATAATTATTACAGTTAGTATATTAGCGACCGTGAATTTGTATAATCTAGGTATACATATATACTAAATTATAACCATTCGCGCATATTCAGTCACAGTCCCCTTCACCGGGTGGTCGGTCGCGACTGACTCGCAACCTGCCTCTCTGCACCTATATAGGTACTGTTATAATCATTTCGCCACATTCGGGTCAACGAACTCGTTTGGCTTCTTGCGGGCTCTGTCATATCGCTATATATATATATTTATATACGTATACAACAGTTCTACCTTTACCCTATACCCATATCGCGGTGTAGAACTATAATATCAACCAATATCCAAACTTATTAACTCTTTTGCAAAATGATGCGGTCATTTATCTTATACTTAGGTATAATACAGTGCGTTTTCGTAAATATGCAACAAACGCCTGTGTACAAGCAACTCAAACAACAAATGATCGTCATTTGTTTCCTGATGCACACCGTAGCCAATGGGCAAACGATATGCGTTACGAAAGTCTATCTTTCGATTGTTTTTTTTTTTTTTTTTTACAGTTTCTTATAGATAAAAAACGAACGTCTATAAAACTGTTAATAAAATTCTTGTTTTTTTTTTTTTTTTTTTTTTTGAATAATACATAATTTTACAATAATGATGATAATAATAATAAATCTCTGCGATTTTTCAGCGTCTCCCGTTATAATATATTCATTATTATTATTTTTATTATTATTGTTATCATTGAAGATGAAGAATTCGGTTTCAATTTTACTTTTGGCGAACGAGCGAAACTCGGCGAAGTACTGAATTAAATACTTGTATTTCCTCTTCCTTCTCATGGCATATACTATATATGCGTGTATATATCGTGTGTAGTATACCTTTATACCTATGTCCGTTCCTTGGAGAAGGGAAGGGGGTCGTCTCCCCCCCTCCCTCCCTCCCGTCCGCCGACAAACAAAACCGCGAGCAAAGAGTAGAACCGATGGAGGATATAATTTGAAGGCGATCGGTGTCCCACCAGACAAGGAATGGGTACAGTTAACCGTGTGACGTCAGGACGTCCAACGAACGGTGCGGCGGTAAGTCCGCAGGCCGCATCGCGGTGGCGGTGGCGGTGGCGGTGGCGGTGGCGGTGGCGGTGGCGGTGGCGGTGGCGGTGGCGGTGGCGGTGGCGGTGGCGGTGGCGGTGACGGCGACCGTACGACCGACGACGTCCGTATCGTCAGCGACCGTGGCCGTCGCGGCGTCGGTGACGGTACGGTGGTACCGGTGGTAGTGGAAGAAGGTATTGAAACCTCTTTTACCCAACCGGGCAAGTATAACCGAACCCAAGTAGGACAATGACCGAGTGAGACCTTCTTTCAACGTTGCAACCTCCTTGTTGACTATACCTGTATATATCTATACCTATATATATATATATAACTATATATGTATATAACCGTGCACCGCTATAAGAAGAATTACTTCGCCAATTCTTTCTCGTAACTTCGTTTATAAATATGTATATATACCTATCTATAGTATAGGTATATAAACTATATGTAATGTATAGGTATGTGTATTATAGTCACCGATTTTTCCGGTTTACATTTTATCGTATCGGGTATATAACATATGTATGTACATACATACATATGTGTTACTGTTCAGTATTGCGTCAGGATAAAAATTTTTATTTTTATTGTTAATTTTTTGTGGTATATGTATTTTTCTATTTTTATATATCTATTTTCTATTTAGTTATTTTGTTTTTTGCAAATACTTTTCATTTCGTTTAAGTATATAGGTATGTATATATTTGAGGAATTTTATATGTCAAATTATTATCCTGCAGCCTCTATTTTATTAAATTTTTTCGTTTCTCTTTAAATATATTTCATTGGAATGATACGATTCTGACCTTGAAAGAAAATAAAAAAATTAATAAATAAAAAACAAGATTGCAATTTTCTTGTAGATTAAAATTCGAAAATATCTAAAATAAGGACCACCCTAAATTATACCTAAATAGAACGAACCTGAATGGATAAAATTTTACTTATTTATAAATGAATATATCATATACATATATTAAAGATGAGTCAAATTAAATTCTCGGTATATATTACATTTACATAGGTATAGGTACTGCACTACAGTATATGTATATGTATAGAAAAGTGAAATTTTCTATGCCATATATTCAATTCCGGCCAGTTATATATAGTTAAATATACTCATGTATATACATATATACCTAGTCACTTCCATTCATAAATAGTACGCATATACCGCATATGTTTCATTCTAATCATAGTGATATCATATTATATAGTTATATACATAATACATACTTATGTACAATATACACCACATATAAATATATTTTTATATGTATTTACCAAATATATATTATCGTATAAAAATATTTTTTATATAATTTTCGAAAATTATATATCATATTTTACCAATAAATAAATAAATAAATAAATGTATGTATGTAATACGTATGTATATACAATTTTGAATAAAAGTGTATGTATATACCGTGAGAATCACGTGAAACTATACGATCAAAACGCTCAGACGCCGAATAATACGAATTTCATAGGGATAGCCAACTCGTTACGCTAAAAAATCCCTAGAGTATACCGAGTTTAACAATCTAAGCAATCAACAACAACTCTAGGGAGATTTTCAGCGAGTTGGCTATCCTCATAAAATTCGTATTATTCGGCGCCTGCGCGCTACGACTGTATCGTTTCACGTGATTCTCATGATATGTATAGATAGTATATGGTCAATCATATACATATATTTTATATACATATATATATATATAAATATTGTATATAGGTATATGTATCGCAGAAAAGATTAAACATGTAAAGGAAAATACGCATAAAATGAAATAATACTTATATACTAACTATTGTACCTATAATAGATATACTTATGTATGTATGTACTTGTACATATATACCGATAATGTATATGTATGTGCGTATACATATAGTGAAACGGTTTTCAATTTCTTTGGTTAAGAATTTAATTACCTAACGATGTTTGGCTACCAAAATTACCGATCTATCGCGATAGCCCTAATTGCTGTAGTATAATATAAGGTAGTAAGACTAATTTTCTAATATATTATTATACATTCGTAGTTCATCGTCAGGTTTAGCTCTACGTCAATTTATAATTTATCTAATTACCTAAAACTAATTCTGACGACCAAAAGCTCGACCTAAATATTCGAAGAAATCATTATCACTATCACTATCATTATTATTATTATTATTAAGCTGATAGAAAAATAATAATATAGTACGAATTTTGAATTCTATACTTAAGTTCAGGATTTTTTTTTCAACCACTTATGATAGAAGAAGAAAAAAAAAAACATAAAAAAAAGAAACTTTCAATCCTAAGTTTGTACAAATAGTGAAAATGGTGTACAAACAAAAAATATATATATTTTTTTTATCATCAAAAACTAAAGAAAATAAAAAAGAATCCACTAGAGGACTTTTTTTTTTATTTTTCACGATATTATCAGAATATGCGCGGGAAAATTCGAAACGTACCTATATGTAAGTATGTATATGTACATACACACATATACATATAATAAAAACGATGAATTTTTATATAAATATACATATACATCGTAACACCATATATTTTACATAGAACATATAATGACGATATAATTTGTTTGAACCTGTACCGTCAGGCGCATGCGTATGAGTCCGTCGCGTCGTTCCGTCGGTTTATAAGCGTGGGCGAATTGCGGGGGTGTGTATAGGTGGGGAGGTTAGAGCCTTCAGAAATGGCGAGAAGGGGTTGTGAAACAGCAGTGAGCGACGGCGCGGCGATGTTAGAGAGAGAAAGATAAATAGAAACAGAGAGAAATAGAGAGAGAGAAAGAGAGAGAGAGAGAGATTATAGAGAAAGAGCGAAAGATAACGAGAGAGAGAGAGAAAGAGAGAGAGAGAGAGATGGATTTTAGGTAAACGGAGAAAAGAGAAGGACCGAGAACAGGAGCGGGTCGATGGGAAGCGCATCAGAGAGAAATGCACTAGCTCGCTTCTATATCCGAGGCCCTATAGGTATAGGTACACAGACATATGTATGCTTGTGTATATTTTATGTAGGTACGTGTAATATATGTATGGTGGTATACCAACACACGTAAAAAATCGAATGCTGCTGCACACACACACACACACACACACACACCATCGTTACAAAACTCACACACATCCATACGTTACTATATAGACATATACATATACAGATGCAATGCAATGCATGCATACATACATACATAAATACGTACATAGGTATATGTATACATTCAAACGCTGCAAGCTCACCGTTGCGTCGCCGTCAACCCGACGACGCTGCAGCGCCAGGCAAGCGGACCCGAGTTGGGCTAGGTCAGGCTTGCCGAGTTTAACACACTGTGCCAATCGCGGACCGGGGTGTTGTGTTACTTTTTTGTTTTGGGTTGTTTCTAATATATAATGCAGGTTTAATTGTGATAAACAGAAGAAAAATATAAATAAATAATTAGAAAATTAGAAAATTTCTTTACAAAATTTCTCTCCTTTTTCTATATACCATTATACATACGTATATATATATATATATACATATATATAGTTTTTTATATATATATACATATATGTAACTACAATAAATATTATAAACATTCGAAGAATATAAATTTTGTATTGATTGTTTTTTTGTTCTTTTTTTTTTTGTTTTTCATTTAATCTTACGATTCAATATTTTATAATGGACAATAATTATTTCGAAAAAATTTTCTTTTCACATTTTTTATTTTTTTATTTTTTTTTTAAATCTTGCGGTTTTTAACAACGGTTTGATTATTTTTACTATTTTTTGTTTTTCCTTACACACATAAAGTTGTACATTTAATATATATTAAAATTATTATTTTCATTATTATTATAATACAAATATTGAAATTCAATAACATCGATATTATTCTTCTTCCGTATACATATACATATATATTTTTTTTTTTGTTCGTTTTTTAGATTTTGTTTTTTTTTTTTTTGATTATCATTTTTATCGAACAATACCCAAAATATACAATAATTACAATGATAACAACAATTTGAAGAACCAAAAGAAAGAAAAATCTAAATAAAAAAAAAATAAAAAAAACAAAAAGGTTACATACGCCAAAAATTGAGCTTTTTTTTTCTTTCCCTTGTCAAATATTTTATACATATGTCATACATATATGTGTATGTATATATAACGTAAATAATTAACATTCCAAATATGAATATAAATAAAAATCAAAAATGAAATAAAATAGATCGATGATCGTGATTTCAAGGAAATAGCAATCGTGCTGTGCTCAATTGTGGATTTTTTTTTTTTATATACCTATTTCGTCTTTCTTTATTTTTTTGTCAAAATTGTCTTCATTTGTGAATATAAGTAAAGATTTTTGTAAATCGCGAACGTAAATCAGCTCAAGATTTTGATTTATCAAGTGTTATAATTAATTAATTAATTAATTAATTATTTAGTTATATGTATATAACATATATGTGAAATATCGAAAATCTTTATCCGTCAAGGGTATATAGGAATATATTGTATTAAAGGCTGAAAGTTATATTCCAGCAGTGTGCAGTGTGGTTTTATATAAAATATAAAAATCGATAAAGAAAGAAAAAATAAATAAAAAACAACAAATATATAAATAGCCAAAGAAACTGATAATAATAATAATAATAATAACAGTGCTTAAATTTGAGAAAAAGAAAAGAAAAAAAAAAAAAAAACTAGAAACGAAAATAGACGAAAAAAAAAGAAACACTTTTTTTATTTTATTTTTTGTTTCTAAAATAAAAGGAAAAAAGAGACGAAAAAAAAACCTGTATATTTTCTGAATAAATGATTAAGACAGTAAAGGAAACGTGTGATTTACGTTTGAATAAAAAATTGAAAAACAATATTATATATTTCGAGTGTAATGTAATAATTATAACGAGAAAAGAAGTTGAAATATTACCGTTCGTACCGATCATTTCGTTGAGAAATTATCGAATAACGTAAATATTTTAGTAAAACGGATAACGAAAAGGAAGAAGAAGCAAGAAGAAGAAAACAAATAAATAAAAGCAATTTCTTTCGATTCAAATCTGGTGATAGACAAATAAATAATAAAAAAAAAATTCAAACAAAACCAAAAAAATATAATTAAAATAGACATTTTTTTTACTTCTAATTTTTTTTTTTATATGTAATGCGAATGTAGCTGCTGCGGCTGCTACTGCAAACTATATAGAAAAAAAGAAATTGTTACATTTGAATTTAGAAGGTCTGTTAAATCCGTACAGGGATAACCGCGAACAAAGTTCGATTTTGTGGGAATTTTTTTATTTTTAAGCGAACAATTAAATATAAAAAATAAATAAATATATATAAAAACCCCCCTGCAAAATATAGCGCGAAACGTAATGGCAGAAGACATGCACCTCCGAGCAAAGAACTCTGGCATCACCCTGGCTAACCGATCAATGCACAGTCCAGTTTCACTTTCGTTACGTTAAAGGGTGCACTTATATTCGTCACTAGGTAACTTATAATAATACCGTTTATTGTTCATTAATCATTTGAAAATGAATAAGAAGATCTTCGATTTTGATTATATATACGAATTTAAATAGAATATTTATACATCGTTCCGCGGGTATATTTTTTCGTGTGTCGTATAATAGCGATGTTTTAACGATGAAATGAAAAAATATTTTTGGAAAATTCAAAGTGGTGAAATTTTCTTTGCCGTTATTTATTTAATTTTTTTGCTTTTTGATTTTTTTAATTTTAATTTTTATTTTTTGATCTTGTTTTCTTTTCGTCTTATCTTTTTTTTTTTAGAAAGTTTGAAACTTTCGACGTTTTTATTCTTTCGATATTATATATGATGGATTTTTAGGAATAGGTTAAACACCGTTCTCCATTTTGGAGTTCAAGCTCTTGTTAGGGACGTGCTGGTAGCCGAGGTGATAAAGGGGGGCGAGAGATATGTGAGAATAAGGGAAAGTGACTTTATTGTTTTTACTTTATTTAATTATTACTCAATTTTATTCTACTTTTTTTTGTTCTAGTAAAACATGGAGGGTAGCGAGTGGGATCATGGGACACTGAGGGAAGAGGAATTTGAACAACATGCAGTTTACCTGGTGCCTGACGTCACTCCGAATCCCAATGACGCAAATCGTGCCGAAGCATCTCTGCCCAGGAATCTGGTGCTAAAACCTTCCCAAGCCTTGAATGACGTTAGTAATTCTTATGCATTTTTTATTTTTGTTACACTTTTCGACAGTTCTTTTTTCTTAATTCGAAAATGTTAGTACAATTTTTTGTTTGTTTTTTGATTCCTCCACTTTTTTCGATGGAATTTTCAGTCCTGACAATCTCAAATTTATGTTCCTTTTTGTTCTTTTCATTTTTTCGTTTTCACATTTTTGATTCATCATCGATGTATACATACTTATAATAATTCAAAGACTCGTCATGATTCAGGATTATACATATAGTAACACATGTTTTCATGATTGATTTAATTTCCTTTAAATTGGTTATCTACTCGGCTGGTATCATCATTCATTTAAATATTGGATGATTGAATTTGGGGAAATGAGAAATCAGAGTCACGATGACAACGTAAATTATTATGCGATATTGTTTTAGATCTGTTCGTTATAATTATATATATACATAAAAAAAAAATTCATTCCTTTTTAAAAATTTACATACTATAAAATATAATTTATACAATTAAAAAAAAAAAAAATTTCTGATTTTATTTTATTTTATTTATTTATTTATTTTTTATTTTTCACTTGTTTTATTAATTTTGATTTTTTCAACGCTGCAATCTGGACCAAATAAAAAAAAACGAAAATAATAATAAATTTTCTCATCGCCATGATTTTAGTAATTGAAAAATCAAAAGATCAGAATTCGGAAAAACAAATGAAAAAATAAAAAAAAAAAAAACTTTATTAATATCGTAAAATTTCTTATAATATCTCCGAATTTCAGGTTCTTGGCGTTTGGAGCACGAGCTATATTCCTAAGGGTACGAGATTCGGTCCTTTGGTAGGACAAGTATATACCAAGGACTCGGTTCCCGCAGATGCTAACCGAAAATATTTTTGGAGGGTAAGTTTTCACGGAATTATAAACAGTAAAATTTATATAAAAGAAAGCAAGGCAATTATATATAAAAAAAAAAAATTCAAAAAATAATAAAATAAAAATTCAAATTTGGGGAATTTTCATTTCTTTTCTTTTTTTCAATCCAAATATTTTATCCCCCAGTCTTACAAATATATGCGATTTGAAAATTTCTTCATTCGTTTACTCGGAATTATTATTACGATGTTACTTCCTTACGTACAATTCAACCCCATTCGTGAGGATCCTATTCGTTGTGACGTCACAACAGTTAAATTTAAATCTAAACCACATTAAAAAAGAACAAAAAATAAAAAAATAAAAACAACAAAATTTTAATATGTGAGAAACTTTTGGATTCATTTCCTCTGAAATAGTGTAGCTATATATAAATCTTGTCTCGTGAAGTACAACCTACTCCCTCAACAACGAGTAGTACCTACGCACCGTTAAATTCCGCGTCGATCTCTTTCGCTGAACCGTAATACGTATAGTAGGTACACGATCATCACGGTAAAGTTAAAGTCGAGTGATAAACTGTTCAGATAGTACGGTATTGTTACTTTTCTACTGTACGCCTTACCTTACCTTACCTTCCTACTACAACAGTACAGTATACGGCCTACGGGTCACGCACCGTTATATCTCGAAGGTCCGTAAAGGCTTTTGGTTTCTATTGCACTTGCGTAACGCAACGTCGCGCAGTTATTCTCGAAGCCCAACACTCAATCGGCTAATTCTCATCCTATTTTATTATTTTAATTTTTCTATATCTAGGTATTAAAAAACATCAATTTTTTCGTATAACAAAAATCAGCCCAATGAAAAATCAGCCTGAAACTATACCTCCTAGAACTTTGCATTCATGAATCGTTTTTTTTTTCCCGAGGGGGCTAAACTGGCCAATTTTTATATATATATATTTTTTTACGAAATATAATGAATAGTTTAACCACTTTTTTTCATCTTTTTTTCTTTTCTCTCTTTTCACATATTTCAGGTCTACAAGAACAACGAATTGTTCTATTACATCGATGGATATGATGTACAAAAATCAAATTGGATGCGATACGTCAACCCTGCCTACTCTTCGGAGTCGCAGAATCTGATCGCTTGTCAATACAAGGTAAATTTATTTATTTGTATATTTTTAACGATTTTTATATTAAGTAAAAATTTGATAAAAACAAAAAAATCATAATAATAAAAATAAAATTATTGCGTTAGAATTACCGAAGCATAAATAAAATTCAAATTTAATATAAACCTTCTTTTTTCTTCTTATGTTTCAGATGAATATTTATTTTTACACTATCAAGCCGATACTACCGAATCAAGAACTCCTAGTATGGTACTGCAGAGAGTTTGCGGAAAGGCTAAACTACCCCCTAACGGGAGAACTGATGCTGCAGAGAATAAGTAAATAAAATTTCTATCTTCAACATAAAAAGAAAAAAAAAAACAAAAGAAAACTAATTTTTTCTTTTTGTTTTTGTTCAACTAACTTGTCTGTTTATAATTCAATCTTTACTTTTTGTCATTTTAGCGATTTGAACGATGAACAGTATTGGTTTCGTTCGAAATATGACTTTTGTACATTTGAATCTTTACCTTCTTTGGCCTCCAGTATTAAAAAAAAACAAAAACAAAATAAAAAATAAAAAAAACGGATTTTTAGAAATTTTTCAATCTTTCAACGAGTACAACCCACATAATTCTTCACATATTATTCTCAACAAATTTCATTTCCGTTAATCGCATGGATTTCCATAAAATGATGCAAAACTATCATGAATTAAATAAAAATACAATTTTCACGTATTTTTGTTTTATTCACCATCTTCAATGTTTGTTCATGAATTTTTGACTCTTTGACGATTTTTTTTTTTTTTGTTATCTAACAAGCAATAAATAAAACCGAAATCATTTTTTTTTCTTCTTTTCTCCAGGACAACAAGTTCAGCAATCAGCGATACCCCAAGAAATCCCAACGACTGTAGACACAACTCCGATAAAAGAAGGTGTGATATACGAAAGGCGTTCCCAAATGACACCAACCGATGGTTCGGTAAGATCAGACGAGGGTTATCACTCGAATGGTTATCACGACGAAATTTTGACACCACCAGAAGAGAGTAGCGAGTCTGATTCAGAAAATAACTACGTATTGGACTTTAGCAAGAATGCAAAATCACCCAGTAGTGAAAATCTGAAGCAAGATTGCAGCGTGGCAAAAAACGAGTATAGAAAAGTTAAAATAAAAATCAGTAAAACTTACAA
The DNA here is from genome assembly GCA_963924015.1 of Macrophya annulata. Classification (NCBI taxonomy): domain Eukaryota; kingdom Metazoa; phylum Arthropoda; class Insecta; order Hymenoptera; family Tenthredinidae; genus Macrophya; species Macrophya annulata. Next base: position 33,660,752 of record OZ001259.1, read on the forward strand.
CAATAATTTCAACACAAAAAGCGTTGAAAATTTGAAAGATAAAGAGGAATTGATAGTCAATGTTACAACGTCGCCTGAGACACAAATTCAAAAGGCGGTATCTCCAACGTTACAAAAAAACACTGTATTATCAACGTCTAATGATGAAGTGGTCGACAAAATACCAAAACAATTTTACGAACAGGAGATAATAAAGTCGAGTATTAACGTGGCGAGCAGTAGACCAACGTACCTGAACAATTCAAGCAGTATTTTGGAGAATATATTGCTGAGGAACAACACCGACAGTAATAACAACAACAACAATAACAATAACAGTACAACTGTGAACAACAACAACAATAACACTAACAATACTCAGGTTAATTTAGACTCAGTAACACCACCGCCATCTAGTCCAACGGAGATGGCATACTCTTACAAAAAGTCACATAGATATGGTAACATCATGCCTTGTAGTCCGGACTCGAGTTCAAATCTTCCAATACACAATGAGCCTTTAGGAAACGGAGTTAACTCCACCACTGGGCTTCTTCAGAGCCCTGGTAATCTCCACTCAAGTACATCGAGCATACATTCAAGCTCTAGCAATATCCAATTGCACTCGTCTACCGGTGGACATCAAAGCAACAAACAACGTAAATCTAAAAGTCCATCGCCGGGAACTATACTCTATTCAACGTCAGCAGTTACGCAAATACCCAGCGAGTCTAGTTCCATTTATTTAAATACTGGTTCTAACATCGGACCAATATCTCCAATACAGTCACCCAGTTCTTATCCTTACAATTTGTATCATCATCAGGGAAGCAACGGTATGCATCATAACGTAGCTCCCCTTTCTATAAACACAGCCTATTCACCAACGCCGACTAATATTTATGATAGAAATGAAAGGAGACTAGAATCCCATCATCAATTACCAACCTCTTCGACAATGCAGATAGATGGTAACCAGGCGTTGATTACTGGGACTCATAATCTTCATTTAGGACACCATCATCCTGGATTAACTATATCAAATTCTATCAATCGGTATTCACCGGCTAGTAGTTTGTCTCCTGATGATCATGGGTGCTCTCAGAGCGGAGCATTAAGTCCTAATTCACAAGGGTCCAGGGGGTACAGATCACTACCATATCCTCTTAAGAAAAAGGATGGTAAAATGCACTATGAGTGTAATGTTTGTTGTAAAACATTTGGCCAGTTATCAAACCTCAAAGTACATCTTAGGACACATTCAGGGGAGAGACCATTCAAGTGCAATGTTTGTACTAAAAGTTTTACGCAACTTGCTCATCTGCAAAAACACCACCTTGTTCATACCGGTGAGTTTTCGATTCTGATTTTTTTATTATATTAAATTTAGGGCGAGCAATAAAAGTATAAAATTTGGATTTTGATTTCAGGCGAAAAACCACACCAGTGTGAAATTTGTAAGAAGAGGTTCAGCTCGACGTCGAATCTTAAGACTCACTTGCGACTTCATTCTGGGCAAAAACCATACGCTTGTGATTTATGCCCAGCTAAATTTACACAGTTTGTTCATCTGAAGCTTCACAAAAGACTTCACACTAATGAACGTCCTTACACTTGCCAGGGTTGTGACAAAAAGTATATTAGTGCTAGCGGACTAAGGACACATTGGAAAACTACTAGCTGTAGACCAAACAATATTGAGGACGAACTTGCACTTGCTGCTGCTGTAGGATCACCAAATTATTACGAGTATGGACCGGACATGGGTGTTGGTAAGTTATATAGTTGAAAAAAATAATTATATTAAAGAACAAAAAAGGGATTTAAATGAAAGGAAAAAATTATTGCTCAATTTTTAACTGACATTTAATTTTTTTAATAACTTAAAAAGTATTGAATTGATAAAATTGAAAATCTAATCATTTCTAAGATAAAAAAACCGACTTCTGACTCTTTTCTATTGTTGAATTAGAAATTCAAATAAAGTTCTGAAACAGTAAAATCTAGTTCTTAATTAATATTTTATGATTTTTTTATTTTATCTTTATTTTTTATTTTTTATTTTTTTATTTGTTTGCAGGTAACATGTCATCGAAAGAATGTGACCTGGATCAAATAGAGAATTACGAAAGAGTGCGCAGTAGTAACGGTGGTAACAATAACGTCGGTGGTCCAGCAGGACCACACTCAACTTCTTTACACAACTTAGAGAATTCTGTGGGCAGACCGAGCGTTATAGAATCGTCACAACCCCACATAATTGAATGTACTTAAAAGTGTTGAAGAGATCGAAAAGTCTTTTTCTTTTTTTTTCCTTTTAATTAAAAAAAAAAAAAAAAAAAAAGGAAGAAGAAGACAACAATAAGAAAACGAAACGAAACGAAAATATAAGAAAGAAAAATTATAAATTATAAAATATACTAAAGGGAATAATTCCCGTGTGGTTTCAGAGTTCGTTTAATTAATAAACGCGTAAAATTCCTACGAAAACCGCTAATACGGACTCGGTAGGACGTATAATGTTAAATCGAGACATGAACCTAGATATACATATGTATATAAATATACGTGTGTATAAAGGATTTCGAGATGCTATACGTGAGATAAAGAAATTAGCCCTGGGATTATAAGGGGCGGTTTGTCAAGGTGAGAGATAATTGGGCGTCAAAAACAAAAACAAAAATAATAATAATAAAAATAGAAAAGGCCCAAAAGTAATTTAAAAAAAAAAAAAACAAAAAGGAAAAGAAAATAAAAAACGTAAAATTCTGTACAGAATGCATAACAGAAAAGAGATAGAGCGAGAGAGCAAGAAAAATGAGTTATATGAAGAAAAATTACCGATCAAATTGTTAATATAAATAATACTTCATTATTCTCAAAATATATGACCCTAATCCGGTTCTGTTGATGAAGAAAAAAAAAAAAGAAAACAATAAGGTGCTAATAAGTAATAACGTAACGACATCTACTATATATATGCTAGCTTGAAAAACTGTATAAAAGAAAAAAAAAAACGAGAGCTAGAATAATAATAAGGCAATAAATAATCTGAGATTCCGGTGTATATTTCCAGTTTTAAAATAATACTGGGATTTTACTCGAACAAAAAAAAATCGGTTTTTATATACCTATGTCGGTATATATTATATATACATATATATATACTATATGTATGGTTACGATATGCCTTAATTGCGACCCTGTGGACCGAACTTACGTGTCTAAGGAGAGAAAAAAAAGAGAGAAAGAGAGAAAAAAAAGAAAGAAAGAAAGCGCTACGCGTCTAGAAGGAATGAATTTTTTTTTTCAAATTTTGTATTCTCTCCATTTCTATATATTGTTTTTATTTTTTTATTTTTGCCTTTTTTTATCTTATTTGCATTTTTGACTTTTGATAATAAGAGAGTATTATATGAATATACATATACATATATATATATAGATAATATGTATATAATAATAATAATCTCGAAGAATTTTTTTTTTTTTATTATTATTATTTATTATAGATATATCTGACACGTGTGGCACTATCTTTTTCATTTTCGCAGATGAAATATACCTATAATATAATTAGAACGATGGTTTTAAGTCCATAAAATAATTTAAAAGCGAATGAACTAAAAAAAAGAGGGGGGAAAAAATAAGAACAAAAGGTAAGAAAAACGAAAAAACAAACAAGAACAAAAAAAAAAAAAAAACAAAATGGCGGATTTTGTCGGCACCCGCCACAACTTAAAAACCAGTGACGACACGACTGCAACTATACGAGACCTGTACCTGTATATACTAACATTATTGATTAATTAATATTCGGTATTTAAAGTATGTAATTTAAAGAAAATGAAGAAGAAGGAGAAGAAGAAGAAGAAGTTGAAGGTGAAGATAAAGATGATCGTAAGATTAGAAGAAATACACTTTAATATTTATAACACATATTCATCTGCTATGATAAAAAACAAAAAAAAATACAAAAAATACAAAAAAAAAAACAAAAAAAACAAAAAACTATATACAAAGCGATCTGAATCCACACTAATATATTATTAATGAAATAATTTGATAACAAAAAAAGGAAAAAAAAAAAACAAAACAAAAAAATTGAAAAATAGTAAAAAAATAAAAAATATCTAATATTACCCTATCGTTTATTTGTGTAATTTCATTAATTGACAAAACTGATCGGAATTTGAATAGTAGAAATTTTTTGTTTTTTTTTGATAGTTACTGTGGATTCAAGTCACCGTTAATCATATATATAGATTAATATTAGTAATTTATTAATCGATATTAGATCGTTATTAGATTACTAATATTTGCAGAAAATATATGATTGATTTCAATTGTCTATTTAAATATACTATATGTATACAGAAAATAAAAATATATTAATTCAATGCAGATTGCTCGATTGTACTAAATAAATCACAATGTCAATACATAGAGAGAAAGATACAGAGAGATAGAGCGAGAGAAAGAGAGAGAGAGAGAACAAAATGCTTAAAAAAAGACAGTGTGCGTCATTTAGAATTTAATTTTTGGTATAAAAAAAAAAGATAAAAGAAAATAAAAAATGAAAGAAAAAAAATGAACAAAAATCTTTTGAAGATGGTCTAAAATAAAAACTTGATATAATATCTATCTAGATGATATAATGATAATAATAATAATAATAATAATAATAGTAATAATGTTAATAATAATTTGTTATTAATTATGTAATATATTGTCAATGTTTGTATTCATTTTTTTTTTCTTCTTTTTTTTTAACAATAAGAGCTTTCTGCATTGCTCTGTAAAAAATGGAGTTATTTATTTATTTTATATATATATACTTTTTTTCATTATTATTATTTTTTTTTTTTTACGACAGACAACGTAGAGATTATTCAGGCATCAATTAGTAAGTAACTAAATATGTATTTAATACGTGTATAATATAATGAATAACGAAATGATAATTTACAAGAACAAAAATAAAAAATGAATGAATAAACAAAATTAAAGAAAGAAAAAAAAAAAACAATTATAATACATTATAATAATAACAAGGTGATATAGAAAGAATGATGACGGTTGCTATCGTATAGGTACTGGAAATATTAAAAAAATTATAAAAAAATTATAAAAAAAACAAAAAATAAAGAATAAAAAAAAAAAATAGGAAGAATTTGAAATTTATATAATCAGATATTGAAACGAATATAGAACGAAAATAAAAATATATATATAAATCAAAAGATGTCTGTTCCGATTTAAGGATAGATGATATTGTGGTATAGATATATCTACCTATGTATAGGTAGAAATTAATTTGGGATGTTCGATGAATGAATAATGAAATAAAATGAATTGAAAAAGAAAGAAAACGAATTATATGAAAAAATAAATTGTTAATCGATTATATGTATACACCGCTTTACCGCATGTATGTGTGTAATGTATATCATATATTATATCCATTTCCTGGATTTAAAAAACGGAAATATTTTACTTGTTTTTTTTTTTTTTTTTTTTTTTTTTTTTTTATGCATATAATATATATGTATAAAAATGCGCAGAATTAATATTGAATATAGAGCCTTTACTTTAGGTATAATAGAAATAATTGTGATACAGAACCAGTAATTATATTTCGTTATCCACTATTATTCGGGTTGTTATATTAAATTGAATGAAATAAAATTGCATAGATTATTAAAATAAATAAATAAATAAATAAATAAAATAAATAAATAAATAAAAGGCTGTAAAAATGATCATCCTTGTAAATATCATTTCATTGAAAAAAAAAAAAATTAAAATTAAAATAAACAAAAAAAAAAAAAATTTAAGATGAATCGTTGAAACGCAACCAATATGTCTACACGCTGTCTACGTTCATGAATAAGAATTAAATCGCAATAATAATTGATATTTCCTATATTATACAAATTGCCTGGATTTTCTACTTTGTGTGTGGAACGATGAAAAAAAAAAAAAAAAAATTAAAATAAAAAAGAATAAAAAAAAAAAAAAAAAAAGAAAAGGAAACCACTATAAATAATATAAATACTAGGCATACATATACATATAATTATAGGTATACATATATAATATATGTATATATATCTGTGAATATAATAATATATTTAGAACGATATTAGTAGAACGTCGATATTATTGATATTAATTGAAGTATACGTAAATGAGTATTGGGGAGATGTGAATTAAATTTTATTGAAGGGAAGTAAATTATCGGCGTTCTACCGATACTGTGACTGAAAAGTAAAAAAAAAAAAGAAAAGCAAAAAAGAAACCTTTAGAATTGGTATTAAAAAAAAATCTAGGAGATAAAAAAGTTTTACGACAAAAGAAAAAAAGAAAATTATACAACGGATAAAAAAAAAATATATATACCTACACTGTACATATGCATACATACATGCATACATACATTCATACATACATGCATACATACATACATACATACATACATACATACATACACATATAAGAAACAAAAAAATTAAAAAAAAATTAAAAAATAAAGAAAGCTATTTAACGTAGTGTGGAAAAACATTTTGTTGGAATAAAAATTTAATATATATATACATAAATATATATAAATCGCCTCAGTAAGAACAAAAAAATATAAAAAAAAGCAATATTTAATTTATAGTTCATATACCTGTACAAGACCATCTCTCTTAGCATATTATTATTATTATTATTATTATTATTATTATTATTATTATTATTATTATCATTATTATTATTATTATTGAATAAATTTCAACTGTATACTGTACACATTCGTATATATGTATTTAATAATTATGTAAATGAAAAGAAAAAAAAAAAAAATACGAAAAAAAATAACACTCAAATTTTGTCACACGATAATTGTTTTTTTTAATGTTTTTTTACTTTTTTTTTCTTCTATCTCTTCGTACATACGTACAATATAAATAGATGAATATATAATACGGTTTCGCGTTTGTTATTATTATTATTATTATTATTATTATTATTATTATGATTTTATCATTGATATTATTATTATTATCAATTATTATTATTATTATTAATGATTAAGTAATGCTCAATTAGCATTTGTTTCTTAAAAATAATATAAAGTATAAATATATGGCTGTTGGATATTTACAATACGAATCTTTTTGTTTATTGTTTATTTTTTTTTTTTTCGTTTTTAATCTTCTATTTTATTTCTCATCAATTTAAATACATATGTATACTGTTTATAGTATATATATAAAATACCTATATATATATTATGATTATTATTATTATTATTATTATTATTATTATTGTGAATAGTTTTTAATTAGGTCAATACGACTGCAGTTTGTATCTTATATATACTAATAATTTTTATTATTATAAGAAACATTTTAAATCTTACTATTATCTGTTCTGTTGTTTTATTATTTATTATTAAAAAAAAAGTCAAATTGAAAAAAAAAAGAAAACTCAAGTTATTCCTGTTCTACATAAATCACTTCTCACCATTCTTATGGCCTCTGGCTCGTGTATTTAATTCATTTAATTTAAGACTAGAAGTTTATTAATATAAAAGTATATATAAATTTGAATCAACTAGTCGAATCGAAGCAAGGCTATAGATAGAAAAAACAAATAATAATACGTGAAAAAGTTATAAGTATTTTTTGTTGTATTTTTACTTTTCATCTCGTAGATTGAAACTTACGAATTAAACTAGACATGGCAATTTTTTACGATCATATTATCTTTCGAGTTAAAAATCGTGTAAATTTTAGATCTGTTTTTTCATCTTACCATTTAGAGATCATTCGGTGTAAGTTTGTCGGTCAGATAGAAATCTTTCTAAGAATCCGATTCTTCATATCTTTGTATGTATGTATGTTACATACATAATACTAAAGGCTTGAAAACGTAAAAATTCGTTGAAATTATTTAAGAAAAAAAAAAAAAAAAGCAAAATCCATTTATCCAACAAAATTGATGAACATTTTTTACCACCAAGGTGATATAAAAGTATGATAATAATGAACGAATGAATGAATTAATTAATGAATTACTTATTTAATTATCAAGGCGGGATAAATTATTGTCTTCTTTTCTATCGTTTTTTTTGTTTTTTTATTATCATTTTTATTGTTATTTGTAAAATTTTTCTACAATCAAACTTGACTCAAAGTATCATCATCATCATCATCAACAGGCATCATTACATTCTTTATAAATATTAAAACACATCATCATAGCAGGCATTCCACTTTCAAACGACAAAAAACGACGCTTCTCCTTGTATACTCAAAACGATATCCAGCAACGACACATTATTATTATTATTATTATTATTACTATAATTATTATTTTTATTATTATTATTATTTTATTTATTTATTCATTTATTTAATTATTTATTTATTTTTTTTGCTTTTCTAATCCGCAATCCTCGTAATCCATAAATAATTAATTCTAACTATTATTTAATTGTTCTTTCTTGCTTTTTTCTTGCCTTTCTTCATTTTTCTTTTCTCATTTTCTTCAATTTTTCCACATGATTTTATTTTATTTTAATTTCTTTTATTTCATTTTTCTTTTTTTTTTTTATTTCATTTTCATTTTCATTTTCATTTCTCTTCTTTTTTTGTTTTGTTTTTCTCTTTGTTTTTCTTCAATTTTCAATACCTATTATTACATAATAACTGAAATTTTCCAACTAACTAAATTTTATAGAAAAAAAAATAAATCAAAAAAAAAAAAAAAAGAGAGAAAAATATATGTATAATATTTATTATATATAATTTTACCTATCTAAAATTTATTCTCTTATTACTGTTTTGTGATCGGAATTTTATATTCTTTTTTTTCTCTCTCTCTCTCTCTCTCTCTCTCTCTCTCTCTCTCTCTTTTCTTGATCTTTTTTTTTTCTTAAATTTTTTTATTACTTTACGAATCTTCTTCGCTGTCTTTCTCATATACCTAGGTATGTGTAATGTGTATACATATATAATATATACATATGTATATGCGTCGTAATTATTACAACTTGTCGGTGAATCGGATAAAAAAAAATATATATATATAACAAAAAAAGTAAAACGACAATTCATTACAATTCGTAAATAATAGTTTTAAAACCTTATTATAGATATTAGAAAAATAATACGAATCTGATAATTTTCTTGATTTTTTTTTTTTTTTTGTTTTCTTTTTTTTTATACGATAATATTGGAAATAATTTACTAATCATCATATACCACCACAATTCTATTATTGGTATGGACAATTGAGTATGTTCGATGGACTTGGGCTATTCATTATCTATCTGAAAAAAATTATTGAAAAAATAACAATTAAAGTATAATAATTATTATTGGCATAGAAAGAATTATATTGCATGTTACTATCAAAAAAATAGAAAAAAAAAACATCACAAACAAATGACAATGAAAATAGTTTTGTTTTTGTATTTTGAACTAAATTTATAATCACTATTCCATCAGAGACGATGCATTTAGATTTGAAAATTGAAAAACAAACGGTTTTAGATCAGTATTTTAAAATTAATATAACAAAAATCAATAATTTTGAAAATTTTCTTCAAATATTTAACTTTTACTATCAAAAACAATCGAAAGAATCAAAATTTGAGACAAATCGTTGCTTAAATAAAAGGAAAATAAAAAGTAATTAACTCGACAATTCTATGGCAAATTAAAAATCACCAAAAAGTTGAGACATAGAAACCACCAACAGCCTTATTCATAATAACCAAAAAAAAAAAAAACCACTCCAGTCTAGGATCAAAACGTTTAAAAAACCATTACTAATTTCAGTTCCAGTAACGATCGAGCCAATTATTATTAAGCAATTAAATTTCCTAATTAAAATAAAAGACAGTACACATATGTAATAAATTTTATGGTCTAAATATGATTAAAAATGAGATAAAACCTCACCTTATCAAGGTACTGGGCTATCTGTACCACTACCGCTGTTTGTACCAGCCTCGCTTTTTGTAGCAGCGATTCTATCCCCCCGCCTTGTGCTTTTAGACAAAGAAGCAACTTCTTTTAAAAGACTTGAAATTTTGTGCTGAAGAGTGCCAACTTTAGTCTCATACTCTTTCTCCGTCGCTTTCATTTTAGTACGTAGTTCTGTTTCGTTTGTAAAATGTTTAGCTTTCAATTCCGTGATCTGTGAGGAAATAAACAAAAAGAAACATAGGGATGTGATTATCCAAGCTCTGAAATTCCAAAAAACAAAAAATTATTCAACTATTTATATTCATTCTCTACCATTTTATCCTTCGTCAATAATTGACCGTCTTTTTGCGATATCTGTTTCTGAAGTAAAGCTATTTTCTCTTTAAGTTGTGTCACTGCTACAACATGATCCGAACTGTTAGGGTCATGCGGATCGTGAACCCCACCCATTCTCGCCGCTTTAACTGGCGTTGGACCGTTTGTTCCATCAACTGTATCGGACTGCGTAGGTAATTGAGTAACGTCTACCCTATTGGGTCGTTTATTGTGGCCTTTCATCCTAAAATTTGAGAAACACAATCTCTATTTGAATATATTCATTTTTTCATGTTTTATTTCGCATGTGAAAGTAAAAAAACTTTCTTTTTTTTCTCTCTTTCATTTCTATTCTTTTAAATGAATTGAGAAAATACAGAAAACTAATCTGTGATTACTTTTGCTCTTTGTGTTTAGCTGCTCGTTGTTGAGCCAATTTAAGGTGCGCTCTTCTCTCTGAATCAGATTGTTTCGTTTTAGCCAAAGCCCGTTTATAGGATAGAGTGCAAAGCCAGCACAATAGTTTACCGTCGACCTGAAAAAGCGCAATAATCTCTATTCCCATTAGTTCTAATTACCGTATCTTGTGCATTCTTTGTCTTAAATTCAAAGAAAACTCATTGATTCATTCATTCATTTGAATTAGAAAATAAATTATTATTAATAATATACATATCTATTGATAATATATGTAAAAAAAAGAATTCAAAACCGTTTTTGGAGTATCAATACTATACCTTTTTGTCTTCATCTTGTCTATCGAAAGCGCACTTTTGTTTACATTGTTCACAAGTAACGGGTGGCCCATATCGTTTCTCTGAATTAGTACATCTCTGACATTTGCTACCGATAAAAGCGGCGATAGTATTACAGTATTCACAAGCCGAAGGTTTTCCATATGCTTTAACGTTCTGTTCGCATTTTTTGCAGATTGTACTTGTACTCCCTTTTCTGTAAATACAAAAATCATACGAATTAAAATATGAGAAAAACATGTTTAGAAATTGTTTAATTTTTGTTTTTTTCCAAAAATAATTTTTATAAACAAAAAATATCAAGTTTTTCAACTTTGTTCAACTTACATTGTCTGCTGAAATTCTGATCGACAATATGTGCATTTTACAACTGGAAAAGCTCCTCTGCATTCCTAATGATAAAAATAATAATAACTATGACTTTAATATTAAATTGCAATTTCTCTTGTTACATTATTCATCATGACCATCCTTACACATACATACACATGTACATTAATACATACAGATCTAAATATGTAGATGCGTAAGGTATAGATTACAATCTTTATATCATAAAGCAGAATTTGTAACCAGATATAATTGTTGGTGTTATTTATACATAAGGATATTGTATCTATATCAATTTTATAAATATTGAGATTAAGAGAATACACTGGCTCGTGTTTTAAAAATAAGGAAAAAGTAGAAGAACAAGAAGAGAATGTAAAGCGAAGAAAATAATATGGGAAATTACTTTGTTTTCTTCGATTTTCGTGTAAAAATGACATAAAGGAAAAAAAAAGAAAATTCTTAAGTAAAAAATTGTTTTTATTTTCTGTTTTTTATTTACCTTGCATAACTGTTGACCAGGTGATAATTCCTCGAAAGGATGTCTCGAAAAACATCTTGAGCAAGCGAAAAGTGCTTGCATATTATTGCCACTCATAATAAATATGTAATACTAATTATAAAATGTATTGAATTAATTTATGATTATTTTTATTGTTGATTTTTTTTTATTTTATATACATATACATATATATATATATATATATATATATATATATATATATATATATATATATATATATATATATATATATATATATATATATATATATATATATATATATATATATATATGTATATGTGTGTGTGTGTGTGTGTGTGTGTGTGTGTGTGTGTGTGTGTGTATTATACTAAATGTAGTGATGTGTACAATATTTGTCTCTCTAAGTCTACAAGTGTATAATAATAATAATTATAATAATAATAATAATAATAATAAGAAGAAGAATAAGAGAATGAATCGTTCTTCGCGCACACGTCAGAAGATTTAGAGTTTTAAAGTAGTTGAGTAAACGATAGTAAGTATAGTTACAGGTAGGGTAGGGTATGGTATGGTATATGGTTAATAAAAGTCAGAATGTGAATAATTTTGTTTGATAGAACGGAAGAAAGACAAAAAAGAAACGGTATATGTATAATTAATATATGATGATTGAACGTGTATGATATATTTATTATTCACTTGTATATTTACACTTGTTTTCTTTTGAAGGAATCGTAAAACAGCGTTATTATTATACCTATTTGTACCCCTTATTTTTAATTCTATGTTTATCGTTTTTTTTTTCTTTTGTTTTTTTTTCGTTTATTTATTAATTTTTTTCTTTTTTTAATTTATTTACTCAAAACTGCGATATTTTAGAAATGAATTTTGTAAACTGTTTTCACAATTCGACATGTAAGTCGTATGCATTGGTTTAGCTAGACACACGGAGCACGAGCGCGACTCGACAACCTCTTTCATTTATTTGCTTGCTTGCTTGTTTCCTTGCTTGCTTGCTTGCCACCGGCTGTTAATGTTAAATCGTGATCGCTATGTTATACGCCATCTTTGATGATTGAAGTTCTTGGAAACGCAGATAACGCATTCTAGTAACTAAACGCGGGAAGCTTGTAGTTGGAATTTTCGACACCAGTTCACGTATTTCATTCGATTTCATTCGATAGGTAGATATGAAAAAAGATAGTCATGTAAACAAAAGGCTATTAAATAGATAAATAAATAAGAGATATCGAAGAAACACCAATATGACAGGATTAAAAAGCGATTAGAGATCAGTGTCTGAACACCACTGGTAGTGTCCTCTCAACGGCTGCCACTTAAACTAGCAGGTCGATCGAGTGGTAATATACCATCATATGGTAAGACAGAACAGTGTCGTTTTACTTGCCGGTAACAGATTCTCCAGATTAGGCCCGAAGTTTGAGCTGCCTTATCAGAGTTACTACTCGATCCTTGCTATAGTTTCAAGGTTCAGCTGTTTAGGGGCAGCACAAGTACAACATTATCTCCCTTCTTATCGCTGCATATGCCTTAGTTAGTTCGACTCATAACCGCAAGGGTCTTATGAGAAATAAAGGAAGGAATAACTAGGCTATTTTTCATAATCCATGGTTTGGTAGCATCTCGAGGGAAAAATAACACATACATAAATATTTATTTACAAAAAACAAAGAAATTAAAAACTTAAATAATAATTATTTCAAAAAATGTCTACCAAATCCTCAGTGGATTTACGCGCCGAACTTGCCGAGCTTGTTAAACGCAAGGCTGAAATAGCGGTGAGTAATAAAAATGGGAAATAAAATAAGAGTAACAATATTTTTATAACCGATTTTCATTCACCTCGCAATACATACGCTACACTTGTATTTCATATTCGTGTTCTTAAATACTAAAGAAATCATGACTTGCTAAGAAAAACTGCAAAGTCAATTAAGAGCCTTGTAGAAATATGTGAAATTGAACAGATTCAGGACGATGTTAGTCGCCGTTTCATATCAAAAATAAAATAACTTTTATAGGTTATATTCCCTTATTTACAAATGAAAAAATTTCCGCTGCTATCGTTCGAATCGAATAGATAGACTCGATGGTTGGTTTGTTTTTTTTGTTTGTTCCATTTCCGAATAACAGGACACGCTTGCTAATCTGGAAAGACAAATATACGCTTTTGAAGGAAGTTACCTTGAAGACACTCAACTTTATGGAAATATAATACGCGGTTGGGACCGTTACTTAGCTAGCAATAAAAACACTAATAGTAAAGCAGACAAACGTAACAGAAAGTTCAAAGAGGCTGAAAGGCTATTTTCAAAATCCTCAATAACGTCCGTTGCTGTAAGTAAACAACAAAAAATCCATAAAATTGTTTTAATAAATAATCGAAATATTACATTTTTACTCTCACCACAGGCGGTAAATGGAATCCTGGAAAATACCCAAGACAAAAGTAAGGACCACAATGGATATTCGTAGCTCTATTAGATTTTCATTAGGTAGATATTTCGATCTAGAAATAATCATTTGTGCCTAAATTCAGGATTTAAAATATCTAATTTCTATGAAAATGTTGAAAACGCTTTATTATTGTTCAAAATGAAGAATCCTCTTATTTCTTTTCTTTAATCATCGGTTTTGGGTATATATTAAGTTATTTAATACTGTTGCGTTGATATCTCATTGTAAATTCTTTATTTAGTATATGTTTTATTTTCTATTAGATTAGATTTATTCTTGTCTTATAATAGAGAAACAAATTTGCTTTAGTAGAAAAAAAAAAAGTAAAAATTGCACTGTAGTACTTTGGGAAAAAACACGATTTATTCTATTACAGATATTATTATTCTGTTTATTTTCCGTTTCGTCACCTATCAGATTATAAATCCCTGTTATTTATCTATCTTTACACAATTCCTTCAAATTATGACACTTTTTTCAAATTCCTTTATTATTCAAAATCTGACTCGGTATTAAAAAGTAGAAAAAAAACAGCATTTCAGATACTAAACTCATTCCTATAGATTTATAAAACCATTCCAATAACTTGAGACAACTTCACAAATGTTTTTATATCCAAAATTCGAATTTCGAAACTCAAAGTTTACTACTTTTTAGTAAAGAGGCTCTTTTCTCTTCCTTTATTCCGATAATTCAAACTTTGATCACCTTTTCGGTTGAAATTTAAACTTTGAGACTAGGGTAATTGAAGAAAACTAACTATTTTTTTTTTTCTGCAAAGTTATACGTTCAATAGTTGCAGTAAGGCGAATTAAGATGCCTGTTAAAATATCAGCCCTTAATATCAATATTTAGCCTCATTGCGATTTTTTACTTTCCACTTAAAATGCTGAAAAATGTTCTTGTAGCATGTTTCGATATTTATACCTTAAGAACTAATCTACTTGGAAAGATTCTGTATAGCTACTTTAATTCAAAATTGAACGCTCTACAAAAGAGGCCTCTTGGTCTCTTTCAATAAATCTAACTGTTTCCAAGTTATTACGTGTTATTATATATGGTTGTTAGCCGTGATTAACTTGGAAACAACTTGGATTCATCGAAATAGACCAAGAGACCTTTTATTGTAAAGCATTTAATTCCGAACACAAGTAGCTCTGCAAAATCTTCCTAAGTGGATTAGTTTTCATGATATAAAAATCTAAAAGTGTCACAAGAACATTTCCCATGTATTTCAAATGGAAAATGAAAAATAGCTCTGAAGATCCTCTGAATAGTAATATTAGGGCTCATATTTTAACAGGCATCTTTCTTTGCTTCTACCGCAGCTATTGAATGTGTAACTTAGATAAAAACAATAAAATAATCGATTTTTTTTAATCACCCTAGTTAAGACTCCTAAATCTGTTAATCTGTGATTCAAATATAAGCATCTGATTCCAATATCTGTAATAAGCTATTTAATTTTGTCTGTATTTTGTTGCTGCTAACAAAAAGGTGAATTATTCCAGTTGAACGATACAGCGAGTCGGAGTCTCAAGTTGGGAACAGCGGAAGTGAGGACAATTGCAACTTTACTAATTCCGTGTTAACACCGGGGAATAACAAAGAGACTAGCGGGAAGAATCACACCTTGGTTACACAAACAAGTTATTCACAAAATAACGGTACCCTTAGTAGCGCGGATAGTAACGTTCAGTTCACTAACGGACCGATGTCGAACGGCGGTATAGACCACGCGACTACGCCAGTAAAAGAAATAGGACATACGAACAGCAAAGATTCTAACAAAAATAGATCATCTTCAAGTAGCGCAAAGAAAAGTAATAACAAACGATCTAGAAACAGATGAAGTATCTGCTGTTTTTATGCGTCCATATTTCAAACGGTCCGAGTCGCTTAACTCAAATATGTATATTTTCAAATAATATAAAGATTCGATTTCTTAAAACTCTGAAATAAGAAAAGAGAGAGAATTTTGAATCGGACTTGATATTGTCGATTAATATTTGTATATTCAATGTGAAGAGAAAAAAATTCTTTGAAGAAAAATAAACAAAAAAAAAAGAAAAAATAGAATTAAAAAATTCTTCGATAAAACTCATTACTTTACAATTTTTATTGAATGTTTGTATTAAATCGCGAGTAAAATTGTTGTTTTTATGTTATTCAATTTAAAAAAAAAAATATTTTTTGAATCATTATTATTATAAGTCGCTGCTACTGATGATAATCATGTCGAAAAACCTTTTGAATAAACTTGAAATATCGTTTACTCGTACATTTACCGTTTCGTCTTTACTTACTATTCGTTATTTACATGAATAATTTTGGTTTTATTAGTAATTGGTTTTGATGGAAAAATACATTTTACCAATTTCAATTAAAAACAAAACAGGTTTTTAGATCATCTCTGCTTAAAACTTGCTGAATAAATGAAATTCATAGGACTACAAGAATTTACATCCAGATGATGAAACAGACATTGATCTTTTAGTTTTTTTACTACCAATTTATATTCTTCAAATGCTTTATAGTACTTCTGGTAATTAAACAAAGAAAAAAAAAAAAAGAAAAGTAAAATAAGAACAGAAAGAAATTGAATTTCCACTCTTATTTTCTGTCACTAAATTCACCTTCATTTATTTTCATTCATATACATAAAAAAAAGAACTGAATCCGACTACTAAAGCGATTCGTACTTTTTTTTAGCCATTTCAATTTCTTCTTCGCTAACAGACGGAGTCAATCCACAAAACAATTCTTCCTTTCTAATGAAGGCAAGTTTTTCAGCTTTTTCTTTGAAGAATGCTTTCTGCTGGGACTCCAACTCTGCTCTATAAGCATCCAATTTTTCCTTTACAAGTTTTTCGCAGTGTTTATCGGTCAGTTTTCTAAGCGAGTCTTTCCTCCATACAGGAAGATATTGCCTGTTAAAAATAAATATATTTCATATTAAAATAAACGAAAAAACTTTCTTTCATCGACGAAACTCAACTAAGCTTTGAATTGTCATCCAACTTACTTCGGATGTGGTTTATAGAAAAGATTTAGTCTCTCAAGTACCCATTCAAACCGTTTATAATCCCACTTTCGCAAATATCCAAGAAACTTTTTCCTTTTATCAACAAGTTCCTTTAAACGAACTTTTAATATTTTATTCCTCGGATGGGTGTCGAATGACTCTCGCAGACGTTCAATAGAGTTAGTCATTACCGCAACTGAAAAATAAACGAATTAACAATCATTTATATTCAAATAAGCAAAAATAGTATAAAATAACTTTCTCGATATATCAAAAATATGGGTTTTTTTTTTTGCTGTCTTTTACGTTTTACTTCCATAGAACCTCGGTCATGTTCATGTCTTCTCACTAGTCCTAAAGCAGTATTTGCTGTTACAACTGTCGTGTACCATCGGGGAAAGTATTTAAGTGTGAATAGTTTCTTCACGATCTCATCAGCACTGAAAAAATCATTAAATAAAATAAATAAATACACAGAATAAGAAAAAAGAGAAGATTTTATAAGTGATTAAAAAAATTTGAATATTAAATTAAGATAATATTTAAAAAAAAATTTTAAAATCGAAACAAAAAAAAAAAAATTGATAAAACGAATCATTTTCATTATTAGGTCAAAGCATTTTGTTTTTGTTTCTTTTATTATTTTTTGGATTTCAAAAAAGAACATTTTACATCGAAACTTGAATTATGACGAATTTCTGAAAATATTTTGAAATAAGATAAAATTCAAAAACGAATCATCGGCATTATGGAATCAAAATATTGTTCAAAATTTCAAGCAAAAATTTGAAAAAATGACAAAATTCAGAGTCAAACTTACTCCTGTAATTCTTTAGACTCGTTGTATCTGCGGGCGAGATCTTGTGGTGTGACTTTAAGATCTAAACCCAAATCCCCAGCTTTTTCTGGTTTATAACAAGGAATTTTTTCCGGTCTAACCCATTTTATTTTAAGATCTGATTTGAAGGCATAATTTCTAGCTACATAACCTTCAAATCGAGCGATGTTACGAATTAAATTCGGCAAAGGTTTTAGATTATTAACTAACACGTTCATTATTTTATTCTGTGTTTCGGTATTTTTTTTTTTTTTTTTTTTTGAACTTTTTTACTCTAGTTAATATTATTATTCATTTCTTATATATTATGTTCAGTAAATAACGATACAAGTTGATGTGGAATTGAGATACATAACCAAGTTCGTCGTCTGCTGACACGTACTATGCAAAATGACGATAGAGTGTAAACCATACATAGTTAAAGGTCTTGGATGGAGTTAGACACTAGTCAAGCATAGTTAGACAATTGAATTAGAAAGAAAACCGTCAAGCGGCGCGATAAAATATTTGATTTGAAAAATAGCGATAAAACAAAAAATAAGCACAGGAACACATGCTTTGCTATAGTTTAAATTTGGGATTGAAGTATGCAGCGTAGATATTCTGACGTATAGAATAGTGTAAATAAATGTTCAAACGAAATTTCAGTTTTATGTTATACATACATACATAGTATATTTAATACATGATTATAATCAAGGCTAAGGGAATAACTGGACAATGAAATAAATATGGGGAAAATAAGCTCTCTTGTCAACGGTTTATTTTAATATTCATACGATACTCTCTACTTATATCTCGTCGAATAAAAATCTTAAAATAAATAATAAAAATATAAAAAAATCATTAAAATAATGCCGGGAATGAACCGGGGAGACAATCTCGAAGAGATCTACGCGTGGATAGATGAAATTCCGATTTCTAAACCTAAGAAAAATATACCACGAGAATTTTCCGATGGAGGTATATATAAACGACGCACGCATTATTATGCAGTTTATCATATCGTCTAATCTATTATACATACATTACTATGACTAGTTCTCATGGCTGAAGTCCTCAAGGTCCATTATCCACGCTTCGCTGATGTCCATAATTATATTCCTGCGAGTAATATAGCGGCAAAAAGAGAAAATTGGAATACATTAAACCGTAAAGTCTTTTCGAAGATCGACATGAAGCTTAGCAAAGATGTGATCTGTCAACTGGCAAACTCGCAGCCTGGAATTATCGAAAAATTACTAAAAGATTTACGGAACAAAATTTTAATGAAAGACTCTTCCTCCGTGGTCGGAAAAGATCCATCGAAAACCGAAAGATACAACGAAAATTTCATCTGCGGTAATGAAGAGAAGACAGAGGATAGTAAGCACAGTTTGTTACTGGACGCGAAAATTCATGAAAAGAAAAAATTAATAATACAATAACATAAAATTTCTCTTCATTAAACAATAAAGACGTAATCAACATTCTTTGTATATAGTAGGAATTATTCAAAAAGATGATAAAACCAGATCGTCTGAAGTCCTTAATACTGCAGTCATTAAAACATCGAGCTCTCACATCTCTGTAACTAAAAGCAGGAAGAATTTGATCGGAAAAGCTTGCGGTTGGCTCGTAGGCTGGATATGGCCATTTAACGGAACCGCAAAATCCACAGAAGAAGAATTATCATCGTCTCCTTCGGTGACTGTGGGTCTTGAATCCCTCGGTGAGCCCTCAGTAAACGAAAAAAAAATTAACAAAAAAGAAAGATTAAACCGTTTCGAATCCGTTTTAAAATGAAATTACCAAAAAAAAAAAAAAAAACATCTTAAATAGTCTGAAAATTTAATTATTATATATAGAAAAAAGTTGCAGTATCACCGAGCAGCCAATTGCCGTAATTGAATCTGAACAAGAAGATGAAGAATCGTCCAGAATATCGCGTCTAGATTTTTTGCGGTTGAGGCAAGAGGTCGAAAAAAAAGATCTAGCGATTAGTATGCTGAATCGTAAAGTGTCTTGTTTGGAATCAGTGATGAAATTGAAGGATCAAAAAATCGGGAATTTGGCAGCCCAAATTTCAACTTCGTCTACAGAAACCACGCAGAATCTAAGACCTCGTGTAATCGGATCGAGCATTTCCAGACTTCGATCTCAGACCAAAACTCATAAATCGGTATCCTAAATATAAAATAAAAATACAAAAAATCGATGACTATAATATAAAATTATTGCAACTCTACTAAATGTTGCAATTGTACAGATACAAAAATTGAAAATACATAATCTGTAAAAAGAAGAAAAAAATCAGAATTCCGTAACTTCTCAAAGAATAAAATATATTACACGATTCATCTTTAGAGCTTTTTTTTTATTTTTTCGAGTTTGGAAAGATTATTCATTCAAATTTTTTGATTCCTCCATGATTACTATAATAACTTTGAAATTTTTCTATTACTATATAGAAATTGAAAAACTTTCTACTATCAGATCTTACGAATTTCTTTAAACTTTTTCTCTCGAACATAATAAAACGATTTTCCACTACAGCACTTCTTTGAAATTTCATTAATACATTTCATGGAACCCTTAATTAATTAAATTTCCTCCAGATTTCTGAAACTTTTTCGTTATGTTGTAGTAGAATTTAAATTTATAATAATCAGTATCATTGCAAATTTTCCTACAGTTTGATTAAATGATATAAAAATTCATACACCTCATTGTAATTTAATGAATAATTTTATCATACATGTAATAATAATGATAATGATAATAACATAATAAATGAAAGAGAGCGAGGAGAATAAAAATTGCTAATTTCATGTACTAATTCATAAACGTTGTACGTATTTCCCTCATTTCAAACATCATATAGGTATAACAATTCCTAGGACTGGGGTTTTCACATTCATCATATATCAACTCATCGTGTTATCCTCATTGAAGACCGGAAACTGTTGTATAAAGATGAGTGTATGTACATTTATACAAATAATAATTGATATACAGCTAGGTATATATAACTAATATACCGTTTTTGAAGAGTTCAACGATAAGCTCGATGTATTTGCTAATCGATATGAATAATGAATATCGGTTAACAGATACAGGTATATACTGTCTCTCATCATCTCTCATATACATTCGTATTATAGGTAAATGCTAATGAGACACACACAGTAAATATATATAAGTAGTTATACAGACAGGTGAAAGTTTCGAAGCGTGACCCAGACCTGGTACAAGGATATTCACCTGCGGAATGGAATATACAACGATAATAGTATCGCAGTTTAACATTGAAAATTATTTCTAGGTCCTACATAGAAGTAAAGAAACTTATTTAAATTTTAAATATCGAGGCACTTCCAGCTATTAATAGTATAAAGATCACACATATACTAGCTGTACCATATAATCTATATATATTTTAGAAAAAAAAAAAACAATTCAATCTCATTCATTAAAATTGACAATATATTGTCATTATTATTTAAATGAAATTTGCAGTTGATGATGATAATAATATGGAAAGATTGCGAATAATAGTTGAGTTAATAACATAATGATTAAAATAATTGTAACTCATTTAAGTGAGGATTCTCGTCCTGCAAGACATTAGCGAAAAATAAATTCCTGTGAATGAAAGATATACCTGTCTATGTAAATTTCATTTCATTATTTATTTATACATCGTTAATTTTTTTTCGCAATAACAAAAATATCGCGATTTATAGTTATTGAATTAACATTGATTGTAGAATATAGAATTATACAATATAATAAAATTGATATATACCTATTAATGTATTACTCAAGGTCGGAACTTTCGAAGTATGCAGTACAAGATAGTTCTGAGGTGATGCGTTTTAAGTGGGGATTCGAACAGGTCTAAATTATTCTGTTGAGTTCAGTTGCTTGGCGAATACCGTAAGAAAAGGAACGGAATTATAAACTGACCATCTTCAAGCCAACAATATCCACAGCATAAAATATTTTCTTAAAAATAAGTGAGTTCAATTTTTGAAATATTCTTTTTATTATTTCTACAAATATCTTACGGAAATTTTAAATCAGGCCAAATCATATACATACATAATTTTCTTTTTCTATCGATTCAGTTGACACATAGTATACATATAATAAGTATATAGAAAACGATTTCTAATCTTAAGAATTTCTAATCATATTTATAATTGGCACAAGTACTTTTCTTTAAACGACATTTTTCATATTAATTGTAATACTCAAATTAGGTCATGATAAAAATTAAATATACAGTGAACTGTTTTCTTATAATGTTCTTGTACAAAACTGTAAAATTAATTGTAAAATTATATCAGCGAAATAATGCAAAGAAATAAAGAAAAAAATAATTAAATAAAGTGAAGAAATGCTAATTGCATATATTTATGATATTGCATAATTTACTGTTTTTCAAAAGGATTGAATTTTTTAATTAAAGTTTAAGGAAATTATTATTTAAAAAAAAAAAAAAAAAGAAAAACCCTTTTACAATTATTAATCAAATTTCAATGAGGGTAATAATAAATTCGTGATTCGTAAACTTAATTTTTCAAATCATAATTCAGACAATGAAAGTCTGACAAAGAAGAAGATACCGATCCGCTTATATTGTAATAAATTCAAAGAGCCAGGTAGACATTTTGATTGATGCTTCGTTGAACGACAAGGTGAATGATCGCAGGATTCTATTCGCATACAGCAATAAGTATAACGAAGAGTAGAATAATCCCGATTAAAAAAATTATCGTTAGCATTAGCATTAACTGTTTATTATACAATTTATTCGGTTTAATTTATAGCTGCAAAGTTATTAAATAATTTTATTAATTTTTTTCTAATTTTTTGTATATTATTTTATATATCCTGCTATAGAAATAATTTATGAATCGTATATTCAGACCTTGAGGTTCGATGGAATTTCCTAAATTTTATGTGGGTATGTATTGTACATACATACATACGTACATACAAGTGTGTAATTTCATTTTTAATATAGTATGCAAAGATCTATACTCATAGAAACCGGTCTAACCAAGATCGTTAATATTACACGAATGTATCTATTGAAATACCGCCTATTATACTCTTTTATACATCGATTAATGTAAGCCGAAGATACCAATGTATGTGGGCAATTATATAATTGTTCGCGAGGAATCTACAACGATTGATTATTATCTACTGCAATTATATTCAAAATCATTATTTCACTTTTTATTCTACTTATACGCAGTTACATGCTTTATGTATATTATTAATGTACAAAGATCATATGAACTGTATGAATAATATTTCTCAACATTCACAAGGTGATATATTATTTCTATACCTATGTATACACCTTGAAAATAATTTTTTTGAAATATTTCTTTCATATCACTGATTATATCCTTGGATGAAATATTCCATTTTTTTTTTTTTTTTTTTTTTTTTTCACGGCTGATTATTCGCATTTCGCTACGTAATCAGAAATTATTTTATAAATTTCATGAAGCTCTGATTACATTGATTTAGTTTACCGAAGAAAAAGTTATAGAATGTTGCAAAAAAATGTTGAAATAATAAAAAATTTCTACACACCTTATATTTCTAATTAGAAAATAGAGAATTTTTAAATCTTGTAATTTGACGAGAAAATTCCTGAGAAGAAAGTTTCGCATAATATATGTATACATACATACCTAAACATATACCTAAGATAATCAAATAGTTTGATCAGTCTGGAGATTTTCCTTCGTCGAATTCATTAGACATAGAATATAAATAAAATTAGGAACTATGAATACTTCTTACTTATTGAAAATTATTCGAAATTTATTCTATAACCAATTTTCAGATAATGATCCTGGCCGTTTTTGCCTGCCCTCTTTTCTGCTGTGCGGTTATAGGAGTTATATTAATTGGTGGAGCTATTTTTTTGCTCCTTGGTCTTCGTCTTTTCGCTTGCTACACCTTAGGAGTCTGCAAAAGCAGAGCAAGGATGGATGGAAAAGTGGTAATTGTGACTGGATGCACTTCCGGAATCGGTAAAGAAACCGCTAGAGACCTCGCTAAGAGAGGAGCCAAGGTAATCATGGCTTGTCGCAACGTGGATAACGCTAATAACGTAAAAGGTATTTCAAAAAAACCAGAATAAAACCAAACTGTTCAAAGTACATTTTTTTTTTTTTAATTAATTTCTATATCTACGTCTTGTTTTCTTTGATTTTGTTAATTTTATGAACTACTTCCGGTTTCAGACGAGCTGGTAAAATCAACTGGCAACAACAATATAATTGTAAGAAAATTGGACCTATCTTCGTTGAAGTCAGTTAGGGAATTTGCACAGCAAATAAACCGTGAAGAAGCTAGATTAGACGTATTAATTCATAATGCTGGAACAGCTGAAACATTTAGAAAAAAAGTAACTGAGGATGGGCTAGAAATGACTATGGCTACTAATCATTACGGACCATTTTTACTTACCCATCTTCTTATCGGTGAGAATTATTAAAAATTAAAAAACTAACAAAATTATAAGGAATTTAATTAATTTTTCTATATAATGAAAGATTTTTATTTTTTTAATATCATCATAATCAAATTCATTAATTTTTTAAAGCTTTAAACATTCTTCAACGATACTATACACATATAAGAATTAAATATCGTATTATAACATGAAATTAATAACATACAGATCTTCTGAAAAAGTCTGCACCAAGTCGAATCGTGGTAGTGGCTTCAGAGTTGTATCGTTTGTCTTCTTTGAACTTGGAAAACATGAATCCAACCACAACTATACCAGCATATTTATACTACGTTTCTAAATACGCAAACATCGTCTTCACCCTGGAATTAGCACGTCGTTTAGAGGGATCAGGAGTTACGGCAAATTGCCTTCATCCAGGGATGATAGATAGTGGAATATGGAGAAGTGTTCCAGCCCCGCTATCCTGGCCATTAAGTTTGATAATCAAAGGATTTTTCAAAACTCCAGAACAAGGTGCACAGACCAGTGTCCATCTCGCTGTATCTGACGAAGTCATCGGCGTCAGTGGAAAATACTTTCTGGATTGTCATGTAAAAATTATCATCGTTATTATATCGTTATCGTTATTATCATTAACATTATTATTATTATTAATCTTATTTGCGACAATCATTTCAGGAATATCGACTGTCCCAAGGTGCGAAGGACGAAGCTAAAGGAAAGAAGCTCTGGGAATTGAGCGAGGGATTTGTGAAGTTGGAATCAACAGACCCAAAGATATAAAATGTAAAATGACTACAAACGTCTATAAGTTAATATAGGAATCATAAGTTTTTGTTTTTAATTTTGTATGTTCGGATTCAAATATTAAAAATGTTTTCCACAATTCGTTTTTGTTCGTCATTTTATTCATCGCTATAATATTCATGTCCTAGTACCTATAACGATCAAATAAATATATCAATTGAGAAAAAACATTGTTTTTCTATTCATCATAAATTCGTGATCATCGTTGCACTGTTAATATTAATTAGAAGAATTAATTATATCAAGTATCTTAATCTATCTGAATGATATAGCGTGAATTATGATAATTCTAAGCCTTAAGCCAAAAAGCAAAACTGGAAAGGCAACTTTCTACAAAGACCATTAAAAATGCTAAGTTTGTATTAAAATTTTCGGGTCCAGAACGACGGTTACTTTCCGTGAAGTAGGACGTGCCTTTTTTAACTGACTCTTAAATTTACAACGCTATACATAAAGTGTAATGCGAATGTCTATATGATGAGAGGAAAATTTTGTAAACACGTAATTATACATGAATGTATTACATCGTGAGTGTGCAGTTGCCATAATACTTTCTTATTTACTTTATACAATAATATATTTAAAAAATTAGTGAAAATAATTTACCAAAGAATATGGAAAATAAAACAGTTCTTATAACCGGTTGTACAATCGGAATCGGCAGAGCTACAGCTGAACAAATTGCTAGGACTGGTGCCAAGGTGATTATGGCATGTCGTAACGTGGAGAACGCAGAAAGGGTCAAAGGTTTGCAGATTTATTAAAAATACGTGAGTCATTGACGGTTAGTTATAACAACAATAAAAAATTAAGGCCTTTTGAATGGTTGAAATGATGTTTCATTGTCCTTGTACGGGTAAAGATTATAAACAGTATAATAATAGTTCTACTATTTTTTAAATATATTTTTTTTTATTGTGATTCAGACGAAATAATAAAGGTGACAAAAAACAATAAGATAATCGTGAGAAAACTGGATCTTGCATCGATCAACTCAATTCGAGAATTTGCTGAATGCATCAACAATGAAGAAGAGAGATTAAACGTTCTGATACACAATGCTGGAATAGCACTTTCCTTTCGAAGAAGGATATCTGAAGATGGTCTCGAGCTGACAATGGCTACTAACCATTCCGGGCCATTTCTTTTGACTATTTTATTGATCGGTAAAAGAATAGAAGAAATATCATGATTATAAAATACGAATGCAAGTCCTGTTTATCTAATTATAATTTTGAAAATTAGAAAAGTCAATTTTCAGATTTGTTGAAACGTTCAGCGCCAAGTCGTATCATAGTAGTTACTTCCAAATGGTACCCAATGGGCAGTTTGAATTTCGATAACATAAATCCTACCGGTACGTGGCCAGCCCACTATAACTACTACGTTTCAAAGTATGCAAATGTTGTTTACACCCGGGAACTGGCTCGAAGACTTCAAGGATCTGGTGTTACTGCGAATTGCCTTCATCCTGGTAAAGTGTTCACTAATATATGGCGTGCAAATACTTCAAGAGCCTTTTTTTGGTGCATGGGGCCGTTTCTTAAAAGGGTTTTAAAGTCACCTCAAGAGGGGGCACGGACTAGTACTTATCTTGCGGTTTCTGATCAATTGGCGAACACTTCCGGCCAGTATTTTAAAAACTGCGTTGTGAGTATAAAATACGTGACAAATAAATAAATAAACAAATAAATAAAATAGGGCCTGAATAAATTGTAAAATTTTTAATTTTCAGATAGTCCAACCCTCGCGGAGCGTTACAGACCCAGAAAAAGGAAAAAGGCTCTGGGAGTTGAGTGAAAAATTAATACTTGGACCTGCGGATCCACGAATTTGAAAAACAAGAAGAATACTTCAAAAAATCGAAAGAAATAATTAAACTATGATGTACAGGTTTTATGTATTTTATTAATCTCCATGAATAATAATCATAATTCCTTTGGTATGGATAGAAATAGACGCTTTCGATTATCAATAAAGTTCTGAAAAATCAACTCGAGACTTTTTGCTTCATAATATTGTGTGTATTTAGCAATTGCAGTCGAGAAGGTGGGAGCTGGAATCGGACTTGTATTAGCAGTAGTGAAATAGCTTCATTCAAATTAGCCCAATATGCAACCACACAGCATTTATTGACTGCAATATTTTAATTTTAACGGTTTTAAAACAGTCTAACCGATCTTCCCAATGTTATGAAGTTCATCGGTTACACAACATTTCGACTAGATTCTTAACGGTCTTCATTCTGGTCGCGGAAAGAAACGTCGTAGTTTTCTGTTAGTCTAAAAGTCTTCTGTAATTCCGAAATCCTGATTTTCAGCTTTTAGAAATAAATGACGATTCCGTTTTGCGATTTTTAGATTCAAAGTCAGATTCTACGGACTTTACTTTAATTTACTTGCAACTCAACCGTTACTTTATACCTTTTAAATAAAAGCTGATATAATGCCTGAGGATCAGAACAATCCCCAGATCGATCGGGAGAGCTATAAGGCAGCTATCAGTCAATGCGAAATCTGTTACATCAAGGAAATCAAGGAATCTCTATTGTCATACCGTAGAGTTTTATTTAAATTCCCGCGTTGGCGGCCATGATGGATAAGTATAAAATTTTTCAATTTCGTGTTTCAAGAACACATTAGACAATTGGGAGCAAGCGGCTTGTCAGCTCATCTTCATTTATTCATTAACCTCCTCAATCAACACTGCGCTTTGGATTTGTTATTAATTACGCTTAAGTTAGTTACTCGAATAAAATGTACGCGTTAGAGGATGGTAAGTACCGAATCTGCTAATTAAATTCCAACAAAAATTGCGAAAACAACTTATTCCTAGAGTAAAAACAAAAAGAAGACCAATAAACTTATGCGGCATAGATACTAACCTATAAACCGTCTTTATATACATACATACTTTCATTTTTAACGGCTTTTCTGCACGTCGTTTTCCGAAGCGGTGCTTCTTATGTTTTCTATTCACATTTATCGTCTATTATGTTTACCCAAAAATTTACTTTGTTTTTATTTTCAACTTTTGTTGTGAATAATAAAGTTTCGAACTAAATTTCACGTCAGATCAATACGACGACGAAGACGCGGAGGAAATTTCGTCCGAATTGTGGCAAGAGGCTTGTTGGATCGTGATAAATGCTTACTTTGACGAAAAGGGTCTGGTTCGACAACAGCTGGATAGTTTTGACGAATTTATACAAATGTCTGTACAAAGAATTGTCGAGGATTCGCCACAGATAGATCTGCAGGCAGAGGCGCAGCACACTTCCGGAGAGATTGAAAATCCTGTTAGACATTTGCTTAAATTTGAACAAATCTACTTGTCCAAACCTACGCATTGGGAAAAGGACGGAGCACCTTCACCTATGATGCCAAACGAGGCTAGACTCAGGAATTTAACTTATTCGGCACCACTTTATGTCGATATTACCAAAACTATTGTCAAAGATGCTGAAGAACCAGTCGGTAAAAAATTATTTTACTTTATTCAGGCACTTTGTTGGATTGGAAAGTTAAAGAGGAACTGAATTTGGCGGAAATTCATCCAATCTTCTAGTCTTAGAATTCAATATTCCATAAATTTTGTTGAAAATCTAAGAAAAAATGAAATCTGTTGATGGAAGCCTGAAATTTCAAGTTTTCTGATCTCGAAATTGATTTATTTCATTGAAAATCCAAAGAAGAATGGAAATTCGTGGAAGTCTAAACCCTATGATTCAATACTTGCTTTATACCATCAGAAATCTAAAGAAGAATTAAATCTGTTGAAAGTTTACTCAATTTTCAAGTCTTATGATTTAATAATTTCCTTACCTTGTTAAAGATATAAAGATAAATGAAATTCAGTTGAAAATTATTCAAATTTCAAGTTTTATAATCTGATATTTGCTTCACCTTATCATATATTTAAAGAAAAATCAAATTCGTTAAAATATTCCTGAAATCTCACGTCTTCTAATTCAATATTCACTTCATTTTGTAATTCGAAAGAAGAATGTAATCTGGTTGAAAAATCGTCAAATTTCAAAAAAAATTATTTTTTGCTTTATCCGGTTAGAAATCTAAAGAAATTTGTTAATAAAATTCTAAAAATTCAACTCTTGAACTCTAATAAATGCTTTTTTTTTTCCTCAATAGAGAAGTGAAACTAACATTAAATCCGTTAAAATTTTCCTTAAATTCCAATTCTAATGATAAAATATTTGCTTTCAGAAACACAACATCAAAAAACGTTCATTGGAAAGATTCCGATAATGTTGAGATCAACATATTGCTTACTATCTGGTCTAACAGATCGTGATTTGACTGAATTAAACGAGTGTCCTTTAGACCCTGGTGGATATTTCATTATAAACGGATCTGAAAAGGTTCGTCGACTGAATAATTCACGGTCTTCTCAATGCAGGATCAAAAAAAATAATGATGCGTTTCTTGTCTGCTCAAAACTTTGATATTTAAATAACAATTAATGATCTCAGGTCCTAATCGCTCAAGAAAAAATGGCTACAAACACAGTATATGTGTTCAGTATGAAGGATGGAAAGTACGCTTATAAAGCAGAAATACGATCCTGCCTAGAACACAGCTCTCGACCAACATCCACTTTGTGGGTAAACATGATGGCGAAGAGCGGAGCTGTAAGCAATCCATCAATACCATAAACTTTAATGAATTTTTATAGAAACGTAATCTTAAGTCTTCCAAAATGAACATTAAAATTTATTACAAGCAATAAAGAACCCAGAATCTAGTTTACAATCATAAAAAAACAAAGATACACCAAAAATAATCCTTTAAATTGATAACTTTTACAAATCAAAGCCTGAACTTATTCAAATAGGATAATCTTCTTACAGAGTATAAAAAAATCAGCAATCGGTCAGAGAATCATAGCAATCCTACCTTACATCAAGCAAGAAATACCGATAATGATAGTATTCAGAGCTCTAGGATTTGTGGCAGACCGAGACATCCTAGAGCACATAATCTACGACTTCGACGATCCAGAAATGATGGAGATGGTGAAGCCGTCATTGGACGAAGCTTTTGTAATCCAAGAACAGAATGTAGCATTAAATTTCATTGGTACAAGAGGTGCCAGACCAGGAGTAACTAAGGAAAAGCGAATAAAATATGCTAGGGAAATCTTACAGAAAGAAATGTTGCCTCATGTTGGAATAAGCGATTTTTGCGAGACAAAAAAGGCATATTTTCTTGGCTACATGGTGCACAGATTACTTTCCGCTTCTCTAGGTAGAAGAGAACTCGACGATCGAGATCACTACGGCAATAAAAGATTGGATTTAGCTGGTCCTTTGCTCGCCTTTTTGTTTCGTGGATTGTTCAAAAATCTCATGAAAGAAGTTAGGCTTTATGCTCAGAAATTTATCGACAGAGGAAAAGACTTCAATTTAGAACTTGCCATCAAGACAAAGATCATCACCGACGGTCTTAGGTATTCTTTAGCTACTGGTAACTGGGGAGACCAGAAAAAGGCCCATCAAGCAAGAGCAGGAGTATCTCAGGTGTTAAATCGGCTAACATTTGCCTCCACTTTGTCGCATTTAAGAAGAGTAAATTCCCCTATTGGTAGAGACGGTAAATTGGCAAAGCCACGTCAGCTGCACAATACTTTATGGGGGATGTTGTGTCCGGCAGAAACTCCGGAAGGGGCGGCGGTAGGATTGGTAAAAAATCTGGCCTTGATGGCGTACATAAGCGTCGGTTCTCAGCCATCTCCAATTCTAGAGTTTTTAGAAGAATGGTCGATGGAAAATCTCGAGGAAATAGCACCAAGTGCTATCGCAGACGCTACTAAAATATTCGTCAATGGCTGCTGGGTCGGAATACACAGGGATCCAGAACAGCTTATGGCTACGTTAAGGAAACTTAGAAGACAAATGGACATCATTGTTTCCGAAGTATCTATGATCAGAGACATTAGAGATCGAGAGATAAGAATTTACACAGACGCAGGTAGAATTTGCAGACCCCTTTTAATAGTTGAGGCGCAAAATCTGCTGCTAAAAAAGAGACACATAGACATGCTCAAGGAAAGAGATTACACAAACTACGGGTGGGTCTAAAAAGCAACTCTTAAGACTTTTTTATTATTAAAAAACTCCGAATATATCTTCAATACGATTATTTTCAGTTGGCAAGTATTAGTAGCCAGTGGAGTAGTCGAGTACATCGATACTCTGGAAGAAGAGACTGTAATGATTGCTATGTCTCCTGAGGATCTCAGACAAGAAAAGGAATATGCTTACTGCACGACTTACACACATTGCGAAATTCATCCAGCTATGATTCTGGGTGTTTGTGCATCGATCATTCCTTTCCCGGATCACAATCAAAGCCCTAGAAATACTTATCAAGTTAGTTTATCATCAAGAGATCAAAAAATGCTTGAAAATTAGTTAATCAATCATCAATATTCCCTTTATTATTCTTTCTTTTCAGAGCGCTATGGGTAAACAAGCTATGGGTGTTTACATAACAAACTTCCATGTACGAATGGACACGTTAGCCCACGTGCTGTACTATCCTCACAAGCCTTTAGTGACTACTAGATCGATGGAGTATTTACGTTTCAGAGAATTACCTGCCGGTATAAACAGCATCGTAGCTATTTTATGTTACACAGGATATAATCAGGAGGACAGTGTCATACTGAACGCTAGCGCAGTCGAGAGAGGCTTTTTCAGATCAGTTTTCTACCGTTCCTACAAGGATTCGGAATCTAAAAGAATCGGTGATCAGGAAGAACAGTTCGAAAAACCAACTAGACAAACTTGCCAAGGAATGAGAAATGCTATTTACGATAAACTTGATGACGACGGTATTATTGCTCCTGGAATTCGTGTCTCTGGTGACGACGTCGTTATCGGAAAGACTATCACGCTTCCTGAGACAGACGACGAGGTGAATTGACTAAATTAATTAAATAACTAATCCCCAATCATAAAAAATTCGTCTTTTCCATAGCTGGACAGTGCGACAAAACGTTTCACCAAAAGAGACGCTTCAACCTTTCTCCGGAACAGCGAAACTGGAATTGTGGACCAAGTCATGCTTACCCTGAACAGTGAGGGATATAAATTCTGTAAAATTCGTGTACGAAGCGTGAGAATTCCGCAAATTGGAGACAAGTTCGCTTCTCGTCATGGACAGAAAGGAACTTGCGGTATTCAGTACAGACAAGAAGACATGCCTTTCTCTTGCGAGGGATTAACTCCTGATATAATAATCAATCCCCACGCTATTCCATCCCGTATGACAATTGGTCATTTAATCGAATGCATACAGGGTAAAGTGTCGGCAAATAAAGGCGAGATAGGCGATGCAACACCTTTTAACGATGCTGTTAACGTACAGAAGATATCCACTCTGCTTCAAGAGTATGGATATCAATTGAGAGGCAACGAAGTCATGTACAACGGTCATACGGGACGTAAAATCAATGCGCAAGTATTTCTTGGACCGACTTATTATCAACGTTTGAAGCATATGGTTGATGACAAAATTCACAGCAGGGCAAGAGGGCCAGTGCAAATTTTAGTCAGACAGCCTATGGAGGGTAGGGCGAGGTAATTTGAATATGGATTTTATATGGAGCTCAGGAATGTATCGTTTACAGTGTTTTAATCAACTTTTTTTTATTTTCAATAGGGACGGCGGTCTTCGATTTGGTGAAATGGAACGTGATTGTCAGATATCTCACGGCGCTGCACAGTTTCTTAGAGAGCGTTTATTCGAAGTATCAGATCCTTACAGAATTCATATATGTAATTTCTGCGGTTTAATTGCTATTGCTAATCTCAGGAATAACACCTTCGAGTGCAAAGGCTGCAAGAATAAAACCCAAATATCTCAGATCCGGTTACCTTACGCGGCTAAATTGTTATTTCAAGAATTAATGGCTATGAATATTGCCCCCAGACTTATGGTCATTTGAATAAAAGGTTTTAAGGCGATTCTTGGACAGGGTTTTTATATCGATCGTCAATTATGTGGAAAATTGTAATTATCCATGCCAGAAATTCAAAACTGAGAGATTTTTTTTTCTATATCGTCGTTTTGAGTACGAGCAGAGTGAATCTTCTTTCTGTGTTTTCTATAAGCTGATAAATTTGAATAACGCTGATTATCGATCAATTGAGGCAACGATACTTGAGTGGTTAATAAAATAATTCATAATTCTGTTCTAAAGTATGATAGATATTTAATTTATAGTATCGGCTAAGTTAGTTATGAGTATTTTTTTAACGCAATAGATATCTAATAATCGTATTATTTGATAATTATTTTTTAATTAGTATTGATAAATTATTAAGACTTAATTCACCAATAATATTAATGATAATAATTACAATAAAAAGAACTACCTATTCATCATCGGTATATCTAGTTATTATTGATTTTCAAGTAACTCACACAGAATTCATTATGTTAAGATCGTATTATCAAGGAAATAATCAATTCAAGAACGTTATGATAAGGATACTTAGTGTCAGACTATTTATATGTTCATTGATTTATATCAACAGTTCTCTATCGGCATTCGAATCGGTACAACAATACTTTCGTACGTTAAGCCTTTTGAAGTCTAAAAGAGGACTGAGAACTATAACAAAGCGTAATGTTATTTAGAATTTTCTAATGAAATTTATCTTATTTGCATTTCGAGCGATATGAAAAAAAGCTAAAAATAATACAGTGGGGAAGATATGACAAATCGTTGATCAATCAACATTATAATTCGTTACGTAAATTTGTAAATAAAATTTACCCATTATTCGGATAAAATTTTTAATTTTATAAACATATTGCAAAACTGTTAATAAATTCCAGTAATCAAAAAGTCGTAGATTTCTGATTGGAAAATCAATTGTGATTAGTGTGTTTGTCTTATCAATGATATAGAATATAGCTAAACTATCAATAGCAGAAAGGACGGTGTAGTTATTAGTCCATAAATTACCGGTAAGTCCTCGATAAACAATTTTTCATGGCATTAATTAATTAGAAAAAATTGGTTTCAATAGTAATTGACATAATACAAAGACATTATTCATAAAAATCATACAGAGAAAGATAAATTGTACAACTTGGCTACCGGATGATAATAATAATAATTACTCTAATTACTTCTGTAACTTATACGGAGTATAAAAACGTGGTAAATAGTTCGAATTTTCACTAAATTTTATGATTTTATTTCTGTACATATAGCAGAATGATTTATCTACAGTTATATAGGCATATCATGGTTGTATATTACTTTTGTTTGTTATTTTTTATTTCTTTTTTTCATATACCTATACCAACGTTATCGGGAGATTAGATTAGATTATGTTATAAAATAAGAATTACAAACCGTTGTGTTCAAACGAAACGTATAAACGATAATAATTTAGCAAGAAATTCTAGTACTATTTTGAAGAAGCCAATTATCTGAATCAAAAATCTATGTAGAACGCACCAACACAACATCTTGTTAATCAAGCTTAATATTTCATTGAGAACATTTTTTGAGACGCTGAACAAAGCATCGAGATTTTTTTTTTAAGAATCTCAAGTTATTTTTTGTGATTGAAAGAATGGTTTTTTTTTACTTTTATGCTTCAGATTTTATTGGAGAGAAAGTTGTATAAGGACTTTGAAAGAAAATGTCTGCGAGAAAATTCTTTGCCGATTTATTTGGTAACAAAAATCAAATAGAGATAACGACGCAAATTGACGATCAAAGTGGTAATCGTCGATTATCTATATCCAATTCTGGTAGATTTCGTCAAAAGAATAAAAATAGAATTGAAATACAACAGGACACATTTCAAACTCCGCCTCCAGAATCACCCAAGACAACTGTAGAAAATAAAGTAGAATCTGATGTGAACAGGAAGAAGGTGGAGAGACTAAAACGGCAAGAAAGCGAGATATAAATTCAAAGATTTTCAGTAGAATAGTAAAAGATGTTATGAGTCGTCGTAAGGAAAAGCGCTGTGTGGTCTTTGAGAAGATGAGAAGAAAAGTTTCTTTTATTAAAAATTTTTTTATTATATTATATACTATTTAAATATTAAATTTTTCATTCCGTTACTTAACATTTTAAACTTGTAACATTCCTGAGTATTTAAAGAGTTTTAAAAACTCGATTTTTGGATTCTGAATTAAGTAATTAAACGTTTAGGCAGGATAGATAATACATATTTAAAATGAAGTATTTTCGATTTTTATCTTATAATTTAACCAATTGATTAAATCATTTCACATTAACGAATAATGAATAAATTTCAAAGCACGTACATACATACATATTATCAATTCTAAAATTTTCGATCTCAATAGAGAATCGATGATTAATTATTTACAGTAAAAAAGATGTCTCTCTCTCTCTCTTATTATTATTATTAGAGATTAAACATGAGAAAAAATTTTTACTATATTACTAATTACACAGATTACCTTGTGTTCTTAAAATATATTTCATTTAACGAAAACATCATTAGTAGTCCCTCAAGAGATATTTATTAATTTTTCGATCGATTAATACCTTACCAAATAATTTCATAAAATGATAATTAAATCATATAATTAATTCTATTTAATTAAATAGACATAAAAAATATTACTATTTAAAATCACTGACTTGGCGTAGGAATTAGACATACATCTAGCAGGCAAAACCTCGCTCTGCATACGGGACAAGTACATTTAGAGGACAACCAAGTTTCCGGTGAATTTTCATCTTGTCTTGAAGCAAACCTGTAAGAAGATGAGGTGAACTGAGCCAAATTAAGTATCTTATCTCTCTGAAAAGAAGCTAGCTCCTTTTATTAAACTCTCGAGAAGTTATTAAACAATTGAAGTTCTCACAGCTTAGACAGCGGCTTCAATGCTTACCACTTTGCCATACAATCTATGCACCACATAGGACGACAAAAACAAGTAACGCATGCGTCAGGACCTCTTTCCTCTGTAATATCTCCGCATGATTTGTTCAATTTAACATTCGAAACCACCTGCATGCAGCCAATGCATTGTTCGAGCTCCTGGTCAAACGATATAAAAAAATAATTAGTTGTTTATGTCACTAGTCAGGACAAGAATGAATATAATCTAGAAAGTGAAGATTTCAGATTGCTCAAAGAGTTTCAACTTAACTTTTGAACTCATGGCTCAAACGAAATAAGAAATACTCATGTTTCAATTCAGATATCTCGCAGTTTTTTAAATTCTAAGCAACGAAATAGACCGAAATTGCTGATATTTATACCTGTGCAGTTTCGTAGGGTGGATTCTGCGCTACTTGTTCTTTAAAAGTGTCTATAAACCTGTCCAATAAAGTTCTGTGAAAAGTAACATTTTGTAGCACGATAATAGGCCTCGAAATCTTATCTTGAAGATCCTTGAAGTCCAGAGCATTGAGCCTAATATTAAAGGACTTTGCTCTAGTCCTCGTTGGTTTTACCTGTTCATAAAAAAAGTAAAAACATTGAGTGACAAAGTCCGTCGCATCAAGGGCTTTCATACACCTTAAAATCAAATTTTTAGCCCTATTTGGAAGGGGTTTACAAAATGATGGAGCCTTGGCTGAATTTGGTATGAATTAAGCTTTTCGTTTGTAATTTATTTATCAAATACCGGTTTGATATACAGAAGTAATTCAACTAATCAGCTTTCGTAGTGACCCCCGATTAATTGATCTGTACAGGATTAATTACTACCTATCATCTGAGACAAACCAAATTTTACATAAATATTTTAGACATGTATATATGCAGTGTGAACAATGTAAATTGCCCTCCAATGGCGAGCATATTTCTTTTCAAGATTTATTTGATTCTGCATAATTATTGCGTTTATCAATCGAATTTCTGTGTATATCACAAAAGTTTCTTAACCGATTTTAATGGCCGTAACTATGTCGAAGCTAAACCCCTTAGATGCCATAATTGTTATGTTATCGTGTGCACAGTAAGAAAAAATTGATTATGAAGATCTCAATGTGTATTGTAAGCCTTTAATAGCTGCGTAATCATAAACATTATATATCACCTCGATATTAACGTACTGGACTTCACCCCTCGTTGTATGCGACATAACATGAGTGTCGCTTCTGTTTAATACCAAAGCAGTGTCGCTTTGATGGGCAACGTACAATTTGTAAGGAGTTACTTTGATTATCCAATTGTCTGTAACTACGACTTGAGTAACGCTGTTTGTGTCTATAACGATTTTGTCTATCCTGGTAATAGAATTTTGATAAATAAACAAAAATTATGCTAATAAAAATAAACCAATATTTATCATAATTTTTTTTTCATTTATTTTCTCACCTTCTGTATTCTATATTAATATCAGACGCTACTGTCGTCCAGGAGGTGTTATTGTTACTATAAACCGCCAAACTTTGGGCTATTGGATGTGTAGACCACTTATTTCCAACAAAAGCCCAAGAGATAACAATGAATATAATGTAAACAGGACCTAACGCAGAGCCGATTGTCAATAGGAACCAAAACGGGTTTGTATTTCCTAATATAATTTGGGCTATATTTATGTGGCCGAATAAGGCGAGGCCAAGGACGTAGCCTGAAAATGTTTTAAATTTTTTCGATTTCTTATTTTCTCTATTATCTAAAGGAAGGTGAGTGAAAAAAAATTTTTGTAGGGTATTTTTTTTTTAGGTTGTTTTTTCTTGTTACGATTAATTTTTAATGATTATTGTTGTTTTATTGGATAAAGATGAAGTTATTGATGAAACTCACCGAACGGTAGCATACAGTGTACGAATAAAGTTACCACACTTCTTTTTATGTGATAATGTATGAAATATTCATTTTCGCTACCTAACCAATTAGCGAATATATTCCTTATCGTTAAACCAGCGGAGACAAATTCTGTTGGTGGATACACTATGCATCCTGACATTAATAAGTAAAACAATGTGTAAAATAGATAAGCAGACATTTTGAAAAAAGTAATGTTTTTATTATTTGTTCTTATTTTTTTACTTTATTTAAAAACTGTCAAATTTCGAGGTTAGAAACATCTTTCATCTCTACAGTATGAGAACCATTACATGAACGAGCTCTGACTGAACCGCAATAATAAATATTTGAGAATAAAAAAAAACTATCTCTAACTCGGTAGGTAAGACAGCTTGCAGAAATTTAGCACGGGCATGTTATGAAAAAATGTGAATAACTGCTAATCAAATATGTAATAAGTAACGGAAAAAGCAATTTTTAGAAGTTTTTTTTATCTTTCATCAAATTTTGAGATTAAAATCTTTCAATAAACTAGTTTCAACAACGGTTTTTGAGCGCTGAAATGGGGAAAAAAACAGTCTGTGCTCTCGATCGATAAGGTAGAATCAAAGACAAAATTATGTAAATGTACTGAAATATGTAAATGTATAATAAAGTATTTAAAGTAAAGCAACAGGAATTCTTATTTGAAAATATTGATTTTTTTTTGTTTCTTTTTGAGCGATATACATAGAATAAAGGAATGGAGTATCAAGGATAATATATAAAATAAAAATATAATAGTTATTAATAATAATATCTGATGTATCTTGATAATATAATTATTAGGACAATAAAATATACAACTAGTTGCATATGATATAATAATATATGTATATATACAATATTTGACAATTAGAATAATGATTCATAATTAATTAATTATTTATTTTTTGGTCAACAAATAACAATATGCAAGAAAAAAAAAAGAAAAAAAAAACAAAGAAAAACAGAAAAAAAAACAATACCGATCTAAAAAGAAATTTGAATTTAGAGAAATTTAGAGAAATTAAAGAAGATTGAGACTCTCGATAATAATTATTATGCGATAAACTTAATTTATTACTGGTTTGTTTCGCGTTTTTGGAAATATCTATCTATCTCTGTTTTTGTTTTTTATTTATTTATTTATTTATTATTCATTATTATTATTTTGTTGTTTTTGTTTGTTTGTTTTAAAGTTATAAAATGATATTAAACAACTCCTTCGCAGTATTATTATTACTTTTAAAAAGTAATACCCGGTGCTACGTAGTACATACATACATACATACATACAACTCGCCGAAATCGGTCTTGCGGATATTTTAAGTTATATACTACTTATTACAATATTCTTGCGTAGTGTATCTTTAGATTAAATTTACATACGAAACACTTTCTCTCTCTCTGTTTCTTTTTTTTCAATGCATGTTCAAAATTACCGGAGGCAAGATTATTCCTGTTATTTATATACTTATTTATTTATCTATTTATTTTTAATTTATTTTTTTTGTTTTTTGTTTTTACTGCACTTATGGCAACGAAGATTAATTTCTTTATTTTTTCTCTCCCTAAAATTTCTTCAGAAAATGCGAAAAAAAAAGAAAAAAAAAAAAAAATAAACATAACGTAACATACAAAAAGACTCAAAAACTAAACGTCTTCTTTTCTCTAGTAATCTTGAATCGGACTTCATCTGCCCCTCTTCAGTTTATTTTTAATTTTAATTTTTTCAATTTCATTAATCAACTTTTGAAGAAGAAAAATTCAATTGTTCTCTGGGCTCGATTCTTTCTCTCCTTCTCCATCTCCCTCCTCTCGCGTCATCCCTTCTATGGGGGCTTGGATCTCCTCCGTACCACTAATACTGTTATCAGGTTCGTGTCCAGACCCACCAGACGGAGGTCCATTCGATGCTACACCCTGCGGAAATCCTGTCTCTGCAGAAACAAGATGCGACGGCATGTGAGGAGACGCTGATTGAGATTTACGACTCTTTTCACCCTTTCTCCATAACGTTATTTCCTGAAAAAATCAAATTCAAAGAAATAAACCCAACTAATTTTTATTTGTTTCAAAACAGTATTAGCATCCTTTCAATCCCTCTTTTAATTTTAAAATCAATTAAGAGGACAACAATTTTATGATACAAAAGAATAAAGTAATAAAAAGTTAGATAAAAACGTTGTTTAATGTCACGGACCTGCTGCTTGAAATATCTGCGGTCCTCTTCGTCCATTAAAACAAGATTCAAATAGTATTTAACACTGAATTTTTTGTTGATATCACGCATCGTAGGGGCGAGGTCATAACCAGCGAGAAATACTCGAATAGGAATAGACTCGCCTCTTACAGGTGCGCCATCCATTATCTCATACTTAGCTATCGTTTCATTTTCAGTAAATGTGTTAGGACCTGTAAAATACAATTCTGATTACTTAAACTCTGATTTTAATTATCAATTTCGACTCAAAAAAAAATCTGCTTTTAATTTTCACGTGCAAAATAGAACAATGAGACGTGAAAGAAAGGCAGAGTGCAGTAAACACAAAATGATCAGTTTTAAAACATGTAAAATAATAAATATGATTATTTTTGTATTAGTTTTAGCAATCTTGTCAAACGATGATTAATGGGCGGATGTAATTACACCGATAAAAGTAATTAAAACGCCCAATAAATCCTCCTAGCAAAAGATTGAAACATTTCATAAATAACAATTAATCTTTATAATACAACTTGATTACCAGAGCCAGTGATTTCTCTTTTAATAATCGCTATTTCCATGTGTTTAATTTTTATTCTGACTAGCAAGAAGTAGATTTTTCCAACTATAACGTCCTTCAGATGATACCTGTGAGACAAAAAATATTGAAAGAAAAAATTGTGTTTAGTAAGAATTGCATTTAAGTGAATTTTAGACTATCTTAACTCCGAAATACTTGCGACTTACTTGCTTTTGTTGTATTCAAATTCGATATGCAGGCAATCCTCTATACCGACTTCCATTTTTATTGGATTATTCATGTCTGGATATGAGCTAAGAGTGTGTACGACAAGTTCCGACTCTTTAACAATATCGCTAAGCCTCCTAACGATTGTTACTCTGAGAAAATATCTTAGCCTTACGTTAGATCCGGTGTAACTTTCAAACGGTTTTTCAACATTTGCAAATTCAAATGGATAGACAGTGTTGTGAGTAAGTTCGCCGGGTCTTGCTAACTCTTTTACAAGACTTGTAAATTCGTGGTGATTACCTCTGTCGTAATACAACTCTATTTGACCAATAAATTCAACCTTTACTCCTTGGTGTTCCAATTTACCAGCCTTTCTAAGACTAACGTTTATCTGTAATGAAGGAAAATTAATGATGAAGATTAGGAAATCTTAGGAAATTTG
Source organism: Macrophya annulata (assembly GCA_963924015.1). Taxonomy (NCBI): domain Eukaryota; kingdom Metazoa; phylum Arthropoda; class Insecta; order Hymenoptera; family Tenthredinidae; genus Macrophya; species Macrophya annulata. The sequence continues at coordinate 33,702,440 of OZ001259.1, forward strand.
GTATGGAAAGTGAAAACCATGATTTTTGGAGAAGTTTTCAGTATCTTTCAAGTTCAAAAAAAGCAAAATTAAACTTTGGGATAAATTTTTAATTTTAAAACAAAAAGGTGAACATTTTTAGTTTTGTTTTCTCCAAACGTTCTTTCGTTGTTATTTATTGATATCAAAGAAGAAAAAGCAGCATATCAAGTTTGATAAAAGCCAAAATGAGATTCTAAAAAACGTTTCTGAGGTAAAAAAGCAAACTGTAAGATGTTTTGTCTTTAATCTTATCTTTTTGTTGATATCAAAGAAGAAAAAGTTTGGCAAATCGAGTCCGAAAACTGAAAAATTAAACATGAAGGATAATTTTCCAGGATAAAATGTTGAACATTTTCGTTTTTTCATTAGAAATAAAATCAGATCTTTATAGACAACTGTAGATCTTTAATGAGAAAATAATTTGAAGTTTAATATTCGATTTTAGAAAATTATATTCACCTTTCCAGCGACTGTTTCACCGTCATAATAAAGTAGATGACGCTCTTTTTTCCCATCCTCAGATTTGATGTCTGCTGTTTTTCTTGTATCGCCACCGTCGAGGATGATTTCAATCTCGGCGGATTGGCCGAACCCGAAGAAACTCTGTGTGTGAGAAAAAAAAGAAGAAAAGAAGAAAAGTAGAAAAGAGGAAAATATAAAAGAAAATTAACAAAATAAATAATAAAAAATTTCTTGATGTAAACGTAAAATTTTGATAACGATAATGAAATGTAATGAATCAACAAGAGAGAGAGTGAATAGAGTTCAAAGAGTATAAAATCTCCAAGTACTTACCATTTTTTATATATTTTCTTTGATAGTTAAACAGAGTTTATCGATGTGGGGTATATCTGGTTTGATATAAGCGAGGGTAAATAAATTACTAAAAAGAACTCCAAGGCATTATTTATATCGCCTAAACAGTGTTTAAGTAGAAGTTTGGTTATTTTTTCCACTCGCTCTGTCGTACAAAAGTCACAAGTTGCCAATATGGCGTCAAACACCCCCCACCGCCGGTACCAATCGCTGTCAAATTCGGTATATGCAATCGTAATTACCAACCCGAAAACACTGCACTACATACTCGTCCGTCTCATCGCTTGATTTTCATCATCACATTTTTACAAGAATTAACCTACTACTATTAATTGATATAAGACGATATTTACAAAAAAATTTTGTCATTTCTTAATAAATATCTTAAAAGCTATGATTTGTATACAGTTTATGATAAACTTTCATTTTTTTTTCTTCGTATTTTATCCTCTTCTCTGCCTTAAAAATATTTTAAGATTAGTATTCGAATCTCTTAAATGTCTGCATAGCCTATGGCCATGTCTGTCATACCCTAACCTAAAAATATCTAGGAGACAAATCTGTCAAATAAAAAAGCAGGAGATATAAAATAAATATCGAAGAAAAGGTTGTTGTATATGTATATTTAGTTTATTATATTTATTTCACAGAATAAGCATTAGATACAATTACATGTCGATATTACAGTAAGTTTCTAAAAATGAAACATGCAATAGTAAATAATTCGGTCATAGAATATTGAAACCGATCGAGAGGTATGTAAACTATAGTAATTTGATAACCCGGAAATAAGATCGAAAAATTTGAATGTTTGATAATAAAAAGCAGTCTTAAAAATCTAGATAACGTAATTCAAAATACGATAAGAGAAGTATAAACAGCGGAAACACGTGCTTGATAGTTTTTCACATTGTTATAAAAAAGGCTGCTAATAGTGGCAAGTTAGCTTTCCGTCCCCACCTTGCGGAAAAAATATCTTTTTATACGGGATATCTGTGATCCACGTAATCCCGACGATCGTTATCCGCGAATTACGTATTTCCTGGATTTAGAACTGTCGTTGTAGCGATAACTTTCTTGGTTCATTTCTGCGGCACCTTTTGATCGCAAAACAACCTTAGCGGAAAAAAAAGAACGAGTTCAAAGTCACGTAATCTTAACGAATTCAGTTGAGTCTGATATTACTGTCATCATTACCATCGTTATCAACGATCAGTGAGTTAATACATGAATATCGACAATAAATATAAAAACCATGTTTATTTATAACTTTTAACCGATTTTCAGATCAAAGATTTGAAATGTCGAACAGCAGATTTACTGGAGTAAGTCTAGGACCGCCGATCGAAGTATTTGCACTTTCAAGGGCGTTTCAGAGCGACCCATTTGAGAAAAAAGTGAATTTGACCGTCGGAGGTGAGTCCGATATATTAAAAAATAAATATAAAATATATTCAATTTGCTTTTCTGTTAAAAAAAAAAATCGTAAGTTCATGAACAACAAAAAAAACAAAAACAATTTCCGGAAATTCAAGAGACAAGAACGTTCGAAAAAAATTAAACTATTATATTAACTTAATTATTGTACATGTACGTCATTCGCTTATTATTTTAGATACCTAATATATGTATTTGCCCTTGGTCGACCTTCGCTAATAACAAACTAATCTGTGCATATGTATATGTATATTACGTTATGTAATTGGCTGAGCTCCAAGTTGTCAGTGTCATGTGAGAGAGATCGATGATCACTTGGTGAAATTGAGTCAAAGTCGTTTTTATCACTTTATCTATTTTACATATATTTTTTCGTTTTCGTATTTTTCACTTTAGTCACATTTTCTATGCAGAAATTTAACACATTTAATTATTCAAAGCCTTTTATAATATAATTCAACCTTTATTTATACTTGCAACTTTTAACAGGATAAAAAAGATGCTATGCAGTATTGCTTAATAAACTTGAAAGATTAGATTAAAATGATTATTGTTGGTAGATATAGTTCAGAATCTTATAGATAGAGATAAGTTGAGAGACAAACAAGTAGGAAAAGAATCTTATTACGTTACTTTCAATATTTCTCAACGTTGTTCATTTATCCTACTTCAATAAAGGAAAAACGATGAGATAAATTCCTCTGGAAAAATTGCTAAACGGTTTCCTCAACTTTTTCGTAATCGCGAGAAGCAAGATAAATAGCTCGTGATCACTTGAATAAATTTCATCATACACTTGAGTCGTTTTTTTCATTCTAAAAATCAATCTTTTTTTAATTTCTTCTTTTTGAATATTTTACTCAGTCAAACGCCGTAAGAAATCATACCTAAAACTTTTTCAATTTCTTTCAAACCTTTGAATCTCTTTAATCTGAATAATTGTATAACAAACAGATTGAAAATAAAGTCTTAAATATTATTATAATTATCCGTTATTTCAGCTTATCGGACTCACGAGGGTAAACCCTGGGTATTACCAGTAGTTCGTCAAGTCGAGAGAGATCTAGCTGCCGATGAGACTCAGACGCATGAATATTTGCCTGTATTGGGATTAGAATCATTTAGTCAAGCAGCAACAAGGATACTTTTAGGGCCAGATTCCCCCGCACTTTTAGAGGGCCGAGCATTTGGTGTACAGACACTTTCTGGAACTGGTGCTTTGCGCCTAGCGGCTGAATTCCTTGCTCGTATATTGAATCTGGATACATTTTACTGCAGTACACCAACATGGGGTAAAAAAAAAACGCATTTCAACTTTAATTCATCTTCCAATTATCCCTGGTATTAAAAGACGCGCTAAATGTATTAATTTCGTTCATTAAAATCGACAGAAAATCACAAATTGGTATTCACCAATGGCGGGTTCAAAAATATACGCGAATATCGTTACTGGGATCCAGTTACCCGGGGCGTAGACATCGAGGGTATGTTAGCAGACTTGAAGGAGGCTCCAGAAAATTCTGTAATCATTTTACATGCTTGTGCACACAATCCAACCGGCTGTGATCCTACTCCCGAGGAATGGGTGCGAATTGCGGAAGTTGTTGAGGCGAAAAAGCTATTTCCATTGTTTGATTGCGCTTACCAGGTACGGTTTTGACAAACCGAATGAAATTCAAATCCGATTTTATCTCACAGATTGAATATTTTCCAGGGATTTGCCAGCGGCGATTTAGAACGTGATGGAATCGCTGTAAAGATCTTTGTCGATAGAGGAATCGAGCTTTTATGCACGCAAAGTTTTGCCAAAAACTTTGGCCTCTACAATGAAAGAGTAGGCAATTTAGTTGTTGTTATGTCTAACAACAAGGCAGTAGTTCAGGTCAAATCACAGCTGACTTTAATCGTTCGTGGAATGTACAGCAACCCTCCAAACCACGGAGCTCGTATTGTAGGAACTGTTCTAAACAACCCTGATCTCTTTGAGCAATGGTGAATCATAATTTTGCCAATTTTCAAATTAAAAATGATTAAAATTATTGAAAAACAGATTTTAATGATAAAAATTTTACAGGAAAGATCACATCCGCTCAATGTCCGGAAGGATTATAGCCATGCGGGCTGGCCTTTACGAGAGATTGCAAAGATTGGGAACTCCGGGCTCTTGGGAACACGTTTTGAAACAGATTGGAATGTTTTCTTACACCGGATTGAACGGCAAGTATTTAAAACTTGGTGATTTTGTGTTTTATAGAAACAAGGACCTAATTTAACATTTTCAGAACGCCAAGTCGAGCACATAATGGACCACTATCATATCTACTTGTTGCGTAGCGGTAGGATTAACATGTGTGGATTAAACGAGAACAATCTGGACTACGTAGCGCAGGCTATACATGATACTGTGCTAAAATTTCCATCTGCATAAAAAGTAACTTAGATCTTTGAGATCAAATCAAAAAAAAAGAATATATAATTAAAGAAGTATTGTACAGTAGAGAAAGAAGGAAAGAAACCGCGTTTATAGGCTGCATTTTATTATTATTTTTTATTTTTGTTGATGTTTCAAATAGTCAAGGCTCAAATTTTCAAATTAACTACTGATATCAAAGAAAGTATATAATACACCTATCAAATAGTACAAACGATCGAGGTCTTCGAAATCACGTACTAGGCAACGAATTTGATAACTATTTTATAAAGATAATATCTGTTGAGAGTTTGATATTTATACAGCTCTTACTGCTCCATTACAATATTAATGTAAAAATAAGGATTTGGATTATCATCAAGCATAGTCATTCTGTATAGAGTATTAAAGAGAAAAAAAAATCCGTTTGCATTTTTGCTTTATAAAATATAAAAGCTTAATAATATTATATTATATCGATTGTAAAATAGACAAAAATTATACGCATTTAGATATTTGTTCGTATTTGCATAATTTTCTTTTACATTTTCAACAATATACATCAGGTGGTACAGAAAAGACTTTGTTCTACAATAATACCGTACGTATGTATATATTGCACGGAAAATAACAATGATTAATTTACAACAGCAGTTTGAATTTAAAATAGTATATGAATTTTGACAAAGAACTGTCTAGACGGTTGATATAATTAAATAGTATAATTAAAATACGACTCTCAAAATACCTACATAGCAAACATACATATATGTAAATACCATCTACAATTCTACATATATAATATTACATACATTATTTATAAACTAACAGCTTGAAATATTAAATATAAAGTAATTTCAAATAAAACTAGCAGTTATTTGACTTAAAAAATAATCTATTATTATTATCATTCAATCATCCCATTTAGATGTTTTTTTTCTAAAAGTTTCTTTACCGTCCGTTTGTATCGCTGCATAATAACCCATATCTTCGTATTTATTACGCATATACAAAATGTAACCGGCGCATCCAGTGATCGCCACGACTCCTAAAGCCATTATAATAGCATTCTGAAAATTTTTAAGAAAATATTTAATATCTTTCAAAAAAGAAAGATTTATAAAGAAAAACATTTTCTTTTTTGTTAATTTCCTTCGTTTTCATAACATTTTTTCAGACTTTGGATAGAAAGAACCAAACTTTGTAAAAAAAAAAAAATCAAATTTAATACAATAATTTTACATGTTTTGTATTTTGAAATGTGAGAGAATATCGATGTGCAAATAACACTGATTGATATAATCATACTATTATCAATACACCAGGGTTATCACATCGATTGTGTGTTTACGTTTGAAAAGTATGTTGAAACATTACAGATTCTGAATAACAACAGTTGCATCGATACAAAACAACTTTGAATATTACTAGACAGTTATATTGGTTGATAAAATAAAGTTTTACGTTTAAATAACGTAAAACGAAAAAAAACCGTTTATTCATACTTAAAAATAAAAAAACTGTTTCCATATTAGAATTAAATACAGTTCTTTAACCCCTGTTTAAGAAAACAGGGAGACAAAATGTACGGTGAGTATAATATATTTTCTCACCTAAAATCCAAGAAATTTAAATTAAAATGTTTAAAGACTATGCAGACTTACTGGCTTTACATAGAGCTCGTAATTTATGGCTCTGAAGAGCATTGTACTTCGTAAAGAACGTAACCCATCCCCTGGTTTTGGGGTTTGACTGTTTTTATCTTCTGCCATTTATTTGCAATTTTAAATTCTCGATCTTCAAAGCTGAAGAAATTTCTGAATTTATATAAACATATCGTTAAAAATTGAGAGAGAAAAGATAGAGAGATTAGATTAGGTTAGGTTAGAGTTTAATCAATTTTATTCCGTCAATTCTTTCGATTTTCTCACAGTATTTAGAGTTGAAAAAATGAAGTTCTGTTTTTTACAATTTTGGGTTACGATAAGCTTTGAATTTTAATCGTGATGATTGAAATTCGAATAATCTGTATCACACAACTTTGAGGTTAGAAATGCAAAAACTCCAACTGAGAGATAAGATAGTTAATAAAATTAAGCGGATTGTAGCACTTACCTGAGAATTGTGATTATTTTGATAAATTGCGAGTTTGATTATTCTGTCATACTTTCTTTTTCGGATAAAATCGCTTTTCACGAGCATCGATATTACATAACCTCACGAGTTGTAATAAAAATATTCGAATTGTAATGTCTATAATATTTCGTATTTGAAAATACAAATAAATCGATTTCTCCCAGCTTTGTAATTACAAGGTTTCAGTTAGGGTGAAATAATTCATTTTTTGTTAACTAGAACATTATTTGTAGTCAGCTGACAGCTCATAGGTATAATAGAAGCGCGTAAAAAGATACATACCATCCACGCAAAAAGCGGCCCTTTCAAAAATGTCTTGAAACCTGCTCTGCGTGCATGTAGATTATATTGCCTACAATAAGGCGCATAAAAATCTAGAGTGTTATGATCCGCAAAGCAAAACGATAGGAAAGTATAGGTAGTACAGATAAAAGACGTTCGAGTATAACGCGTACTACGTATGTATACATCTAATTAAATACATGCGATTAGATACATGCAGCTAATCAGAGATAAAAGATCATACAATGCTTGCCAATAAAATGATCAATTACTTGATTAATCCATATATTATACTGATATCAGGTTGCAGCTATAATTTAGGTATAATAATGTAGCTGTGTGTGAAAAACATTATATTGAAGAACAGACATAAAAAAAAAAATATTACATTACAGGTATATCTGTACAGGAAAATAGCACGTAAGGTAAAAAATATACAAGGAAAAAGAGACTGCGATGTTAAATAATTATTGGAAGTGGCCATAATAGCCAGTGGTCAGTAGATATACATACATAGCTATAGGTATACGTCAGAGTCTAAGATATATGTATGTATGCATGTGTGTATTAGTCTGAGTAAATAAAACTCCGGGGCTAAACCATGCTGGTTTCAGTTATTAGTGAGATATCTGTGACTGCGGTTATTCCGATGTACATAAATGTAATAGCTTTCTATGTAATATGTTGTAACAGTAATTTATAATATACCTATACAGTATTAAAATAGGTATATGTATATCATTTTATATACTACCAATAGAAAGTATATCTATAGTCCCGGAAATATAATTATAAAATCGTGTAGTGTGATAAATCAGGTGATTACTATTATTTGTTTGTAAATTTGAAAATGATTATTTTTTTATACATAGAATAGAAAAATATAAGTACTATTAATGCATTTAGATTGCATATCTCAGATATCAATATATTCATTCATTTTAGTCACAATATTTATAATACTAGATATAAATTGTTAGTTTATACATTTCGCTTTGGACGTGTTTGTACAATAATAATTGAATGACGTATTTCAATGCGTGAGTTCTATGTCTTGTGATATACTATGACGTGACCCCGCCACATGCTGTTTTCATAGACATATGTTACGTAAAATTAACATTCTATAGGTATGAGTGATAATCTTATAAGATAGCGAAACGTTGTCGAAACTCTAACTTAATTAAATGAATTGTGTTATTAAAAACATTATATTTATATTTCCGTTATAGTATTTATCACATTAGTGATAATAAACGGAATTTTAATTTCAGAAACTGCAAAGTATTCAATTCCATATTCAGTTACATATGAGAGGTTTACTTCGGTGCAGAATTTATTACGCAACGAGGTGCGCGAAGTATTCTGTTGCTTGTTCTTCAATTCACTTCATTTCGATTATAGCTATACCTATTATAATCGACAGAATTTCTTTTCAAACTATAATCCGTAAACTCTAAATTTTAGCATATTAATATTACAAAATGGAATAACACGATACTGTATTCGATTTCAAATTTGAATTTGAATCATCAAACCGCGACCGCGCCAAAATAAAAGCAACACATCTTTCCAGATAGGCGCACGCGGATGAATTATAATTACGAACAATGAAAAGGTTATCAAATACATAATGAAACCAGTAGCACGTGGTGAATAGACGCGGTTTTGAATGACTTTATAGATTCTCGTTATCAATGGTTTATTTTTTTACTGCGTTCGCAAATATGAGAAAAAGAAAACAATACGTAACAACATATATTTTGTTCATATCGGTATATTTTTTTTCACAAATAATTTTTAAGTCAAAGCTCTCTGTCTTTTTATCTGAAATTAATTAAGCGAGAACGGAACGAAAAATCGATGATAAATATATAATGATTACTGATTAAAAATAATTATTTCGCAGCTTGCCATTATTCCTTGATCCTTTAGATTTACTAAACAAAAAAACTACTACATTATAATGAGGTTAAAAATTACTAACTACGTTTTCATTGCTTATTATAAAATTTTAATTAAAAATAATCTCCTGCAAATAATGATACATATTATGCAATCCGCAAAGAAAAAATTACGTTGAATCGTCGAACTGATCCCGCGACTCGATGGTTGCAGATTGATATTTCGTTAGTTTTCTATATCTATACCATTAAACCTTTAATTAAACGAATACATATATCACTTGCGTAAAAATTGGTACGAGTCGAGTTTGTTGATCAGTTTGTCATCTTCTAAGACTGCGAACGTTACACACATTTTTATTAATAATAAAATTTACGCTAGGTTATGTCGATGGGGATTCCAACGATTGAGAACACGTACGACGTTATATCATATTATTAGCTAAAAACCAGACCTCCTGATGAAAAAAAATAATCTCAATTACATATAGAAAAAACTCATATTTTATTCACTTCTCACAAATTACACGCTTCAATTTAGACCGAAATAAACATAAAGTTCAACAAATAAAAATAACAAAAATAAAAACAATATTGGTATAATCAGAATGGTTCAATTTATCATCGCACATGTATTAATCTGTAGTGTATTATACATGAGATAGTATGTATGTACCTTGACTATCGCACTATGGTATGTCACGGCCTTGTTATCTGACGAGAGAAAGCGTGAATAATGATAAAAGCCCTCGATCTATTTTTCCGTTATTATTTGCACTTAGTTATACCATAATAAAATAAACAAGGAAACAAAAAAAAAAAAAAAAAACGATAACACGTATCATAAGTCAACTCTATTTAACTTTAGTATTATCTTCAATTAAGTCGTATGTAAAAAATCTTGAAAACAGATATTAAAAATGAGGCACCCTGTATGCAAAACACGGATTATACTTTCCTTGATAGATCATTGTATCTAGAACAACTATCTACAAAACGTTGATTTTATATTTTCATTATTGAACTAGTATCCAATTATATCCGATTTTAAATCTCTTATGTGTGTTCAATACAGCTCTTAAGATTTTCAGATTAAGCTGTAGACTTAGACTAACATTGGCCTCGGACTAAAAGTCTGATATGAAATAAAATAGTTGTGTATATTGCATAGAAATTTTGGAGAAATAATCTAGCCAGGAAAAATCTACTACCAACAATTAAATATATTTTATTTACTGTTCGGATTGATACAGGTAGCATGGAAAAGGAAGACGAGGTATTGAGGCAGCTTCAAGTGGAAAGACCTCTCTATGAACAAGATGTTTTAAACAAAGCTTACCATTACGAGAAACCACATACTTCATGTGAGTGTTGATCAATCGACTGTAGATCAGTCTTCTAAATGAATAAATTTTTTATTACAGACTGCAGATATTTATTAATAGATTTACTCAATATGAATTGTTTGAATGAAATAAATATGAGATAACAGTTCCAAAAGCTAACTCTTATGTTATAAAACGTTATCAAAATTTCAGGAATTCTCTGTATTAAGTAGAAAAATAGTCACAAAATTCCTCCCTCTTTATCTCCATATAGTAAATTTACTTTCTTTCATTTAATATACCACATGGTTTCTTATCAGCGTAGAAATTGGTATCATAAAAGTGAAAATGGCCTATTTCTGAATAGCAACATAGGTATACTTGGCCTGAGCAAGGGACCATGCAAGATTTTGAAGCTGTTTGCCTTTAACAAAAAATGCCCGAACTCAATGACCTCAATGCAGCCTCAATCGCATTGTTTACATTAGAGTGTTTAACAAAATTGACTATTTTCTTATATTTCAAAGTCACACATTCAATAGTTGCAGTAAGGTGAAATAAGATGCCTGTTAGAATATGAGCCCCTAATATTAATATTTACAGGTTCCTCATCACAATTTTTCATTTTCCATTTAAAATACGTAGGAAATATTCTCGTGGCACTTTTCGATTCTTAAATGGAAAAGATAAAATAGCTATAGCTATTCATATAGCTGTTCATATATCAACAGCCTCTGAATAATAACATTACGAGCTCATATTTTAACAGGCTTCTTATTTCACCTTACTGCAACTATTGAATTTGTGACTTTTATTATACATGTATTCATATTTTATTATATATATTACATTTTTTTGGTGATAAAATTTTAAATCTGTTCTCTTATTTATACGTTACTATACATATCACACATGTGTATTTTCCATACGAATTATTAGATCCCCTCGGGCTGTTTAATATGAAAAAATTTGCAAGTCATCTTACAGAAATTGGCTTCATTATGATCAGTAATTGCTCTCAAAAATGAGAATCAATGTTGTTCCAATTACCAAAAGCAATTTTGCCGATCAGTAACTATTTCAATTATATATATTTTTTTTCAGTTATTCAGAGCACAAAAAAGGCCTTAAAACCTGCCAGCTGTGGCTCCTGTATCGCAACTACAATCCCTGCATTCAGTTGGCTGAGGACTTACAAATGGAGAGAGAATTGCTTCTCCGATTTAATCTCCGGCCTTACAGTAGCCGTAATGCACATACCTCAAGGAATGGCCTATGCTCTTTTAGGAAATGTACCTCCGGTTGTAGGCATATACATGGCATTCTTTCCAGTATTAGTATACTTTTTTTTAGGAACTTCGAGACACGTTTCAATGGGTAAGAATCATCAACAGCGAAGTGATATATGTATATCTCTGATATGACGAACAATACGATTTTAGAAGGAACTTTCGAATTTCTTTACAATTAACACCAAATTCTATTTGCTTATTTAAAACAGGAACGTTCGCTGTTGTCTGCCTGATGACTGGCAAGGCGGTTCAATCTTACGCAACGTTTCCAGATACTTTGATAAACTTAAATCAAACTAATTCTACATTTAGTGAAGATTTACCCAAGGAAATTTATACCCCAATAGAAGTAGCTACTACCGTTACTTTTATGGTGGGATTAATTGAGGTAGATAATTGATTTTAAACTTGTATAAACATAGGTTTGAAGATAATCCATTGATTAATCTTTTCTTTTATTAGCTAGCAATGTACTTACTGAGACTTGGAATAATCAGTTCTCTTTTAAGCGAGACTTTGGTCAATGGTTTCACAACCGGTGCTGCTGTGCACGTACTTATATCGCAAATAAAAGACTTATTTGGCTTACGGCTTATTAAAACCAAATCGATATTCAAACTAATAGGTGTAAGTGTTGCTATTCTCTGGTATTATCATATGTTATGCTAATATATGGTCACAAACTAATCCAATAAATATTTCATCAGACTTCTATAGCCATTGTAAACGCACTACCAGATATGAACGTAACTGCAGCAATTATTTCTACCATTGCGATAATTGTTATGGTTTTTAATAACGAGATCCTCAAGGTGCGAGCCAAAATTGTTACTTAATTTTATTAAAGCTACTTGAATACTTAATTGGCATTATTAATTATCGAATTATTCTTTTACAGCCTTATATAGCTAAGAAATGTAGCATACCAATACCAATTGAATTAATAGCTGTTGTTACCGGTACTTTGATATCCGATTATGGAAAATTACCAGATTTATACGGGATTCAAACTGTCGGTGATATTCCCACAGGGTAATAATATTATGACGAGTAATTTGGGATAAATTTTATGCACAAATAACAAACTTTCAAATTTGCCATTTAACAGATTGCCAGAGGCTAAGCTCCCGAGGTTTTCCTTACTGCCAACCATAGCGCTTGAAAGTATTGCCATAACTATGGTATCGTATACTATAACGATGTCTATGGCTCTGATATTCGCACAAAAATTAAACTACGAAGTGGATCCAAATCAAGAGCTTCTAGCGATGGTAAGATCCTTTTCTTTGAGTATTTAAAGACATTTTTATTTATTCAGATACTTTAATTTCTAGGGAAGCGGTAATATCGTGGGTTCATTCTTTTCCTGTATGCCAGTCACCGCCTCTCTTAGTCGATCTTTAATACAACAAACAACTGGTGGAAAATCCCAGCTAGCTAGCGTCGTTTCGGCTAGTATATTGTTAATAATTCTTTTATGGATCGGTCCGTTTTTTGAGAGTTTACCAAGATGTGTCCTTGCAGCAATTATTGTTGTAGGTATTTGATATACAGAATATTGAAAGATCTTAGAATATGATATAGACGTATTATGTATATTACTGTTTATGTATTTAGGTAGCATTGAAGGGAATGCTCTTGCAAGCAAGTGAATTAAGAAAGTTTTGGAAATTGAGTAAATTGGACGCTGGTGTATGGATCGCTACTTTTTCTAGCGTCGTATTCATCAATATTGACATTGGCTTGGTAGTCGGACTACTAGTATCGTTGGGTAGTATCTTTATCCAATCTATAAAACCGTACACGTGTTTACTGGGACATATTCCGAACACAGATTTATACTTGGATTTGAAAAGATTCAAAGGCGTAAGTTGGATAGTTTTTGTAGACGACAGTTATTACGTTAATACGATCACTGCGTTTTATTACAGTCATCTAAATAAATAAAAAAAAATTTATTTCTTTTTATTATTACAGACTACAGAGCTCAGTGGAATAAAAATTTTCCACTACTGCGGAGGTTTGAATTTTGCAAATGCTGCGTATTTGAAATCTCAATTATTTCAATTGGTAGGAGTTGTGCCGCGCCAGGTACTAGAAGAGAGAAGAAAACTTGCCAAAAGAGGATTATTCCCTGACCAAAATACAAGCGAAGAAAAGGAAGCTTTAAGATGTATTATAGTAGATCTAAGTGCTCTGAGTTACATAGATCCCAGTGGCATAAATACTCTCAGAGTTATTTCCACAGAATTTGAGAAGATAGATGTTCCTATTTATCTTGCTGGTTGTTCGGGCCCAGTTTTTGAGCAAATAGCAAAATGTGATCTCTTTGACAAAAGGGAACCCAGCTTTAAAATATTCGCCGCTGTACACGACGCCGTTTCTTTTACTCAACATGAATTGTTCAAATGAAAAGATGAGATAGCAGTTTCAAAATCTTAATTTGTGATTAAATTTTATGACTTCTTTGTATTGAGTAGAAAAATTAGTCACAATATTCCTGCCTCATCTCGTTTTCATAGTATATTTACTTTATTCTTGTAATATACCTTTATTTTTCTTATTACCCTAATAAGAAAAATTGTTATCATTAAAATGAAACTGGCCTATTACTTACTAGCGACACAAGTATTTAACTGAAGCGAGAGTACCGTGATGAGAAATTGAGAAGCTTTCTGCCCATGAAAAAAATAAATAAAAAATCAAAGCAAAAAAATGCTCACAGAAAGATCCTCAATTTATTATTGAACTCTAGTTTCGATCGCATTGTTATAATATATGTATATATTTTATATGTCGTTGAGAGATTTAAAAACTATTTTTTTTAATAATACGATATTATGCATACCTATACATACAATGTATATTTTCATACGTCATTTTGTAATTTATCGATTGATGCCATACCATATCGTCTAGAAATGTTTTAATAATCTGATACTCTATCTGGCTAATCAATATCAATAATTCAATAACTGAAAGTACCTATCCAAATATAAAGATATGAAATTCAAAAACTTACAAATTTCATATCAATTAAAGATATACGGAAGGTAAATATTTTCAACAATTCAATTAAGCAATTTTGTACTTATCATGTCGACTGGATTGATACGACGTATTCGAGTATAATATCCATAACAACAAATAAAAATTCTCGTAGTTGTTGAAATAAATTGGTGCTTAAACGAAGAATATATAGACAAAAAAAAAAATAAAATTGTTAATGCTGTGTTATTAGTTTTATACGAATTTAAATGATTTAAAATAATAACAAGAGCTCAAAACTATTTTTAAATTATTGCATTCCTTAAATCCGTCGTATTAGTTTGTTTCTTTTACCAATTTTAATTTAAATAAAAATAATTTATAAATTGAATAAGTAAATCTGGTTCTTTTTTTAATTTTTTCAGCCAACACGGACTGCCTCTTTTAGAATTAAACTTCGCGTCTCTCGTAAGCTACGCTTGCTTACCTGAATATTAATTAAATCCTCCACAATCACCATAGAGAAAATATAAATGAAGACTGTCAGAGAATTCTTCCTAACAAGACTAAAGTTTATAGTCTAGACAAGATTGCTATAAGATAAGCGATAGGTATGTAGTACGTAGATGTGTACAAATATACATAAGCTTGTAAAATGAGTAAACTTTGAATAATTCATTGTCAACTGAACGAATATGAGAAAGAGAGCACAGATTTCAAACTCTGTTAACAAAAAAAGTCCAAAAATTTTACTTTCCTTAAAAATACTGTTCACGCGATGTTCAAAATCTGTATCAAAAGTAAAAAAAAAAAAGGAAAAATGCTTGTCATAACTTAAAATCAAAATAAATAAATATAGGATGTATGTACGATGAACCCAGTCATTTATTTCTAGCGATCACCCTATTTACAGAGCAGCAATGATTGCATGACGAATTAACATTGTAATCATCATAAACATAATTTACATAATTTATAGTCATGTAATAATGATAATAATTTTTTACTACTATCTTGGCTACAAATACTGAAGTTAGTACAATCAATAGGTAGCCTGGTATCGTTCTGGTATGGTATTCTTTATTTAGTTTCTTTAATAAAGAATTGATCTTCTGAGAATTTAGCGCGGTACGATTGGAGTATTGATGAAAACGACCAGACTGAGACAATAACAGTATTTATAAAACCATACACTGGTTTATATAATAATAATCGAATTGAATTGGTCTAGTTTTTATTTCTAGGCTTATTAATTGTTATCATTTCTTTTAGATCGCTTTAAGCAATCCCGTACTTCTTCTTCAGAGATTCTGGCATCTCTGGTGGTGGCGGACGTGGCATACGAAGCCATACTTTAACCGCGTCATAGATAAACCATTGGGCAGCTGTTAAAGTACCAATCATAACAATCCTGGGAGCCAGTCCCTTCCATAATCCAGCAAAACCTAGTTTCCTTACAACGTCACCAGCCGATGCTCCCTTCTCTTGGTTCAACTTCGACACGACCTGTTAAAACGGGTTTCAATTAATCATCTAAGCTTGTTTTCATCGAAATGAACTTTCGTAAGCGTTTGACTTTCTTTTAATAGGAGAGCAAGAAATCAATTAATAATAGATTTTTGGGCAGGTTTTACACCTGAGATCGAGAAAATTTGTCAAAAACGACGATATTTGAATAGCTAATTGAGCTCTAGTTCGTTTTAGACAATATAAGCATTCATAAATCTCGAAAATTCATGTAAAAATTCTTCTACTTCAGTTTCTATGTGAAAAAGTGAAGAAATAATTAATGAAAACTTATCAAAATCACAAAAACTAGACTCAAAACTGGCTTAAATCTTTCAAGAACCACATTAGGAAATGAAAATCAAGTATCAAGAGCTAAAAATGTTAAAAAGACGATATTGATTCCGAAGTAACGCACCGAGTCAGCCGGGTGGGAAACAACAGCGCAGAATACTCCAGCAATGTATCCAGCTGCGAATGTGACGATGAGTTGTTCTCCCTTAGAACAATCGGCTCTTGGTTTGGGTACGACGTGTTTGTATATCAATTCAACAGTTCGTTCAAAGCAAGCGAACTTCATCATGGTGTATGGGATCTGTCGTAGCCAAAGTGGAACTAAACCTTTGTAGAATACTCCTATTCCCTCCTCTCCGTACATCTTGGGCAGCGCCTCTCGCAAGGTGTTTGCATATCCCGGCATGGTTTGAATCCTGACCTGAATTAATAATGGGAGATAAAATTATGGAGCCAGAGTCTCAAACTTGACACATTTTACTCCTCGTTTTTAGTTTTCAGAAAGTTAGGGCTTCAGATTCTCGATAATTAATTTGACTTACTCAGTGCCAAGGATCAGGGAGCAGGAAAAGGGAGAAAAGAACCTAAGGAGGGAACAAATGCTCATTATTTGTTCATTAAGGAATTAAAAAATTTTTTTGATTTTTGAGTAGAGTTTGGATTTCATGATAGAAAAAACTGAAGAAATGTTGTTTTAACAAGCTTAATGTTGTCTCTTTTCAAGGAAACTTTAATACCTTGGCTGCTTCCATTGGAGCAAGACCAATATCTGCGAAAAATTCAGCTGAGGCAGAGGAGACAAGGTAAAGCGAAGTTCTGTATTCATAGGAAAGTTCTTCTCCGATGAATTGAGAGTAGTATACTTTGAAGACTTCGTAAAGACCAAATTTGAACATTCCTTGAGTGGAATAGCCAAAGAAAGTCGGCGCCCAGCCTCTGGCCAATGATTTAATTCCTCCCTCTTGAAGAGACACCTGTTTCAAATAATTTTATCGAAGTTGAATAAAGATGATATAGTTTCTTTGTTCAAGGTTAGTAATAAAAGGGCTGAAAAATGTACAGGGTGAATTCTTTTCAAGTGTTACAAGCGAATATCTCGAGAACGGTTCGAGGTATTAAGAAAAATAATATACAAAAAATTGATGACACGAAGGAGGACTTTATCTGGGTTTATATGAAATTTCATTGGAACTGGCACCTTAAGGATATCAAGTTCAACTTTGTTTATTTAAATGGAAGCCGATATTTTTTTATTACGTAATTTTGTTCTACTTGAAAAATCAAATGACTTTCGTATGAAACAATTTGTTTTTGAGATACCAATTTTTTACGATATTCAGGTTGAGCAACTAAAGATTTTGGAACTTTCAAGAGCATTTTTCACCTCTAGATTATGTTCGCTTGTAACGCTTTAAAATAAAACTCACCCTGCATAAATTGCAGTTTTACAAAGCGATTTACCTTGAATCCCGTGAAGACTGATTTGTATTTTGCTGGATCTACTTGAATCCTGCATTTCACAAGATCGAGGGGAGTCACCATAGTGTGAGTTATTCCACAGGACAAGATGCCTCCGAGACCACATAATAGGAAGTAGTGGTTGGAGCCAAATTCGCAACTATCTATAAATTTGTAGATTCTACTTAGTCAATGAGTGGATTTTCTTGGAGCCTACAAATCTCCCTTGATTAATTTTAGATTAATGAATGAGTAAAAACTCTATATAGACGGCGGAACAAAAGCATTGATTACATAACGAGGCTAAAAATCTATTTAAAATTATCAAAACTCATAAATTTTTAGGGAAACTTGACCCCTTAATTTCCGTAATGCTTATCAAACTAGCAGACAAATCTTGAAATTCTATTTCATTCAATAAACTAGAGGTCAAAGGTTTATTAGGTTGAAAAAAGATGTTACATAACACATTAATCTTCCTCTTTTTTTTTTTTTACTTACATCTTGTCGATAAAATGAGGGAAAGAAAAATAGGCGAGGAAACATATTTGGGCATTGTATTCTTTTCTAATTGTTAAAAAAAGGATTTTTTTTTTTATTGGTAGAAGGCGACTAAGAAACATTTTATTTCGACTGCAGTTCGGAATTTTTTTGTTTCTCTCTCTTTGAATACAAAAGATACAGATAATTAATAAATTGAAGCAGCTTTGTTTTCAAGGTCAAATCGATCGTAATTTATCTGATGTCTCAATCCGTTTGCTAATCTATTTGAGCTTAAATTAAATATAGTAAATCTGAAATGAGATTAGAGAATGATGGCTTGCATAATAGGGTCACAGGATCGAACTGGCTCGTTCCGGATTTGAATTCCCGCAAATAACGGGAAGGGCTTTTTAAAATCAAAGTTTATTTAGAGACAAAAATCAACTTCTATGATATTCTATTTCATATTTCATTGATTTCTGTAAGAAATTTGTATAATTCTTGACGAATAATCGAATTAGCAAAAGCGCTGGTGAGAGAGACATAAATTACATGTGTGTGCAGTGTGTTTAAAATCGAAACCGTTAATCTAGAACGAGTTCAAGGATCGGCCTATTGACAAACAATGAATAGTGTGCCAATTTAAATATAGAATCTTAGAACCAGGTCTAAACTTTGCATTCAATTGCAAAAAGAATAGTGTATTTTTATTCTTATCGAAGGCCGAATTTAAGATTCGTTACAAAATGGCGACCATTATGCAACCTTTTCGTTCCCGATCGGCACGCGTCGGGGTCGATCGCATAAAAGCAAAAAGTAAAAATAAAAAAAAATAAAAAAAAAATTGAAGATAAAGGGTTTAATAAAAGAAAGCAAGGGATTCATTTACTAGAAACAGTGAAGCATAAACTGAAATAATAAAATACTTATGAAATAGTTTTAATCGATTAGTAACAGCCGCTCAATCGATATGCGGAAAACTTCAATGCGTCAATCGAATGGATTGACAGAAGCAGACAGTCAATCGATCGCTAATATTATTTTATTTCTTCTAGAGATATAATACAACTCGCGTTTCATCAATGTTAGAGTCTTATTTATATAATCTAACTTACCGCCTTCCGCCGCGTTAGCAGCGGCGATATATCGGCCTTTGACAAGGGCTTGGCCATCCTCGCGTTCTGCTTGGCAATCAGCTGTGATAAATGGGGTACCGAAAGGGTTCTTTTTCACAGTTTCCATCATCGAGGACCACATCTTGCCTCTGGGGTATTAGGATATTGCCTCTATAACACAAATTTTATAGGTTTTATACAAGTAAAAAAATTTTCTAAGGTTTTGCCGACACGACACTCACCTCCCTTGGGTGGAAAGAGAGTAAAAAGAACGCCTTGAGATCGCCAACGTCTGCTGCTAACTCGCGACCCTAATGCCCTCTGGATATTAAATAGGTGACTATTCACGTTCCTAAAATCATCGTAAGCAACGAAATTCATGAATTTGAACTCAGAGTTACCAGCTCGACGGATTTTCAGTCAAATTTTAATGCGGAAAGGACGGAGATGCAGCAATGCGGCTCTATTTGTATCAATAAAAATAAAAATTTGTGATAATTTATTATTAAATACAACATAGTAAATTTATATTTCAAATTAAAGGCTACATTTTTTCATATAAATGCTGAAACTATTTTCGCCGGTTGGTCAGACTGTTGCATGATTTTTGTCGAGTTTATTATCTCGTATCTTACATATTTGGACAAAATATCGGACAAATATATCTCTTCGTTGAAAACTTTCTATCATTGAAAGGCCGAATTTCAGTGTATAAAATTAAAAGAAATTAACGACACGTGTTTATGAAGTGGTAAAAAGTGTCTCCGAAGAAAGAAAGTGATCGACGAATAGTTATAGTATCAACGTTCGATGAGATTTTCTCTAAAATAACCTAACGGCACAATAGACACAACATTCGAATAAAATTTTTTCTCTTGGTTGATTCGCGATTGGTCGTTAGTTTCACTAACACATTGATGGTACAACGGCAACTACACAACGGTTTTTGCAAAAATACAACACAACCACATCTTCTAAAGTCTTCTTTTGTATAGCTTGTGCGGATATAAACTTTCTGTATGTAAAAATTCCGATGATATAATAATTATTTATCGCAAAATAAGTATATAGCTGGGTGAAAATCCGGTGGGGTGACGATAACATGTGATTGTGAATATATTAAACCGTCGCGTTCCTGCGTCCCATACATTGTAGTATATACATATAAAAAGACGGAATAAATAACGGGAGTGATAGAACAAAGAAATAAAATAGAATAAAAAGCTTATAAAAAACCGTAAAAGATTCGAAATTATCGCAATATAAAAACGAGAATAAATAAAAATGACAGCAATGGCGCAGAACTCTGAGCTAATGCTTTTCATAACTCACGTCGAAACCGACGGACCATTGCTTAAAATATGGGGTCAAATAGACCGTAATGCATCCACGTGTGTAGAACGAATGATTTTTCCACTCAGCGAAAAATTTGCCCAGGGTCTCGGTCTCCCAAATCCTAGTTTTCCGCTACCATTGAACATGATATGTTGTGCCAGTTTTCAAAACGAGGGATACTACAGAGCTAAAATATGCGCTATACAACCAAACGGGAATGTATTAGTCCACTTTATAGATTACGGAAATGTCGAGATATTACCACCAACGGCAATCAGACTCTTAGACAACATACCAAGCGCCGTACCTCTCCACAGTCTCCCTCCCTTAGCTCTCGACTTTATTTTAGCAAACATATTGCCTGTCGGTGGTATTTGGGAAAGTGACACAATAGAATCGATAAAAAACTCTCTCAGATACGCGGATCTTAAAGGAATGCTTCATTCTGTTATCGGATCTCATAGGCTGTTGAAACTCTGCTATAACAACGAAGATTTTGGCGAGCTTTTGGTAAGCAAGAATTTAGCCGTTAGCGTATCACTTCAAGAGATGTTTTCCACTAGAAGACAATCTCCACAGCAAACCAGACCACAAATACAGCAGCAACAATATCCTAGAGATAATGTAGCCTCTTATTCATCTCCAAGAGTTAATCAATCTCTTAATAATTCAGTCGGCTCACAAGAAGACTGGAGAAATTCACAGCAGAGACAACCACCTGCTCGTGTACCCGAGGCACTTGTATTTAAAACTAGAGTATTAGACGTTGGTTCTGTACACGACGTTTTTGTATCTTATGTAGAAGATGGTCCTTTGAAATTTGCTGTTCAAGTGCAAAGCACTAGTGAGATACTTAAGCAGCTTATGAATGAGATAAACAATTACCCAACAGCGCCGTTGCAGGAACCTCCATTACCCGGTTCAGTTTGTTTGGGCAGATATTCACAGGACAAAGTACTCTGCAGAGCCGTTGTTATGGCAGTAATGGAACACAAGTGCAAATTGTACTATGTTGACTTTGGGCATACCGAGGTTTTGTCTTATTCAGATATCTTCCAACTTCCCCCACAGTATATTAATCCCAGAGTACTTTCTATAAGGTTTACATTGAGCGGTATTAAGGACATGGTTATTACCGAAGCAACTAAAGAGTACTTCAAAAAAATCGTCACCGGAAAGCCGTTGGTCTTACAGGTCAGGCCTCCTGAAGGTCCACCGCTTATACAGTACGGGGATTTGTACGAGAATAGAATAAACATAAGGGATCTCTTGAGAGAAAATTCTGCCGCTAATTCCACTTCGGTATTTTATCAAGAACCTTTGAAGCTTAAAAAAGGAGCTAAGGAAATTGTCCATGTTTCTTTTGTCGAATCTTGCACAAAATTTTTTGTCCAACTTGATAGCGGAGTTAAATCTCTTAATTCCATCATGGCATGCTTGGCTGAATATGCGAAAGGTGCTCCTCATCTCGATGATAAATGCTTACAAGTTGGTTGGCCATGTTGCGCTTCTTATGGAGAAGATAAACAGTGGTTTGTATTTATTTAGTTTACATTTATCTATTAATGAGACAATTTTCATTTCTACTTTATCCAAGAAATGGTAATTTGTTTTATCGTTTTTTTTTTACGTTCTTACAGGTACCGTGCTCAGATTTTGAGGATCAACGGAGATCAGGTGACGGTGCTTTACGTTGATTATGGCAATGAAGAGACAGTAGATGTGTCCTCACTGCGTCAAATCCATAGTAATTTGGTAACGAATCTAAGATCCCAGGCGATAAAATGCGCACTAAACGGATTTCAATCTGCACCTTTTAATCAAGAAATAGCTAACCAGTTCGAGCTAATTGTTCTTGAGAAGAAACTAGCCATGGAAGTGGTTGATGCCCTCCCTCAAACCTCATTAGTCGAGATTTTTGACTGCGGAGTTGTTCCGATGGTAAACATTGTCTCTAAATTACAAATTCCTCAATCTTCAACAACAAGAGGCGGAGGTGGTGGAGGCTCGCTAAACTCATCAATCAATTCTCAAAAGGATGGAGAGCAGGTTTATGACTCTTCAAGAAGTCCAGATGCCAAGCATTACCAAGGGTGAGGTCACAGTTTTGAATCCTGGTTTCCTTCCTCCGGCATAATTTTCTTCGATTGTATTTGTTTAATTTTTGTTTATTTAAGAGGGTATAATATTGTTGAAAAATTTTATTACAGTGAAGATCGAAACAGCAAATGGGGTAGAAACAGCAAGCCAAATACTTGGGGCCAGCAAGAGTCGAGATCTGGAGATTGGAATCCAAGAGCAAGGAGTAACAATCATGAAGGAAAAGATCACTTCGAAGATAAAGCGAGAACCAAGATTGTCAAAGACGTTGAGAATGAGCAGAGACAAAGAGAAAGTAATCGCCACGAAGGAGAGGATCGTTTGCATCAAAAGGAAACACGCAATAATCATTTTAACAGAAATGATAATGGTGGTAATAGATTTGAAAGAAACGAAGACACTGGCTCGAGGAGAGCCAGAGGTAACAGATTCGGATCTGGCGGTAGAATTCCTCGGGAAGATAACAGGTTTGATAAAAATATAAGCAAGGATGATGGCTGGAGCGACAGAGATTCAGACACTTCTTCAAGAAGCAGCGGGAAACGAGGGAGCAGAGGACCTCGTGGAATCAAAGGAAGGACTGAGAGAGGAGGACGCAGAGGAGGAGACAAGAAAACTAACTCTGGGAAATGGAGTGACGGAGAAAGCGATAGGAGTAGTCAAAAAAGTGAGTTTAAAAGATTCTGATTTGATATTTAATTCAAAATGTTCCAGAGAGACTAAATCACATTCTGAGTTTGGTTGAAAATCATTTATTTATCTGGCTTGTTAGGAAAGATCTTCCATCAAGAAAATAGTAAAAGAGTCCTAATTGATATCGATAACTTTTTACGATTTTTTTTTAAACAGGCAATCAAAGTACTGGATTCAGATCAAAGGAGAGAAACTCTTCCAATCCGTCTTGGAAAAATACTAAGGTGAGAGCAAACGCAATGAATGAATGATTTACACAGATTTTTGGGACTGCTTTGTGTATAAAATACATATTTTTACCACCCAGTTAGATTATCTTGTAAAAAAATCAAATAAGAGAGTCAAATCAATCTTTAAATGGAATTTTCATACATTTTTTGGAGATTATTAAGGTATACAGTAGACATATTTTCGTAGCGTAATTTTACAGTCATGAAAAGAAATCAACTAAAAGAACAAAACAATCAGTAAATTGAATTTATATCAATTTCTGGGTTTTCGATACATGTAAAAACTATATTTTCACAATTCTGGAGTTAGTCTACACTGTGAACCAAATCCCTGTTAATTTATTTTACTAGTGTAACAAGTTATTTGCATCCGATAGACACAGCCAACGAAGACAGGCACATGGAACTCAATGTCGCCAGCATCTCCAGTGAAAGAAGCTCCTCGATTGCAAAAACTCCGAATTCCTCCCCCAAATATAACAGTAGGAGCTGTAAAAAACGTTGAAGTAATATACACAGATAGTCCAACAGATTTCTACGTTCAGTTGTGTCCAGACAACTTGGAATTAGATGCTCTGATGGAAAAAATATCACAAAAGTACAGCAATGGTGGTACAATTCTTAAAAAGTCTGAAATCCAGTCAGGAACTTCTTGCATAGCTCAATACTCATTCGATTCCACATGGTACCGGGCAATAATCAAGACAAACAACGCAGACAGTGCTAGCGTCCATTTTATTGACTATGGAAACACGGAGACAGTGGGACCCGATAAAATCAAGGAGCTTCAACCAGAGTTTGCGAAATTATCCGCACAGGCGGTACACTGCAAGCTTTTTGCCGCGACAAAATCGAGTTGGTCAGACAAGGAGATCAACGAGTTTTCTCAATCTGCAGAAGGGATTCCACTCGAGGCAGAATTCCTCTCACAAGATAACGGCGTTTATGAAGTTCTGCTCAAGCCGGTAGCAGATAATACTTCCGAAGATTGTTACGTGAACAAATTGTTCTGCGGTAATACGGATTTAGCTCAAGCCAAGAGAGATCTTAAGAACAAAGTAAAAGGCGGCGGTGGTAAAAAGACTCGCGAAATACTGCAATGCATTCCGGCAGGACAAAAGTGGGGCGACGAAGTTTTCCCGTCCGGTTTTCAAGTCGACGTTGTCGTTACATGGTTCGTTAATCCGAACAACTTTTACTGCCAGATACTCAACAAGCAATCAGAGTTCAGAACCATGATGAACAACATTCAGGAATCTTACGGAGAACAATTGCCGATAAGAAATACACTGCAGGTGTAGTTTTGTTCAAACTTATGATTTTACCTCCATTTTTTAATTTTTACAGAGACTTTGAAAATCGCTTTTCGCTTTTATCAGGTCGGCGATCCGGTGATAGCCTTCTTCTCTGATGACGGAGCTTTGTACAGAGCAGAAATCAGAGAATTGAACAAACACAGAGGGCACATAGTACAGTACGTTGATTTTGGAAACTGCGCTATGGTCGATCCTTGCAAGATATATCCAGTAGAAAAGAGATTCGCTGTTCTTCCTAAGCAGGCTATGCATTGTTCGCTCAGAAACATCTCGCCAGCTGCTGGAGTTGATTGGTCCAATGCAAACAAACACGAAATTGATAAATACTTTGACGCTGATAAGTATCTGTGTACTTTCCATGGCACAAAAGATGGAAAATATCTTATATCGCTTAGCAGTAGAGGAAAGGATATCGGCGAAGATATGATTCGCGCAGGGCTCGCTGTTAATCCAGAAAACAAGACCAAAGTAATCGTGAACAAA
Source organism: Macrophya annulata (assembly GCA_963924015.1). Taxonomy (NCBI): domain Eukaryota; kingdom Metazoa; phylum Arthropoda; class Insecta; order Hymenoptera; family Tenthredinidae; genus Macrophya; species Macrophya annulata. Next base: position 33,728,064 of record OZ001259.1, read on the forward strand.
GGTGAGAGGCAGTTTTTCCGACTTTAAGCAAAACTACTTCAAGACTTTAACTAACTATCTACTATTGTCCGCACAGTTACAGCAGTGGAGCAAAACTTGGCCACTAAAGATATTGAAAAGCAGGATCTAACACTGTGGAATGGGCAGATGATTAGAACAATAGTTGAGAACGTTCAGGGAGCTGGGAAATTATTTATTAGATTACCAATGGAGTCTGAGAATGTAGAAGACAAGGTTTGTGAAAGGGATTTAAGATTATGGGAAAAGAAATTGTTTTTTTTTTTTTTTTTATTGAGTATGAAAAATTTTGTCTTTTAATCTTATTTTAATGTAAAAAATTTCCTTAATTCCATTTAATTGCTATGCAATTTGTAAAATAATAATAGTGGAATTTTTAAAAATTTTTTTATTAACATTCAAATTCTATATAATGTCCCGAATTCTCTAATAACTGATTCAAACTGTTCCCTAGCATCATCTCGTCGAGTGTTATCTCTTCAATGTAAATCCAACGGCACAGATAGATGAGACACTAAGAAAAACTATGGAAGGAAAAGACGCGATCGTTGATATAAAAGATGCGAAAAATCAGAGGTAAAATGAAGCTACAATTGATTGAAGATAATGAAAGAAAGAAATTCATCCGTTTATACATGTACTTGTAAATGGATTTCATAATTTTACACGATGCTTTGAATTTCCAATATTAATCTTGCTTGATCATAATTTTTTACATATTCTTATTTTGCTAGAGAATATTTTCCTTATTCTCTTGCTTATTTTTTGTGTTAACTTATTTTTATCTTTGTAGATTCGCAGTAGAACTTTACGACTCATCAGGCAAAAAGTTAAAGTTGGTTGAATCGGACAGAGACGTTATGGTTTCCCCGGTGTGTCCACTGCCAGTGTCCGTCTCTACATCCCAAGTGTGGATAACGCACATAGAAAACTCAGAGAATATATGGCTACAGAGATCATTAGATTCGGACAAAATTGCTGATCTGTTAAGCTCCTTGTACGAATATTACTCTGTATCAGGTGCACCGCTATCTCTCGAAGTGGGAAAACTCTGTGTAGCTGAATCTCAGGATAAGAATTGGTACCGAGCAAAAATTGAGACTTTAAAAGAGTCAGAAATCGCCGAAGTTCGATTTATTGACTACGGAAACTGCGAGGAAGTTCCAAAAGCCGCAATAAAGACATTAGGAGAACAGTTTTACACCCCACATCAAATGGCGATTAAAGTTTCTTTGATTGTTAGTCTCAAAGGATCTGACGAAGAGCAAAAAACAATACTGCAGGAAAATTTGAGCGACAAAGAGCTAACAGCAACTTTCTATAATGTGAGCAACAATTGGCTCGTCGAACTTACAGAAAACGACGAAAAAATGAGCGAGAGATTTTCAAAGTTAAATTTAGTATCTGAAATCAGGGAAAAAGAACCCCAACAGCGGCAGGAAATCGCCGAAATGATAGTCGGCAATAGATACAAGGTCTTTTTATCCCATTCAGACTCTCCGGCTCAGTTTTGGCTACAAAGAAGCGAGGAGATCGAATTGATAGAAGAAATGCAATCTATTCTCCAATCAATGGCACCATCATTCTCGCCGTTGGAAGGAATACCGGAAGAAGGAACTCTCTGCACAGCCTGTTATTCAGCAGACAATATGTGGTATAGAGCAGAAGTTCTTGATGCTGACGAAGACATAATAACAGTGAGATTCATCGACTACGGTAACACTGACATTATAGACAGTAATTCAGCAAGCATAAAAGACCTACCGCAGAAATGGAAAGGTGTTAAAAGATACGGTTTAAAATCAAGGCTAGATCTCATACCGACTGGCGCCGAAGACTGGAGTTCAGCCAGCTGTGAGATGTTTGAAAAGTTGGCCACAGCCTCAGTCGATCCAATAACTGCGCTCATTATTGCAGACAGTGTTCCCAGACGAGTGGAATTGTTTTTAGACGGAGAAAACAGCATTGGAGACTGCCTGGTAAAAGAAGGGCATGCGATAATGGTACATAACGCCGAAGATCTGATAGATGAGATAATAGACTTGGAATTAGATCCTAGATCGGCTTTTGTTAGCCACGTTAATTCACCAAGTGAATTTTGGGTCCAAGAAGAAAAATCCGTATCAGATCTTGAGATAATGACCGACAGATTCATCGTTGCAGAGATGTTCCCAAAGCTGGATGATATAGTTAAGGGAGCTTTATGTGTCGCTAAATTTCCCGACGATGATCAGTGGTACAGAGCTCGTGTTGATTCGCACAGTTCCTCAGGGACTCAGGTGCTTTATATAGATTACGGAAATTCGGCTGTATCAACCGAGGTCAGAACAATCCCCGAAGATTTGGCTAGCGTCGCTCCTTTGTCTCGTAAATGTTGCCTGGAATTACCCCCAGGAGTTGAAGACTGGTCGGATAAAGCTTGCGAGAAATTTATCGATCTGGCTGCGGATGGTGCGACTATATTCTTACTTGACGTTATTAACGAGGGAGAAACTTCTGTAGTTAGTCTAAATTTGGATGGCATTAACGTCGCCGATCAACTCGCTAAACTATGCGATTCATTGCCGGTAATTGACGAACGACTGCCGCCTTTAGGGGAAGAAAATTCTCCCATTGTTGTCGTCAGTCACGTTAATTCACCAGACGAATTTTGGACACAGGCCGAAAGCAGCATCAATGAACTGGAGATTATGGCCAGCCGACTTATGGACGCACAGAGCTTATTGCCGCTCAATAATTTTGAAAAAGGAACTATATGCGCAGCTAAATTCCCTGAGGATGAAGCCTGGTACAGAGCGAGGATTTTGGATCATGGAGATGCCGGAACCAATGTATTGTACTTTGATTATGGGAGCTCTGCTCTGGCTACTGAACTGCGAATTTTGCCTGAGGATGTCGCTAATATTCCTAGCCTGGCTACCAGATGCAGACTTTTGAGACCAGACGACGTTGAAGAATGGTCTGAAGAAGCAGCAGAAAAATTCAATGAACTTGTTGCGGACGGCGCAACTATGTTTCAATTTGAAATAATTGATAAGGGTGATCCAACGCTTATCACTCTACAAATTGAAGGCACAGATGTGGTAGATTTACTTAAACCACTCTGCAAGGTAAAAGATTCGAAGAGAGAGATCAGGGAGGAAAACAAGGAAGAGATCAAGGAGGAGATTATGGAGCCTGTAGAGAGCGAGATAGTTGCTAAGATCATCGAAGATCAAGAGGAATCGAAGATTGATGAGACTCTTGAAGATGCGACTGAAGTTTTAAAAAAAAGTGCCGAAAATACTGGAATTATTCTTTCGGACGAAGTTGAGAAGCCTCAGACTGATAATTTGGACATTTTAGAAACAGGAAAAGCTCAAATACGCGGCTTAGTACATCAGTCCGAAATTACAGAACTAGAAAATGATAAATCCGGTGAAATTGCAGCTGACAAAGTACAAATTAACGATTCGGAGAGTCCTCGCGAAACTGATCAAACTACAACTGATATTTTAGATGTTATCAAAGCGGAAAAGGAAGAAGTTTTGTTTAACGATAAATTAGTACCTAAACCGGAAATAACTGAAGAGATTTTGGAGCCTAGCGTAACTAAAGAAGAAGTTCAGCAAACAGAAATAGCAGATAGCATTGCTAAAGTAAGCTCACCAAAATTTGAACCCAATGAAGACAAATTAGAAATACCAGCGGCAATCGAATTGGAAAACGTTGCTGTGGAAGCTAAGAAAGAACCTGAAGAGTTAACAGAACTTACGGTCGACGACATCGTTGGAAATATGGTGAAAGTTGCACTTGTTGATGGCGAAGATAAAGTTAAGATAGAGAAAGAGATTTCTAAGGAAGAAATTTCCAAGGAAGAGATTTCCAAGGAAGAGACTTGTGAAGAAAAAATTTCTAAGGAGGAAATTTCCAGAAAAGAAATTTCCAAGGAAGAGATTTCCAAGGAAGAAATTCCTGAAGAAGAAATTCCTGAGGAAGAAATTCCTAAGGAAGAGATTCCTAAGGAAGAAATTTCTAGGAAAGAAAATCCTAAGGAAGAAATTTCTAATGAGGAAATTTGCAAGGGAGAGATTTCCAAGGAAGAAATTTCTAAAGAAGAAGTTCCTAAGAAAGAAAGTATCGACCAAACTATCGTTAATGAAATAGAAAAGTCCGAGGAACCTGCAACGGACGTAATAAAAGATTCTGGGATAAATACGCCACAGAAGACACCTAAAATTGACAAGATTGTTCCAGGCTGCATTTCCAGAGGATTAATGGAGGAAGATATGCCATTGACAAAGGGTATGCTCGGTAGGCGTAGATCGAGCTGTTCTGAGGAGAGAATTGTTCCTGGAGGAATAAACAAAGGTAGTGATCTGACAGAGGTCGAATTAGTGGATCTAGTTTCACCGGAGAAAATTTTTACTTCTGAAAAAGTTGAGTTAAAAGATGATGAAAATTTAGCCGCGTTTAAGTCACCCGCGAAAATTAATAAAGAGGAAAAAATAGTACCTGGAAGTATTTCTAGGGGAGAATCTCCAACAGTTGAATTAAACAGACCTTCTACTCCGAAAACACCTCATTCTGAGAAACTGCTTGCCGGTGTAGTTAATTTACAAGAAATTTTGTCTGAATTTGAAGAACAAGATGAGATACTTACCGTTGAAGTTGAAAACAACATTCCTAATAACGGATCGGCGTAGTTTATGTTATAAAACTAATTATTTTATGTATCGATACGTTATACGGATAAAAAATTAAGAATATAAAAATGAGGGATATATATTGATATGAGAAAGAGCTAGAGTTAGATTAAACAAAGAATCCATATAATAAGTCGAGAGTTTTAAAAGTAACTTAGATATTTAACTTCTACTTCTACTTCTACTTCTACGATCGGTCAGATTCTTTTTCGTTATATTCTATGATATTATAACTTAATAAGAATGTACCATTAATTAATTAATTAACTAATATTATATTATATTATATATCTTACAACGTTCGGGGTAGCTTAAAGCTTCTGCGAAAGTTACCAAAGATTTATTGTTGCGCTAATTATCTAAAAATCTTCTAACCATTGACAGCAGAAAAGATTTATAACTATTAAGATAAACTATTTAATTGTAACTTTATAACTACAACAATAGTGTTTGTTAATGTCATTTAAAAAAAAAAAAACAATAGCTTTTATGTTTTATTTCAGATTTAAAAATATTAATTCATAGATCCAAACATCAATTTTTCTTTTTTCATATTATGATAAATAATGGTAATAATTAATTATCTATATTTTGAATATTTTTTTTGTTTGTTTTTGGGTATCAGTGGAATTTCTATTTATTATATATAAATATTTAAAAAATACAAAGACTTATTAAATTACTTCCACTATTATTAGTATTTTTTTTTTTTTTTTTCTTTATTTCTTTCATTATATATTGCGAATAAAATGAAAAAAAGAAAAAAAAAAAAAAAAAACTTTGTTTTATAGTATGCAGAAGAAAAAAATATTGATATTTGAAGGGAAAAAAATTTTTATATGCCATTGTTAGTATTATATATAAATATACTTTATCTTTAGTAAATTAAGAATAGATAGTGTATTTGATCGATCCGTTAGATAACGGTCTGATTAAACTTAACGCCAGCATAAGTAACTCTTCTAAAGTATGAATTTAATGTTACTATTTGTTTTTCTTTTTTATTTTTTATTTTTCATTTTTTTTTTTTTTTATTTCATCTCTATTATTTTTCTTACGATACTTTGTGCCTTATTGTATAACTACACTTCGTAAATACTAGAAGCGAGTTTAAATAATTAGCAATTGTGCCAAAATATTCATTTTTCAAATTTACAATCTTAACGATACTCAGTTTGGAAAAATTCTTATTACTTTCTATTTATTTCTTTTTTCAAATATTCAATGGACATATTAAAACGCATTGTATTTTCATGATAAATATTCAGAATCACCTCTTGTTAGCTTGATTAAAAAATAAAATTTCTTTACAACATTATCCCATATACAGCTCGAACAAAAGTGTTTATTTACTTGAGCTTTGTTGAGGCCGTATTGACGGATTAAATTTGTGAAAAATATAAAAACAAAAAAATTAAACCACTGGATATTGTGGGTCTAGACTTATTATTGCGTGATATATAGTTTATTAAATGTTCCTTTGTATAGCCATGACGAATTGAGTCAATACTGCAGTCTCATTATTTTTATGTTCAATAATTTTCAAACATGAACAATCTTTTCTTTCTTTTCTTTTTTTTCCCATTATATACTTAATTACCGAAGAATGCTTAGTTAACTGTATTAAACCTTCCAATCAGTTTATAATTATATTTTATTTTTTTTTTCGTTTACGATAGGAAACCGGATACAATTAACGAATTCCCAAATAATCATCATTGCAAGAGATCTTTGACTATATTATTATCATTCATAATGGCGAATACAGATAATAATGTGATTACATGTACTGTTATGTTTATCTTTATTGATTTTTTTTTTTATTTAATTGTACATCAACAATAAATTACTCTCAATTAAAAGTAAGATCTATAAGTAATTTTCATATATATTTTTTTTTGTTATTTAGCTCGCTGTACAGAAATTCCTGGAATTTATACTCCTTATTTTTATCGTAGATCCCAGAACTGGGAGCCTGAACTCTTCTGTTGATTGAAACTGCGTTTCTCTTCATACCTTAGCGTTTCTTTTTTGGTTTATCTTTCCTAATTCGTTCCTTCCGCTTCTTTGCTAAAAAATAAAAATAAAAGTCTATTTCTCAGTCTGAAAATACAACAAACGTACATTTCATCATCAATCACAAACAGTTCAAGACTCACCCTTTTTAATAGCAGTATTAACATGCTTTTCCGTATCAGAATTGTACTTTGTTTGTTTATCGTAAGCGAGCATGTCTTTTGCGAGGGATATCTCATCTTCCAAATACCATTTCAACGGTCCTCGACATCTACTACATTCACCCAGCGAAGTGTTGACAATTCTGCGTCCTCCCTCTCTGCGAATTGGGTACAAAGGCTTACCTAGATCTTGGATACGTAGTTTCAAGTCCGGACCACCTCCGTTTAGGAATATGTTATCCATTGAGGATTTGAACGGAGGATCTTTTCTATTGTAACGAGTATCTGGATCTTGACTCTTTATATCACAGCAAAAACCGTACGGTTTTTTCAGATCTATTCCCCTGGTTGGTCCAGAGCCCGAACGTTTGCTAGAAGCCTTTTTCATGATATTAATTATCGTTGAACTTTCAAAATCTGAATTATGTATACAATGATTGACAATTTTGAATACAAAGAGGGTTTTTTTTTTTTTTAATTTTTTGAGCGAAAGAGATGGTCTTGAGAAAAATGAAACTCTTAATAATGAGGCAGGGAATAAATGAGGGATAAATAATTGGGAGAGACAATAATGAAACGTTGTATACATATTATTTAACAGTTTATTTATAATCATTATCAACCACTTGCATAGAATTATAAAATGTATATTCAACGATATATATAATACAGTCAAAAATATATAACTTTAAAACTTCATACTTATCAAATCTGTTTCTTCGTCTTCCTTCGAGACTTTTAGATTATTTTTTATCTTATTCTATCGATACTAGAATATGCGTTATTATATCGAATGATTGTATAACGCATGAAATATTATCTTTAAAAGCAAAGACTCTTTTCAAAATTTGAGCGATTTTATGTATAATACAATAAATATATTTAATTAATTAATTAATTAATTTTCTATTTGCAAAAACATTATAATTATGATTCGAAAAAAAAAATTTCTCTTTGGCGAATAGAGTCTCGTTCTGGTATAGTAAAAATAAATAAATATATGTTTTATTCATCTACGATATTAATTTAACTTTTTAAATACATGCATCCAAAATATGTTGTATACATTGAAAATGCAAGATAAATAAATTTTCACTCTAAAAGCTACTAAATTCTTTGATATGTAATACAAAGATTATAGATAATCTTTATACAGTAGTTATTTACTTAAAATCAAATTCTAAATTATTAACATCTTTTATCAGCCCGTATAAATTAGCTGACAATGATCTTACAGCCTTTTTTTTTTTCTTATAAAATTTCTCCTCGTTTAAAGACTTGTCAAATTGAATATTCATCGAAAAATTATTAACATCGTTTTTATTATCGTCTGATAAAATTGGTGGTGTTTTAGGAGCGTCTTTTCGAAGATTTCTAAACGCTAGATCATCTGTTACCAGATTTGGTTCGCTTTCAGGGACGTACTTTAATTGCGGACTTTTTAAAGGTACTGCTGACGAGCAAAGATAGTTGCTATTAGTTGACGGCGTAGCAGGTCTAAGGGGGATTCCGAATGGTGGTTGAGGCTCTACGACCTTAAGAACGTTGTTCGCGTAATGTAAATTTCGATAAACCATATCATCTTTTGTTATGTTCGGTTCTTCTTTGACCATTTTTCGCTTACAATCCAGATTCTCTTCTTCATTATCTCCAAGAATCAGGGCCGAAGATGCAAGCAAATAGCTTATCTGAGATAGAGAATTTTGTGTCTCTGATAAAGCGGGCATTTTCTTAGGCTGCATTTTTCTGTAAGCCATATCGTCGTTTATAACATGTGCCTCGCTGGATTGCTGCGGGTACTTTTCTCCTTGTACACCATCGCCCAGAATAGATTCTGATGATGAACTACCAGAGAGATATTTAGACAATTCGTTTACCGAGGCTTGCGATTGGCCCTTGAGACTGAACTCTTCAACGCAACGTTCTTCCGCTCTTTCTAGCAAATTATCGTCACTCAATCTCAGACTTGTGTACATTTTTTCTAGCTCTGATAACTCCTTTTCCAAATCCTTAGAGCTTCTTCTTATGGCGGGTATTTTGTCGTCTGTAACGGGAGACGAGAGATTTTGAGGGCTTGAATCAAACATTGGTGTTACGTTTTTATTCCCGGATTTAAGTTCTATCCTTTCTTTTGGTAGATACAATTTTCTGCGCTGAAAATCGCTTGGGCTAGGATCAGGGATCGGCGAAATTGAAGACAGGATAGATGCGATTCCCTTGCGTTCATTTTTGGAATTAATATTCCCCAATTTAGAGACTTCCGCTATTGGCATTTTGCGCATTGATACAGAAGCATTGTTCCTGGTTTCATATTCCTTAGGGATTTCATTTTGAAACGAATAAGACCTTCTCACATGCTTTTTGTTATCAGCAGAGGTTTTATTTTGCTGAAAATGCTGATGCGATTGTTGATAATTGAATATTTGTGGCTCGATATATTGCACACGGTCAAGAACACGAGGCGATTTGTTATTCTTATAAGCATGAATAGCTTCGCTGCCAGGATCAGACCTTCGCGTTTTATTGTAGTTCATATTTACGCCATAAGCTTGATTCTCGGTAATTTCTTTCCGGTAATGTTTGTTGTACAAGACCCCTGTGTCAGGTCTAGATCCCCTGTAAATAGGATTATTCAAAAAAGCATCATCCTGGTTGAAAAACATCAAATTAGGGCTTCTATCTCCCTGATTATTTCTACCAGGATGACCAAATGATTGCGTTTCGTATCTTCCAACGGGATATTTAATATCCTGGACTTTGTTGGGACCGCTAATCCTACAATTAGCTGGGCTAGCATCGTAGTCATGGAAACTATCATCCCTAGATAATCGACGAAAATATCTTTCCGTTCTTGCAGAACGGCTTCTTCTATTATAAGCGTCGTCCATGTTCGAATAGCTCTTCCGGCTATTACTCGGGGATCTTAAATCACTTGTAGAATTTATCGAGGAGTAATCTTCGTCCGAACTTTCGTCAATCAATATATTCCTTCGTCTAGTTTCAGCTCTTGTTTTCATTCCATTTTTACGACTTTTTTTGCTGTTACTCTCCTGTAGATTTTTTGAATTTTCAATATTGTGATTGGGGTAAGAGAGTCTATGGAAATAGTTATTCTTGCTGTTATTCTGTTCAAAATTTATCTGAGCAACTTCGCAGCTGTTGGAACTATCTTTCAAACGTAAGGCTACGTTTTTGAATAGCGGATTTTGTACATATACAATATCTCCTTGGCATTTTCTTTCGTGAGAAACTCGCTGCTTTCCTTTCTTTGATATGGATTTATTGTTTGTTAAAGAATCTAGTTTAATTCCTGCAGATGGCATATAGGCAAAAGTGCTTCGCACACATTTCTTATCGTCCATTAATCTGAATTTCTGAATCCTCTTCGTCCAATGATCATGTCTGCAACAATTTTAGAAAGAGTAAGAAAACAGTGTTTTGGTATTGAGTTTTGACCGGTTTCAAGAATTTTAACAAAAAAATAACGTGTTATGATTATTTTCAAGCAGTGATTATTTTTATCCAGTGAGTAATAAATTTCGGGTTTTTTAAAAGACCAATAACAAGTTTCTACAAGATAATATGTTTTTCTGAAAACTTGAAACCTTAAAAATGTTGTTTTCTTTCAAAATTTTTGACCTTTTTTAAGAAAAAAAATCAGTAAAATAATATATTATGAATATTTCTAGGCATAATAATGCAGTGAGTACAGAATTTTGTGGTTTTTAAAAGACTGACAAGTTTCTAAAAGATAATCTGTTTTTCTGGAATCTTAAGACCTTCAAAATGTTGTTTTCTTTCAAAATTTGGAACATTTGGAAGAAAACAATAAAGAAAATATTACGATATGAATAGTGCTAAGCCTAATAATGCAGTAACTAAGTTCTTGGTTTTTAAAAGACGAAAAACAAATTTCTACAAGATAACATGTTTTTCTGGAAACTTGAGACCTTAAAAATGTTGTTTTCTTCCAAAGTTTTGACCTTTTTTAAGAAAACAAAATCATTAAAATAACATATTATGATCATTTCTAAATCTAATCATGCAGGGAATTGAGAATTTTTGTGTTCTAAAATCCATAAAGGCGAAAATCTATTTCCCCATAAACCTACAATCTTCAAAATCTTTTTCTGCACGTTTTTCATTGTCAATCCATCCAAAATCCGTCGCATATTAGTCTCCAAAAAAAAAAAAATTCCAGCAAATTCCAAGACTTCTTTCAGATCAGAATTGTCGCTAGTACTAAACGACAAGGCGAAGCACTGAATTACCTGAAAGAAATTTGATAAGGATAAGAAAAAGGGTACCTACTACGATGTTTTTTTTTTTTTCTGTTATTACGATTCTTAAGCTCTATTTTATCACGTCATTAAAAATTATTCAATGTTTTATCTAATTATCTCTAGAAAAAAAAAAAAAAAAAAATAATAAATAATACTAAACTAAAAAAACGTATATCTAAACAGTTTTTATTTATACTCTTTTTATTAATTCTTTTTCTTCTATTGTTGTTCTGCTTTGAGAGACACTCACCGTTTGATTATATTATGAAAGAAAAAGTTGACGATATTTTTCTCTCGACTACCAATCTGCTAGATAATGAGTAAACGGGGTAGATAAGATATCCTCATATACTAACTAACTAACTAACTAACTAACGTAGTATGTATACATAATATCGTTCCATCTAAAAATAAATAAGGCACGTCCTCGTCTACGAATTTGATAAATAAGGCGATCAACCCGTGTGGGAAGACAAGAAGACCCCCTAGGGACTGTCACTTTGACATTGATCACAAATGCGCAAAGAGAACGGATCCTCCTTATTATTTGTCATTATTATACTCATATTATACATAGTATAATATGTATACTGTCAAAAGAATATTTATTATCTATTTTATTTATCGTCTTTTTTTATTAAATTCACTGGTAAAATAATCTCTTGGAACGAAAAAGAAATTAAAATTCTAAAAAAGAAGACCAACAGGTGATCCGAAAATCTTATGTGTGTATCATGTGTATAAAATATATGAATAAAGATAAATTTTTTTTTGACAGATTTCAGAAATTAAATTCCCTAGGGGCAAAAAAAAACAAAAATAGGATATGGTTATATCGATTCTAGCGCCGCGTTTCGATTTAATCCAAAACTGAAAATGGTTCGTAAGAATCTGTGATAACTATGCATCGCGGCTTCTATCTACACAGGTCCAATTTCATCGGTTAAAGAATATTATTCCTCCTCGGCTCGGTATTTTAATAATCGTATATTAGTGTGCGTTGTGTATCTTTAGTGATATCGTATTTCTACGTATTTAGAATACACAAGAGTGTGATGGATGTATATGCACTGGGGGCTCACACATCAGTTGAATACATACATGCATCGAAGAAGGAAGTGTAAGGAGTGAAGAAAGGGGTTTAAATAATGCGTTTAATACAAAAACAAAACTTCATCCTTAAAAACCTATTACCGGAATAATAATGATGATGATGGTGATGATAATGAATAAACTAGGGAAAGTCAGATGGTTTTAGTGATTCCCAAAAGTGAAACGGAAGTGTCGTAGTGCGATAAAAGATTGTCGCTAGTTGGGCGTGATTTTGCCAAAGGCCACTAGAAGCAGAAGTAGAAGCAAAGAAACGTAATAAAACGAAAAAAAAAATCATCAAAAACAGAAAAAAAAAGAAACACGGAAAGAAGAAACAGTCACGAGAATTAAAAAATCAATGTTAAATATACCCGTTTGCGGAGTGATCGATATAGAGTAATTTGAAGTTTCCCTGGAGATTATTTAAAAAGATTTACATACGTATAATAATAAAAATAAAAGGAAAGAAAAACAACAGTGAAAGTTTTTGTTGATTTTTAAATTTTTTTATTTTTTAATATCAATTTTTATTTTTAGTTTTTTTTTCTAATATTATGATCGTTAAAATTGAACTAACTATCTTTAAAAGTGTGTTTAAAACACAGAATATAATCAACACATCAACACGGCTGAGTTATTATGATCAACGATCAAATAATTTTTCCATATCGTTACATTAAGCCAATGATAATGGCGATCGGAATAATATTTCGATCTAGTATGAGATCGAGCTAACCGAAGTTTTATAAATATTATTATCATTATTATTAAAGAATATACATTTATACATATTAAAAAGTAAAAAGAAGTATCTAGTTCTCTAATGTGGATAAAAGAAGAAAAAAAAGACAAATATAAACAAACGAAAGAAAACAAAAGGAAATACATGAAAAAGGAAATCCAAAAACGATAAATCGAAAACTGAAAAACAATATTGAAAAGATTTTTTCTATTCGTACTATTTCTCCGAAGTTAGCAGCAGTGACGTTTCGTGTTTATTAAAAAAATCTCGTATTAGATTAACGTATTAGTGTGTTAACGACGGTGAATGTGGTGAATATATTAATATTAATAATATAAAAATAACACATTCGAATTGATATTTTACGCCACGTTGATATTATTATAATTTTATTTTCGTAATTCTACTTCATTCTACATTATCATTATTATTTTTTTTTTGTTTTTAAACAATAATAATAATAATAAATTCGATAATGCTCGGATTGTTATCATTCTCAAAAGTACGCAGAAAAAAGACGCAATAATTACAAAATCTCAAACTACATACATTCTTGTTGCTGCTGCTACTGCTGTTGTTGTTGTTACTGATGACAAAACGCTTGTGTTAATATAAATTGATATGAAAAAATCAAGATAAGCATAATACACATATACATATATCCTATTCACGTCTAATTAATAATAATAATAATAATAATAATTTGAAGAATATATTTTGAAACATAAAGACGTGGCATATGGAATTCAAAATTAAAAAACCGCCGATGGAGGAGAAGCAGTTTAATTTAAATTAAAAACTGAAATGCCTAGTCTTAGATCACTCGTCGTACGACGAGCCCCTCAGATAGAGATGGGAGCAGCGACAAGTTCAGTGACATCTATAACGCCGTTGAAAAATATACCAGATCATAAGAAGTCTGTTGATAAAGTAGACAAATTTTCTGGTATAAGATCTCCGTTATTGCGAAATAATCAAGAGCCAAGTTCTCTGAGCCTTAATCCGGCTGAAAAACCATTGCTTTCTAACAAAGGAGCAAGCGCTAAACTTCTTAGACCTGAAAGCTGCGCTAGTCTTGAAGCCCAAGGGGCTAGTTGGGTCAGTTTAGGACCTGGAGTTCTTAGAAAATGCGAAACTGCTGTTGGACTTAGTACTCTTGCTCTTGAAGGACGTCCTGTTAATAGAAGCAGAGTTTGTTCCAGATGCTCTAGTTTGTTATCTCTCGCTTCAAGTTCTAGGTACAGTTTAGCTGCTGGTAACTTCGTACCTGCTTCTTCTCAGTCCATTGCTGGACGATTAAGATGCAAACTTTGCATCGTTGATGTGCCAGTTAGTAATACAACGCAGATTGAAAGCTGTGGTTGTTCTTACTGCAAAGATGTAAGTTGGGATTGGGGGGTTTACAGGTTTTCACACAACAAAAAAAATCAAAATTCATTCATTTCGATCCAAAAGACTTGAAAATAGAGAATTTAAACCTTTGTCATATGTGTTTTTGTTCATTCGCTTTGCTTAGATCATACATTCCAGGCTGTTTGTAGCAGGAATGAGGCAGTAGAGATCATGCCGCGAAAGATAATGAACATTATTGTATCATATGAAAGAGTGGGATCAATCGATTATATTCATTTTTTTGTCCAAGAGATGAAGAGGTGACAATATTATATAAATGAATCTAGTACAGTCGTGTGTTTTCAAAGTTTTGACGAAATACGTTTTTTTTTTTTTTTACAAAGTCCACTCCCTTTTTTATTATTCATTTATAGTCGTCATAAGATAGAGATAAAGAAGAGCTTTGTCTTGATAAAATTAATGGATAAACTCACCGCACAAGACACGATCTTTGTTAGATAAAAGATGACGATGATGATTCATCCGAGATGATTATATTTGTGAAATTAATTGTTTAAATAACGCGAAATGAAACCTTGATAAAAATATGACGATTGTTTGCTAAATGCCTGCTAAAATGCAGTATTATATCTATCATATCCTCATTAAGAATTAGAAAGAAATATAAACAGCAAGAGGCAAGAAGACAAAACATCGTTAAACCAATGTTGAAATTTCGAAATGAATTTAAAAATTTAAAAGATAACATGGGATAGAAGAGAAATATTTTCTGTCAAAGAAATTTCAAGGAAGGGTAGTTAGATTGTGGAAAATTTATTTTTTTTTCGAACTAGTTTTCTGCTCATTTCGTCTATAATCAAATAAAATAAAAGGAATAGTTTATTATATCTTCTAACAGACTTCTGTATTCTGAACATGCGTACAAGCTATGTACATAAATGATTCCAAACAAACAGATGATCAAAAGCAAACATGAAGACGTTATCAACATTATTTCTATATCGTTATTATATTTCCGTGATGTAGCGCAAAAATTTGACCTTAAAACATAGTCTTTTCCTGTATCAGACAAAGTCAATAAACTGTTGCAAAAATAACTGTCCCGTTAGTTTATTCGTTTAATTCTCACTCCATTGAAACAATATTTCTCTTTCCAAGTTTTGAGATTTTTTTTGTAAGTACCAAGAAACCCTGGTACCAATACTTCGAATTAGAATATAAACCGATCGAATGTGAACCGAAACGATTTCATTCATACTTTTGTTCAATTATTCATTTATTGCTCATCGGTAATTCTTGAGCTGAAAATCAGAAAAAAGTATTGATATTTGTATTATTTTAAATTTATACACATTACTTCACCATATAATTAAGTAAATCAACGATCTAAATTCATAGAAAAAATATACATACATAATATTGAAGTAGTCTGAGACAGTGTTTTGAAAAGACCACTTTTTGTCGTTTCTAATTTGAGGTAGGATTCAATTAAAATCTGAACTGTAAAAAATTGTTTTCAACTGAAAATATCGAAAACAATTCATTCATGGGATTAGAAATGTCCTGTAATGAGTCTTACTCTATTTTTTTTTTCTTCTCATTATCATCATTGAATGACTAAACCACAGTTGTATAATATTGTTTTCAGTGCATGCAGGGGTATGCAGAGTTTGAGATAAACGAAGGCGCTTATGAGATTAGTTGTCCTGATGCGCAATGTGAACGAGGAGGCATTCTCTCATTGCAAGAAATTAAGGATCTTGTTACGCCAGAATTGATGGAAAAATATCACAGGTTTCGTCTGAACAGAGGTCAGAGGAACACAGATTACATAAATAAATGCATACATACATAAAATTGTGACGCGAATTTCAATATCGCATAATCAAACGGCAAAATATTGGGCAAAATTATTATTCTGACGTTGATAGACTCATAGTCTAAAGATTTATTCTTTTTACAAGCAAAGAAGGAGATATAGAAAATTTACTAGAAGCTACTACTATTGTACATAAATTAAGAAAACAGTATACATGATATACTACAGTAATCAGAAAAGATACACGTTTATTTAATAACACACAATATTATACGGACTTTGCTGTACAAATAATTGATATTAATACATATTAGCATTGGTTACGTGCTTCTTGTTTACGGACAATATTCTTGTGTGAACAGATGGTTGATCTTACCTAAGTTATAATGTACTCAAGCAGCATGCCTAATAATAAATTAGCGGGTTCTAAAGACGAGTCAAAATTGTATTATATTTGAATAATACGTAAACGTGTCTTTATAAATCGTTGATTATTCTACAGATGTATCTGTGGACAAGGGAAGAGCCTGGTGTCCAAGTCCAGGATGTGAAACTGTGTGTTCTATCGCCAGCGACGAAGGAGGCTCTGCTCCACACGGACCTGTTCACTGCCCAAGCTGTTCAACGGAATTTTGTTCCCTCTGCCGTGAGCCATGGCATAACGGCAACTGCCCTGAAGTACCTTCAGGCATACCGATTGACAACGAACGTATTAAATGCTGCCCAATGTGTTCTGTACCTATTGAAAAGGATGAAGGATGTGCGCAGATGATGTGCAAGCGATGCAAACACGTATTTTGTTGGTATTGCTTGGCCTCACTGGATGTAAGTTAATAATACAGTCAACAAAGGAACTAAGGGATTACTTTGCAGACCTAAAGAAATCAGTGAAATTTACAGTCTTATAACTTCGTTGAAAGAAATCGTAAAAATATGATTCAAAAAGTGTTATGAATGTCAAATTCTCTAGTCTTCAAATCTTTTTACAGATTGAAATTATCTTTCGAATGTGATACGATGATTTGTTCGATTTTTATGCGTCTTCAAAGTCAGAAGTGTAGCTTTGACTTTAAAGAAGAATAACTTGACGAAAAAAAATCGTGGAGAAAATTAAAAAAAAGCATTTTGAAGACGAAACCTTGCATTTTCCGATAGCGTGACGCGACTTTTTTTTTGCGATTTTTTCCCATGAGGTACAGCGCGACAAATTTGACAAAAATTTTGTGATTACACACACCTCGCTTCAAAGTCTCGTATGGAAACGAAATCGCAAGGAAATTTCAATCTGCAACAAGATTTGAAAACTAGAGACTGTTCTTCAAAACACTTCTTGAATCATAATTTTATGATTTCTTTTAACGAAGTTACAAGACTTTGAAATTCGCCAATTTGTTGAGATCTGCAAAGTGATCCCTCAATTCTTTCGTTTAGTGTACTTCATCAATCGAAACTCAAGATCTAAAATCAAATATCTTTGTAGAAGGTCTCTCATTCGTCAAATAATTATTTCTGTCATGGTTATTTGGGTCATTCCTGTTCGTTTTATCATAACTGTATCCTGACAGATTACCAATGTGTCTAATAAGGCTTCCAGAACACGATCCCAGGCTCAATGTCACGTTTGGAAATTACGACGATATACAAAATCCAATTATTGGAGACATTAGATAAATTTTGACGTTTGGATTCTACAAAAAACATAATTCGACTTTTATTTTTTCACTGACTCTATTATTCACATGTTTATAGTATTTACAGAAAATTAAATTTCATATTGATGCTTTAGGATGACTTTCTTCTCCGCCACTACGATAAAGGACCGTGCAAAAATAAACTGGGCCATTCGCGGGCCTCGGTAATTTGGCACCGGACTCAAGTGATTGGAATATTTGCGGGATTTGGACTTCTTTTGCTGGTCGCATCGCCGTTGCTCTTATTAGCTGCGCCTTGTATAGTGTGTTGCAAGTGCAGAGTGTGTGGTTCGTCAAGATTGGAGCAGGAAGAAGGTTTACCGGAAGATGCGCCGGCTTGAATAATTTTAATGATTAAAAGTATAAAGTTTACCCAGAAACTGCTTGTTTCTTTTTATACATATAAATAAGATTACCTGGATTTGGGTAAAATTTTTTTACGTTTATCGAGTAAAAAGTATGGTTTTTTGTTTTTATTTTAATCGTTATTTGTTTTTGTTTATTTTTTTGTGTAGAGATCTGGATTTTAACTCAAGGCACGCCAATACAATCCGTAATATGAATATCTAGTTACTATTTACTTTTATCTGTTAAATATACATATAATTAAATAATAAGATAGTTATTGAGATTTTAAAAAAAAAATTTCTATACGTCAAAAAGCGTATTTAAGAAAGATAACATTTAATTAATAACAACGAATATTAGACATTTTTATTGAAACGTACTTATAAATATTAATATTTATCATGCCATTTAGGTGATAAAATGATTGTTCGTTAAGTTCTTAGATAAATACAACAGTCATTTTTACAGTCATGGCCAACGAGGATTCTTAAGCTATTATAAGCTAATGTAGACATAAGCATTTTTGAGGGACTCGATGGAACGAGGGCGTGATCGTAAATTTTTCAGGGTTAATGTGGAAATTATTTAATCTTTATAATATTCAAATTTTCAGGATAAATAGCTGGAAATTATCTATTCGTCGACGTAATACTCACTTGACTGAATTCTTTATAGAATATATGACTTTAACGATTAGATTCTTACGTGTTTTTGAATTTAAATGTAATATTTTTAGTTTTATTTGAAATTGAAAAGGGGGTAAACTTTACTCCAAAAGGAATTGGACTTTCCTTATTTTTTTAATTTTTTTTTTTTCTTTCCACAATCTTTATTGATATAAAGCATTCAAATTTAAACAAGTAAAAAAGAATGTGCAGCTACATTTCTCAACATTGGTAGAAATCCTCATTTTGTTATTTTTAGTTTTTACTCTAAGCAAAGTTAAACTAAGTTTGATTACGTTTTTAATCCGCCGGGTCCCAGCAAATTGCGATTTTAAATATTGAACTGATGATTTTTAAATGACAGATATATGGAGAGGTAAAATGAAAAAGAAGGGTAAGAAAATTTTTAAAAACTGTTCTGTAAACAGTGACTGTAAAATATATTACAGATATCGAAGCTTCACGTGTAATACCTACTTGTTGTACAAAATAAAAAAAAAAACAAAACAAAAAGAAGATATGACCGATCGATGAGTTCTCAGAAAGAACCGTTTGGTCAAATCACAAAAAAGATATAATAATATCTATGTATAGCATATGTATACTATATGATATCGAGTCATCGTTAGTGTATTCTACGTTAGTTTACTAATTTATATGAGAAGAAAAGAAACAAAAACAAAACAAAAAAAAAAAAATTAAAGAAAAAGAAGAGGAAAAAGAAAAAAAATATCGATGATTTAATTTTATTTTATTCTCAATCAATGATCAGAGTTACGAGTGTTAATAATGATCATGTTTATCGCAAAATCTATAACGTATAAAATAAGAATAATACTAATAATAGTCAGAGCTCGTTGATTTTTACGATTTCTATTTTGATTTTATTTTATATTTCGTTTTTACGAAAGCTGGGTAATTCTTTTTTCTTTTCATTTCTTTTCTTTTTTTTTCCTACTTCAGTAATTAAGAAATGTATATGAATTGTGTGATAACTCGAGAGAGATTTGCGTTTCGGTTCATCATATGTATACTATATATTTATTTATATATATAAATATATATATGTTTATGTATATATATATAGATATAGATATTGATATTGATTGTCTTTCTGAGGGAATAAATAAAGTACACGTAAATTAACTAACAAATAATTAAATAATTAATTAAATAAATAAATAAAGGGCACAAATGGAAAATAGGTATTACGGGGATATAATAATATGAATGGAGCACTTTTTTACAGATCGATATAATAAATGATATGCCGATTTGAATTATTGTTTTTCGTTTATTACTGTATAGATACATAGTCTATTTTATTTTTTTCAATAACATAATAATAAATGCAATTCAGTCTCTTGATTACTGCAATAATACGATTTGAGAATATTCTTTTTATTTGCTAGATTTTCTTTTATACCGTTATTTAAAAATCTTTTTTTTTTGTTTCGAAAAGATAGAAAACATGTAAAGATAAAGAAAAACGGATTGTATAAAAAAATAAAAATAGTATAATAAACACAATGATATGTGATATTATAAAGCCGTCTGAAACGTACGCCGTAAATAAATTGTTTTTTTTTTTTTTTTTTTTTAATAATTGGTTTTTAAATTTAGTAAATATTATAAAAATAAGAATAAAAACTTTCAAACAAAAAGTCATTCCTGATATTTTTTAAGGTAGAGTTTTATTTACTTCGGATACAAGGAAAACATGTAATATTATATTGTATACAGAATTGCAGAGGCTGACATTTATTAAAATGTAAAAAAAGAAGAATAAGAAAAAAAAAAGAAATGGAAAAGTGACTCCAATCGTGTAGATTTACTTATTTACTTGTTACAAAGTTTATAATTATTATTTATAGCGTGTATAAATTATGATGCATATTATATACATATTATATGTATGTTGTATAATATCTATATATATTTGTTACAATTTGTATATTTCTTATAGCTCTTAACTGATATTTACTAAAAGTATATATGTGTATACATATATATAGGTATATAAAATATTTACGGTAATATATCGATATGAATAAACATAAAGTTATACATAAAACGGAAATAGTAGCAACGATAAGAAGAAGAAGAAGAATAAAAAGAAAAAGAAAAGAAAAAGAAGATAATCATGAAGAAGTTTCTGCAAATGCATTTCATATTTTCTCAATTATTCCATTACATTCTTTGTATTAATATCGAGCAATCGAACAATTACGTTTTACAATAACAACGTATTTATTCAATGTTTTTATCTCGCGCTGGTTTCTATGGTGTATTGTATATGACATGCAGTGATTGCATAATAAATTTTTGACGCAGTGATTGATATAAATTAAATCATCCTTTTATCCAATTTCATCAATAACTATAAATAAATTCATTGATCATTCAGTATTTTTAGATTTATCATTGAAAAAAAGCTAACTCAGCCGATTCAAACATTTTTATTTTTATAATAGCCAAAAGAAATACCATAATAAAATACAAGCAGTAGTTAAAAAAAACTTATTTTTTCATTCTACAACCATTGTGTGGTCTTGCGCATCTCATTTTGAATTTGGGGTGCCGTTTCGCGCCCCTTGGTTTGTAGTTATAAATATCAAAAATTTCCCAGAAGGCATCGCGGCTTGGACCGTCTCGTGCCGCCACTTACGATGGAAACTTTGAACTAAATTCGTTACGATTTGATATGTTTACAGTTTATGCTTAAATTAACAGCTCACTATGTTATCGGCCGTATTTGAGAGAATGTTTTCATTGAGCTATTAGATTTACGCTCTTCTGTAACGATCAGACTTTTTTTTTTTTAATTATAACAAAATAGTACGAATCGGTCGATTACGTATCACAGCGCATATAAAACCGCTTATAAGTCATGATTATTTTTTCTTTCTTTCTTTTTCCTCGATCCGATTCCCGACATTCGTCTTTATTACTGACTAAGTAAACACATGACTGACAGTAGATATACATACTGTGTGAGAATGACATACTACATATATAAACTCTGCAAATAAGAAGTCTAAATAAAGAACACTTCATCTAAAATAGAGAGCGATATTATCAGAAAGAAAAATCCAAGCATGTGATATTCGACGTTTAAAATTAGTGTGTTTCAGGATTTCTATTTAATTAATTAGATACTGAAACGAAGTGAAAATACGATACGTCAGAATATTGATTGTATATTGATATATTTTCCACACCGCGAATTCTAACCGTCTTAATATTCTGAATCATACATCTCTATACGCCACGTGGTACGAATTATATGTCTTCATTCTTTTTTCTTATCTTTCTTTCGCAAATGACGTATCAAGCTACGTATGTATATCTGTCAAATTTAACAGTTACCTTACCTCTCTCTATCGACTAGTCGATACCCCACTTTTCTATTCCGTAGAAACAATATATACACACACATATACATACTTTTGCTTGTGCAGATGGCTTATTATTAAAACAGTTCGTAGTTTATAGCGGAGAATCAAGCATGTGTATAAACCGAGTTATTTTTATTTCAATAATATATTATTAGCGGTCAATAATGGAGTAGGTAGAAATAAATGAATGTAATTAAATAAATAAATAATAGATCGCCGATAAATTTATGTATTAATTTTCGTTTTACTTTTCAATATGCAGTATATATTCTTATTCTATTTTCTTCTGATATTGTAATGCCATACCGAAAAACTCGGAAGTAATATATTTCTGTTTTCAAAAAACTCAAGAATCATGACAACTAAGGTAAATCATGATATCATAATTTTTTAAAACATCGCAAAATAAACAAATATATAAACACAAACAATGTTATATATTTTTTAAGTTATTAATAATATTAAAAAACAAATTTTTTAAATAATTAAAGTTGATTAAGTTTTCTTTTAAACTAAGTTGCAATATATCTTATCCCAATTTATGATCGAAAGATAAGGTCGTCTGTTCAGCAATTGATTGACATTATACGTATATGATTAGACTTTTATATTGTTACGAAAATTAGACAGTAATCATATTTCCAACTTGTCACAAGAATTCTACAATATATATTTTTTTTCGTTTCTTCAGCTATGGTATGTTTACCAATTTTTTACCCGCATTACATTCGATCTTAAAATCTAAATTTTTTTCCTGTTTTTGTTATTTTTATTACAAAACTGTTCGATATATATTAACATATTGCGTATGTCTATGTATGTGTACAATTTTGTAATTTTGTTTCTATTATCTACTTCACTCTTTGTCCTTTTATGCAATTTTTGACTCTTTCTCTTCACTGTTAATATTTATACTTTAGATAGAAGATTTGGACTTAGATCCAGACATGTGGCTGACAACAGCTGAAGCTGCCAGTTTAGGCGCCGAGGAAGTCGCGGCTAGATTAAGAGTTGATACTAGGTCTGGTCTTAGATGGAGAGAGGTCGAATTACGCAGACAGCTTACTGGCTATAATGAATTAATTGTTAGAGAGGAAGAGCCTACATGGAAAAAATACATCGAACAGGTGAATATAGAAATCTGATTTGAAATGAAAATAATATATTGAGACGATTTTTGTTCAGATCAAAAGACTGAATTTTTATCTACAAAGCTTTTTAACTTTCAGAGTTGTTTATAGTTTATTTAAAACTGTTTCCTTACCTTACTGTATATCTTTGGTCGCATATTGGGCCATTTTATTTAAAAAAATATAACAAAAAAAACTTGTTTAGTTTACAAAATTCTTTCACACAGTTCAAGAATCCGTTGATATTACTTCTACTTGGATCTGCCTTTGTCAGCGTTTGTATGAAGCAATACGATGACGCTGTCAGTATTACAGTGGTGAGTAATCTCCCTCCAATTTTACTAACAATTTATGTATAAAAATAGAATATTCAATATTTATGCCTTGAAAAGATCCCAAAACTATCATAAAGACGAGAACTTTATCTACATTTTAAATAATCCCAAACATTCACCGTTGTAGATCGTTTAATCGACTGGAAAAAGTCCTAAGCCATTTAGCAGCATAGATTGCGCATAATATTTATGTATTTTTATTAAAACTCATTCCAATTGCCTATCCAAACGATTTTCTGTTCTTATAGGCCATTGTTATAGTAGTGACGGTAGCATTTGTTCAAGAATATCGATCTGAGAAGTCTTTGGAAGAGTTGAACAAATTAGTGCCACCAACGTGCCATTGGTAAATATTAAAGGATCTTAAATTTCTTATTAAAACAGTTTTTATTCATGATTCGATGATAAATGATCGAAATAATGAAGTCTTTTTTATTTTCCGACTTTCTATATCTTAGCGGAATTAGCTAATACAAATGATATTTAACAAGATTTCCAATTTTATTTACTGTAACAGTAATTATTAATCATTTTAGCCTGCGCGAAGGACATCCGGAAACATTTCTTGCCAGAAATCTAGTTCCTGGTGATATAGTACATTTAAATATAGGCGACCGAGTCCCAGCAGACATTAGAATATTTGAAGCGATTGATTTAGCGATAGACGAGAGTAGTTTTACAGGTGAAACTGAACCTGCTCAAAAATACGTTGCGCCATTATTAAAAACTAACGGCCATAGCGTAAAGAAGAACATTGCTTTTATGGGAACTCTAGTTCGTTGTGGAAATGGAAAGGTATGAATAAAATTCGGCGATTTTATTCATCAATTTCTCTCCTTATTCAAATTTTCTTATCACTCATACAATTTTTAAGGGCATCGTCGTCAATACAGGAGAGAAAAGTGAGTTCGGCGAAGTATTTGCTATGATGCAAGCAGAAGAGGCTCCAAAAACGCCACTCCAAAGAAGCATGGATATCCTTGGTACCCAACTCTCTTGTTATTCGTTTTGTATAATTGGTGTAATAATGGTGATTGGATGGATTCAGGGAAAGCCTATCCTCGAGATGTTTACGATAAGCGTAAGCCTTGCTGTAGCAGCGATACCTGAAGGCCTGCCCATAGTGGTCACAGTCACATTAGCTTTAGGCGTTATGAGAATGGCCAAACGAAAAGTAATCGTTAAGAAGCTTCCGACTGTAGAGACCCTTGGTACTTGAAACTGAATTTTTAACTACAAACTGGATCATAGAAAAGACAGAATTATCACTCATAGATCTAAATCCCTCGCTTTAGGATGCGTAAACGTTATTTGTTCCGACAAAACCGGCACGATAACAAAGAACGAAATGACTGTTACCAGTCTGCTTACTTCCGAAGGCTACATGGCTGACGTTAGCGGAACCGGTTACAACGATCACGGAGAAATTAACATCCGAAAATGCGATAATATTGAGCTTGCTCGCAGCTCTATTTACAACATGCTTGAGGTAGCGATGAAAGAATCTGCACAAAAATGCATGATTTTTCTGCTTCTCTGTTCTTCCTTCTTCATCAATTCTGTCTGGTTTCCTTTATCAGGTTGGCTGCGTGTGTAACAATGCAATTATTCAGAATGATGTTCTACTCGGTCAGCCAACTGAAGGTGCTTTGATAGCGGTGGCAATGAAAAATCGGATGTTTGGAGTTGTAGATAAATACTTGAGGCTTCAAGAGTACCCTTTTTCTTCTGAACAGAAGATGATGGCAGTGAGATGTGCTACTAAGTATGGTGCTGTGAGTGTGAATGAAATACCAAAGCCACTCGCCTCTCTGTTCATTTAATAAATTTATAACTATTTATATTATATTTTCAACAGAAGGAAGAAATCTTCTTTGTCAAAGGTGCGATGGAAAAGATACTACCACAATGTACAAAATATTCAGCTAACGGACAACTTTATTCTCTAAATCAAAAAAGAGAACAAGAGATACTTGCCGAGGCCTACGACATAGGAAGGAAAGGCTTGCGAGGTGCGCAGGGTTTTATTTTCTCCGAAATAGATTAGATTTTTATTTTAACTATGAAATTATAGGGATTATAGAGTTTTAGCATATTTTATAAAGACTTATCAATCAGTAAAAGAAATTTTATCATCTAATCAAACTATCCATTACATCTTTTTTTCCAGTAATGGGCCTGGCGCGCGGAAGTTCTCTACAAGACCTTGTCTATGTTGGTCTAGTCGGGATTTGTGATCCTCCAAGATCGCAAGTTCGAGAATCCATAACAGCACTAATGAATAGCGGCGTTAAAGTTAAGATGGTAACCGGTGATGCGAAGGAGACAGCTTCAGCTATTGGTAATTGATAATTGGATGTTAAACTTCTATTGTCAAAAGTGCAGCGGTTTGAATTGAGACTCAATGCGTACTTTTCCTCCTTAGCGGACATGATTGGCCTGGATACAATTCACATGCAGTTAATGTCTGGTGATGAAATAGACAGTCTGAGCGAGCATCAGTTGGAACAAGTGATCGGAAACATAAGCGTATTCTATCGAGTTACACCGAAACATAAATTGTGTATAGTAAAAGCGTTACAAAGGAATGGAAACATAGTTGGAATGACTGGAGATGGAGTTAATGACGGCGTTGCTTTAAAGAAGGCAGACATTGGTATAGCCATGGGAAAGAATGGCACTGATGTCTGCAAAGAAGCTGCAGATATGATATTAGTCGACGATGATTTTCAAACTATAATGTAAGACTTTTCGTTTGTAATTAATACAGTTTACGAATGTTTATGTTATAAATTCTTTGATTTTCTTTGCAGAGCTGCGATCGAGGAAGGTAAAGGAATTTTTTACAACATTCGTAACTTTGTCAGATTTCAATTGAGCACCAGTATCGCAGCGCTGTCTTTAATAGCTTTAGCTACACTGATGGGAATCCCAAATCCTTTAAACGCTATGCAGATATTGTGGATTAATATCATCATGGATGGTCCTCCGGCACAAAGGTGTCTTTTAAATTTATTCAAAATGCATTGGCGCCTAATCTTCTTTGAATTTCTGATTTTGATAGTTTTTTTTTTAAATTGTTTTCAGTCTTGGAGTCGAACCTGTGGACAAAGATGTCCTCAAACAAAAACCTCGGGACACAAAGGAGCCGATGATCACAAGACACTTGATTATAAATGTGTTGTTTTCAGCTGCTATTATCATTTTGGGAACTTTATGGGTCTATAACCGGGAGGTAAATCATCTCTACAGTCTTTAATAAATATTAATCTATTGCAACGTTTACCAAATCCATATGTTATATTGCAGATGACGTCTGGAGGAATTACAGCAAGAGATACAACGATGACCTTTACTTGTTTTGTCTTTTTCGATATGTTTAACGCTCTGAGTTGCAGATCACAGGTGATTATCAAAAGAAATGATAATCATTGGATAAAAACATTTCTATTCATTCGTTTAAAATCCTCAATTCATTCAATTTAATAAATTTTATTTTACAGACTAAATCGATATTCACCATCGGCCTGTTTAGCAATAGGATGTTTTTGCTCGCTGTCTCTCTTTCGGTCGTTGGTCAGATGTTAGTGATTTACTTTCCCCCATTGCAGAAAGTTTTTCAAACTGAAGCTCTGACCTTCAAAGGTAATAATATCAATTTTTTGTCTATTTAGTAATAGATTAGATTAAGATTGTGGTTTGAGTTATTGGCAAACATAATTCATCGTTATTGCTCTACTTTCAGATATACTGTTTCTAGTAACACTAACATCGAGTGTATTCATAATCAGTGAAATAAAAAAATTGGTAGAACGTCAATTGGACCGAAGAAGGTACAGCAGTCGACGCTACATAAAAACGGAATTAGATTTCGTATAATATCTAATTTAGAATAATTGAAATGGTTGTATGTACAGAACGAAGATAGATATTCACAAAAATGGTAATTTATATAATTTCAGTGTCACAATTTAATGGGAATTTTATTCTCAAAACAAAAATTCTAATTAAATATTTAGGAAGGCCAGTTAGTGGCTGAAAAAGTTCACATCTGCATTCCAAAATGACTAATATCAATGATCTCTAGGTTTTAAATTTTGAAATATTATTATACATTTTCCAAATCAAACTGCACTACGGAGATTTTCGATTCTATATTGAGATTATTCCAGAAGTATTTAATCTATATTGTAGTTGACGAAAAACAAAAAAAACATAAGGATTGATGGTTGTAGAAAACAAATATATTGTATTTTATTACAAAAAAAAAAACAAACAAATATTTACATATCTGGATAATTATCAGCATTAACATCCTCAGTTTCCCTTACTCGAACACCACATGATCAGCAATTTCTTTAATCCATCTTTAGCAAGTATGGTATTATCGTCATTATGACAATTCGAGTTGGAACCTTTTTCGGAAAATTTAGAACCAAATTCTAATATATCTTCGCATTCGTTTACCTCTCCTAATATATTTTTAGATTGTTGAACCAGCTCTGTCATATCTTTTGTAGTTAAAATTTTACAAAATTCACGTTCTTTCATCGCGACTATTCTCTCCATAGTTCTTATGTAGATTCTATACGATTCTATGTCTGTGTTTTTGCTGGATAAATGCCTTCTCAAATTTATCATTATTCTTAAAAGCATAAAATATGCCGCTTCACTCTTCTCATTGGATTGTTCTAACGATTGAAGTACGTTGCTCGTTACGTCTATGAATACTGTTATAAAATCAAAATCATTTGTCTCTGATGAATAAATGATCTCACTAAGCCAAGGCAGCAATCCGTATCCAGTGACAAGCAGCAAACAAGCTTTTGGAATCTTCGATACCGATTGTACAACTTTGAGGATAAGATTCTGGAATGTGAAGTACAGGATTTAGATTTTCTCGACTATAGATGCATCGAAGATATTCTTTGCTCGATATTTACCTTCGATTGTCGGTCGGCCAATGAGCAGGAATAAAAAGTCAAAAGTATCTTGAACAAAAGGCCTCTGAAAGCGACTTCGGCATCCGCGTAGGTCTTAAGTCCGTCACGAATGACCTCCAGGATCCATAATCTGTGTATTTTGTGATCGATTTCCGAGCTGTGAAATAGCTGTAAAAATTCTGGCACGATAGTTAAATCCAGTGTAGGTTTTGCCATTAAGAATTTTTGTAGCGGAGAGTACAATGGGTTCAAAGGCTGCGTTGCTACCATTGATGTGCGGGCCATAAACGTTGATATTAAACAAGATATTTGGATATCATCAAGCTCTGGCTTTGAAGATGATATACCGTTGCGAAATGTATCAATGAAATGCATCCAGAGTAGTTTTTCCTTTGAACTATGGAGATAAGGGAAAAAAATGTCATAATTAATTACAGCAAAGTACAATATTTCATGGATTTGATGTCTGAATCAAAGCTAATCTCCCAAAACTCACGTTGTCGCTTCTAAGTGATAATAAAATCTTGATATAACTGTAAAGGCAGCTAAACGTGTATCTTTCTCTGTGCTTCCGCAGGCCGATAATGCCAGAGCCAGAGCTCCGCTCTGAGTTATTTTATGACACGCAATAACGCTGTTGTCTGATAGTAGGTAAGATAGTAAAGGTAGATAGAATGCTGGGTCATAAGTTGACTGTGAAGGATATAGTTCTGAGCTCTGAAAGTATCAAGAAATCATATACACACAAAATTCATCCATAATATTCGAAAATAGATCCTTCAAATCTGATTTACCTTCAGTTTTCTCTTGACAGGGTAATTTTTAACTGTATTATTAACATTCTCTTGTAAAAACAGGTCTAAGACTTGAGAAGTTGAAGGCTGTCTCCACAGCGCTGTGTCTGCTCCAGTTTTTACACTGTAATGCGAGGCAGCAGCACTGCCCCAAAGATAGGGGCGATAGTCTGTTAGCCTGACATTATGACTTTCGTAGTATTGCAGGAGCTGGAAATAAGGAATTATTTTGTAGTTGGATTCATTTGCGTCTAGAATCTATAAAGACGTTCTTTACCTGTAATATCAATTGATCAGTTTCACTTAACGTCGCGTTATAAGCACCGAGGTAAAGCGGCACGTGTATCGATGCCATTAAGGAGTTATTCTTTTTTACTAAAGTTAGGAGCAGCTCTATCAAGTCTTCTGTAAATTGAATGATACATGTTAGAGATTTTATACATGTTCAAATTGTTTTAAGTTGAGAATCTCTCCTTGCATCGGCTTACTTTTGGCGTTGGAATTGCCGAGCATAACATTTATAAATTCGGAATGTGAAGTGGTCATTTCGAATAAAGTTTTAACGTATTCATCGTCGCCGTTGTCTTCATAAACTGCGTTACAAAGTTTGACCAAAGCTTTGAGTAGTTTAACATGGCCGTTCATCTCTTTGGATATTTTAAGCCCAAGTTTTAAAGAAAAACGTGTGAATTGTGGCCAGGAATGGTTCTTCTTAATATCGTGAAAATGAGGAGAATTACCACTCTCCCCAGTTTCTACCAAATTTATAATATCGAGTAAAGTTTCGCATAGGCTGTTGTGTTTCTGGGTATTTTTACTCTCCTTTTTCAACGCTGATACGATTATGTGAATAAGTATCTGGACGAGATCAATCAAACGGTTTTCTCTAACATTATCGACTCTCCCTGCCTTCTTAAAAACGCTTTTTAATAATTCGATGTAGCTCTCATCAACCGTGAACAGTTTGTCTCCATTAGATAAAATCATTTCACATATTGTGTTGCACGTTTCTGCATCTGTAAAAATTGTGTTATTAACAATATACAAAAATAAGCTACTTGATAAATGAAAATACTAACCGATTACAGTTTCGATTAGTCTAACAGCTGCCTTAACGTTTTCTTTAACGCAAGTATCGACGCTCTCAGGGTCAGCGAACCACCCGGATATTTCATCCTTGTAAAATTCGTATAATTTGAGGAAAAACTCTCGTGGTATATCGCTATCTCCAATACTAGATAAAATTGAAAAGACAGCTTCCTTGTTTTTAAAAGCGTTGATATTGTGCAGAGAATACTTAACATAGACAGAAATAAACTTAGGATTTCTGCTCGTGAGAAACGACGCGAGTTTAATCGTCGAACGGCTTAAGGTCTTGCCCTTAATTAAAGACACAAAGAAATCTGGAATTTTTATCAGTTACAGATTAAAATTGTAGGAAATAAAAGCAAACTAGTGTCTTTATTCATTAATTGCACTCACTTTTATCAATTGCAACAATATTATGTGGAAATCTTTGGAGATGGGCGAGCAGACCTTCAACCCACAAGTCAAGGTCTTCATTCTTGGTAGATGGACTCAGTCGAATCATGCATTGAGAAATGTTATAAATCAGAGATTTATCTAGACTGAGAAACCCCCTGCGCCCTAATATCTCGCGTTGTTTTATCGAAGTCTTTAATACTTTAGGGATTAACAGACCCCACATTGATAGACGAGTCTTGTCATTGGAAAGGAATTTTTCCAGAGGCAGTTCTATCACGGTTGTTAAAATCTCTATAACATCGTTGATATTGAGTTGCAGTATTTCAACGAGTTGAACCACAAGTATAAAATCTTTTACGTTACCACCTCCCTTGAGTTTCTTTACTGCTGATAGAAGTTTTGTCATGAATTTATCTTTGAATGGAACTAAGAGATCAGATATCTTCTGTTCAGTAAAGAGGTCAGAGATAATTGGGCAAATATAGGCAATCATTTCTGTTGTGTATTTTTCAACAAGATCTTTTCGTTTGTAAAAAGGAGAAAAATTCTGCAGCATTAAAGGATGTGATAAAAACCAGCTACAGCAATCTTCGGAAAGACTTGAATTCTCTTCGTCAGTTTCAACGTCCTTAGCAACGTTAAGTAAAGCAGCGATAATGAATTTTATATTAGAGTTTAATTCTTCAGAGAATTTATCCTCGTGCACAAGTCGAATGAAATAGAATAAAGAAAGTCTAAAACAGTTGAGAACGTCGTCCGAATTCATTGAATGATCTAGACTAAATTCTTCCTCATCAATATTAAAAGACACCTTTCTATCCCCATGAAAAATTTTTGTCAGATCAATTTTACTGTTCATTATTAGCGCTTTACTAAGCTTAGAAATCGGGCTCTTCGAGCCAAAAAACTTCTTCAAATAAACGTGTTCTTCATCAGCCGCCCAGCTGGATATATAAATTCGCGAAGGTAAATCTTCGACATCTTTTACAAGCTGTATTAACGCGTTAGGGGCAACTTGGCAATGCAAAGTGTGAACTGTTACACGTGATAAAAAATTCAGCAGCAAATTTCTTTCGTCAGTTTTCACTGCCTCAATTCCCGCAGCCAAAAGCGGGCTTATAGAAACTGGAGGCAAAAGTAGTGCCGTTTTATTTCTTTCAATACTTAAATCGCGCTCCATAAGATCTGAAAATTACCATAGTTAATATTTCTAGATCGTAAAAGTGAATAAACTGAACAAAATACGTGTTCGGATCGATTAATCTACCTGTAAATATATCTTCAATTGTTGTTCTACTGTATAATTGCTCTCCGGCCGACTCTTCAGCGTTGGTAACAATTTCAACCCATTTATTAGCGTGTTTAACAGTCTCGCGTATAACTTGAACGAGCCAATTGGCCACTTCAACTCTTTCTTCTGTATTTTCTAAATCCAAACAGCAGCTAATCCAGATATCAGATTGATAACCGCAGCCTTCAAAGGCCCCACAGTTATCAAAAAGCGTCTTTATGGCATTTCTTGCGTGAGAGTTTATCGGCGTATATCCTTTTCGATAATCAATAAGAGATATCAGGAAGGGAACTGCCTCGGCGAATAATTCCTGGGAAATAAAATTGATTAAAATTCAGAATCCGTGTTGAGAAACTACGAATTTATATCCCAGTTGTATATTAATACCTTCTTTGGTATAAATGATGATGAATCTAAGGCCAGCAAAAATTGCAGTGCCTTTACTTTCATATTGCCTAATTCTTCCTCATCAATATTATCCAGGGTGTTTAATCCCGTCAAAAGAGATCTCGAATCAATTCCAAAACTCGATACAGTACTGGTTTCTAATAATTCAGGGCAAACATCTCGGTATATTAAAAGTAGATCCAAAATTATCGTTAGACTTTCTTTACGACTTGGTAGAGGAACTGTTTCTGTTGATTCTACTGTCTCTTCATCCGGGGCGAGTGCTTTGTTCCAAGCAATTAGCACAGAGTCCAGACTAGGAATATTCTTTAAACAAAAAAAAGAAATGCGCGGGTTAAATTCATTCTATTTTTTGTTATTTTACGAGAAGAATGGTTGAAAAAAATCGATTCATTTCACCTTCAGCACATAATCAGTAACCAGATTTTCGATTTTCAAGATTTCTTCTTGATCTGGGCAGTTGGTTTTCAACGTGTTGACAAACTTCTTTAATTGCTTGAGCATAACGTTGAGTAGACATACCGAAGTATGCCGAACCAGTGAGTTGTTGTGATTTATCGCTGGATTGATCGCGTTTTTTAATACGATCAGAGGAACTGTGAGATTAGTTAGCGCGAAAAATAATTGCCGAGTATTAAGCTCCGACAAAGACGGCTTGAAACATACTTCGGGGTCTAGGGACTCAATGATCTGAAATCAAAGAAACAATCTTTGTGTTTTTAATCCCTCTAAAGCTACACGGTGACTTTGAGCTATCAATAAAGACCTGCTGGATAAATTCCATCAAAAGAATCCATTTCCTCGATGCCACTGGCTCCAGGTAAGATTCTGTATAGAAAAGCTGCGGTCTGATAAGATCTGGACAGGCTACTAAAATCTTTACGACTAGATCAGCAGGTTTTGGGTATTCCCAAGGCCGATCTAGACTCTGAAGTATCGTATCAGCTAGCTGATTATTCTTGTGGCCTGAGGTGCCTAACAAACGATCGTGAAATATGATTCCAAATTTATTGGAGGTCAGTAAGGTGAGCAGAAATTCATGAAGAACATCGACGACGATCTGTGAGGAGATGAGAAACGATTTGATGATTAATATGGTTCAAAATTGGATGAATTAATGCTAAATCTCTTCGTTTTTTTACAGCTTACTTTTTTGTCTTCAGGATCTGTATGCCCGGAATTTTCTGTGTGTTTTTTACGGTTTTTTCCTGGCCAATTCTTTGGCCCTTTCCAATTGTACAATGATACTAAATTCTGTACTACTGGAGTTGAGAAGGTATGAAGTTTTATGGTTTTGCTTATCCCAGGATTTTCAAGGATGTAAGTTTTTATTGTGGTCAAAACCAGGTGTACTAAATGATGTGTGTCGTACATCAAGTCAGGTATAATGCAAGATATGACGCCTCGTTTGTCCAACAAAGCTCTTACGACGGACAAATTTCCTTCAACTAAAAAGGCGAGAATAAAGTGCACAAAACTCGTTCTAACACTCTGAGGATCTGAAGGCTCTGTGTGTCTGGATAGAGTGTCTAAGACTTGAGAATGCAGGGAGAGATGTCCTAGCAATTCTCTAGGCAGACTTCCACCCAAAGATACAACCGCGGTTAGTAAACGCAGTACCACTTTTCTCTGCTTTGCATTACTCTGACTGGATAACATCGAATGTATCGATGATAAATGCGAGTTCACCAAATGTCTGCATGCTTCTGCAGCACTTGAGTGATATTGAGGATATTTTTCAAGGATTCTGAAACAAGGATAAAGAATTAGCTTCGTTTTATTGAGTTGCATGGTAAAAGGCGATAATTTTATAGCTAAAAAATTCGAAAACAAGGCGGAAGACTGATCTACCGGAATAAAGGATTTATCTGGCTTAGTTTATCTTCGGTTTTTCATTTCCATTAATGGTGTTGGGAAAATTTTTCAAGGATTTTAAAACAAGGATACAGAATTAGCTTTTTTCAATCAATATGCTTTAAAAAAAAAGGATCAATTTTGTTATTAAATAATTCAAAAAGGATATAAAACTAAACTAAAACAACAAGGGATTATTTTGGCTGAGTTGATCCTGTTTTTATACTTTTTCAATCACATCAAACAAATTTTCCAATGATTTTAAACGAAGTATCAATAATTAGCTTTATTTCATCGATCCTCCTTAAAAACTTCTCAAAGATGGTTGCTAAAAAATTAAAAAAAGGGCTAAAACTGAACTTGGACAACCAGTGATTACTATGGCTCAGTTTAAACTCTTTTTCTGTTCTGTTTCAACTCATATCATTTCCCAAAGCTTATTTCATGCCTCCTGCACCTCGTACCCAGTAACTTACTTCATGATAACAATTTCTACGGCTGAAAAGACCGTCGTAGCATTGCCGAGATTTTTTTTGTCCGTCGTATCTAACAGTTTGAGAATTTCAAGCGCACTGCCACCGGCATTAAGATACTGCGCAGCTAAATCCAGCTTCTTTTTATCGTTACAAATGGAAATAAATTTTTTAAGCGCCATCAAACCTTCCGTTGAATTAAAACTTGCTCTAAGGGACTTTCCTGTTATCTGACTTGCTTCTTTGTCTGTTATTTTTAGTGAAATCTCAGTTTCTTCTTCTTCGCCATTCTCAATATTACCTGAAGGAAAAAATCCAATAGAATTTAAAATTATCAATCTGAAAATGAGTGAAATTTTTTTAAAAAGCATACCTTCCGCAGTTTTTACCATGGGTTCAGTTTTTGATTTTTCAGACAAATTATTCTCTTTTTCGGGGATACCGTTAGGTGTTGATTTTTTTTTCGTCTTTGATGATATAGTTTCGTCATTTTGTAAATCATCAGCTTTCCGTTTTTTACCCTGTTTTGGTTTTTTTGAATTTGGAATTGTTTCAGATTCTTTTTTCGAAACGTTGTCATTGTCGTTCAACAACCGGTCTTCACACACTGTTTTCATTTTCTATTTACTTGTTTATTCGTTGATTGATTTATGGCAAGAAACAATCACCTGATTTAATATTCTTTGTTTATTTAAATATCGAAGCTTTGATTAGCTAGTGTCAGTTAAGTTAATTAAAAAACATCGCGAAACAAACCTTAGACGATGTTAACCTAAAAAAAACCGCGTGTCGATGTCCACAGAAATAAACGAAACAAAATGAGTTACAATGAAGGTTATAAGTGTGTTTCCCAATGCGCAAGTTTCTTTATCGACGAATAGTAAAGAAGAGAATTTTCTATATCACAACATTGGTGTAAGTTGAGTTGCCTATAGTAAGGCGCAAATATATGCCTGTGTTGAAATTCTTAACTTGTCTAATAGATAACGATACCATTTCGCACCCCATGTAAGAAAACCTGGGTCTGTGATTTTAGCCCGCTACTTTATTAGATTTCTCATTCGTTGCTCTAAATTGCTCTACCGTCTATAAAAATTATTTATAAGTTGCGGTTTTTTCATAATAATGCATAAAGGCTGTTTGCCTAGAAAGGAGCGATAGGCGGGTGTCGGTGTTGATAAAAAGATATTAATTACATACTAATAATTAATTCTTTCGTTATTTTCTACATTCTCCATCCTGCAACTCTTTATTTCAACTATCAAACCAGCAGACGTATTTTTCTAAGTCAAGTCTTATATTGTTTGAGTTCATATTACATGGTGAAAGGAGTCAAGTATTACAAAATGTATCTTTCAGGGTTTGATACAGATAAGTATATGCACTGATATATTGTAAGTAAAATTCACATAATGTACAAAATTGTTCTATAGCCATTATCGCTTATTGTTGAACATTAGTTGTGGTTTCTCGGTGTAACGGGAACAGTTTTTCCCACTCGTTCATACGCTCAGCGTATAGCCCGGTATCCATGGTCAGATTGTCTTTAATTTTCAAGTACTTATTGTTCGTAGGTGTAAACACGTCCCACGTAACATTTTCGAAAGTATTGTCATCGCAGGGAATCGGGTTTCCGGTTTTAGCGAAAGAAGACCACATTGACGTCATTCGCTTGACCGTCTGGTATTCAGGGTCGCTCAATTTGAAGTAAGGAAAATTTCTCTTCATGTTATATAGATACAGCAAATCGTCGTGATGTGTAACACCTACGGTAATTAATGACAGTAAATATAACAAATCATCAAAAATTTCAATCATAATCAAATTCGTATAACAAAATAAAAATTTCAATATTTTACCATAAGGTTTTTTCGTGTCGTTCCAAATATTGTGACTGTATCGACCCTGGTAAGCAAACTCATAGTAGTAAACGGGCTGGGTGGATACCTCGGAGACCAATTTCGCTAACCGATGTACAGAAAATCCAATCACGCCATCAGCGTATATCTATAAATGGATCAAAAAAATTGTTCTATAAATGGTATACTCGTTGATATGCAGAATTAAATTTGTCAAAAGATATTAAATGATCTTCATCATCATTCGATGTACTTCATAAGATATGTCCCACGAAGATTGTCATTAATTTTCACGTACCTGGGCAAGACCGTTGGCCGTGTCTACAGATATTGGCTGATCTTTGAAATAGTATGACCTCAACTCTCTGCTGATTTGTTTGGAACGTGGCGTTCCACGTTCGTAGAAAAACAATATTGGTGCGAGTACTTCCCACTTGGTGTCCAAGTCGTTGAAGAGGGAGTTATTTCCTCGTTTCGCACTCTCAATCAAGTCTACAAGTCGCAAAAAAATTGTAATTTTTTATGATTGTAGTATCTCGAGCAAAATGTATCAATAAAAGATATAATCGCTTCACTCACAGACGGTAACACCACCGAATTCATCCTTCGAGATTCCTGTCATCAAAGGGACTTGTTGAAACTTTCCCTGTCGAATTAGATCCTCGGGTTGAGCTGTAAGGAATCGTTCGACTCCTGGGACCTCAGGTTCAACGACTGGTGACCAAAGGAGTATCGGGTTCCAGTTCCAGTCCTAATGAACAAGTGATAGGACTTTGAGATAAGCAAATAAATAATGAAAACAATTTAAAATTTTCAAGACCCATAACGATTCTTTAAGAAAACACTTACGAACATCCTGGATAAAGAATCTGAAAATTCTTCCACAGGTTTCGTCTTCAAACATGCAATCATATTTTGGGTTGTGTCCGTTGGGCATTTCAATAACTCGGCCTGTTTCTTAGCAAGGACGGTTTGGTTTCCTGGAAGTTGTTCTTGAGTGGTTACCGCTCCACTCATAGCAATCGCACGATGAAATAGGCCTACGGACATCGGAGAAACCATGTGTAGAGATACGCTCCATCCGCCAGCACTGTGTCCGGATATAGTAACGTTTTTCGAATCACCACCAAATGCTTCAATGTTCCTTTGTATCCAACGAAGAGCTACTACTTGATCTTTGAGCCCAAGATTTCCTGGTGCTTCAGCATCCCCGGTGCTTATGAACCCTGAAAATTTATTACAACGAACTTTGTCATTTTAACGAGTCAAGAACAAGAGATACGAACATCCATCATCATTTATCTTCTCCTCAAACAAGGTTCTGACTAATAATCCAAAATCTTAAACAATTCTTACTGACCTAGAGATAGGAGACGGTAGTTTACGGTAACTAGGACGATATCCTGATCCATCAAGTACTCAGGACCAAAATTCATACTCTGGCCAGAACCGTAATAGAATCCTCCAGGGTGAAAGAATACTAAGACTGGTTTTTTGACATCAGGATTTTCGGCGCTTGGCAACTGTATCATAACGACAAAATCAGTAATAGGATAAAGATATGATAGTTCAGATAACTGTCGTTAGACTCTGCGAAACAATTTGAACAAAGAATACAACCGTATTATCAAAATTACCTCAGGACTGTAAACATTCAATCGAAGGCAGTCCTCAGATGGGAGAAGACCTCCAGGTTGTGGACAGGAAGGACCTTCCTCAGTTGCATCAAATACTGTAGTCCAAGGTTTGGCAGGTATGGCTGGCTAAAAGTGATAAAAAAAGTACGTGAAAGATTTTCTTATTCTATCGCAAGACCTTGGACTCCTTTGATCCGAGTTAATGTCATCGATGACTAATGTCCAATCACAAATATACATAAATGCTACAGTTATCAGCTGTAAACAATTTTTTAAACAAACTTATAATAACACGAACATACTCGTACACCAGCAGCTATTTGTGCTGAAAAAAAAAATGTCTGTAACTGGGAATCAAGCTGATCCTTATTAGTCCATTAAGCTTACTTGAAAACGATGCTCCCCGACTGGAGGTTCGGCGTACCTAATACCACGTGCAGAAAAGAATCTTCTTCCCAGACGAGAGTCCATAAAATTACCACGAATTTTTCCGATGGGTGGATTTACGTCCGCTTGAATTACCGGTGTCTCAGAAAGCGCGGCCCCAACAAGGGCCATCAAGAGTGACAAGAGCAGGACTCTCATTGTTTAATAAAATAATTAAACCGAGTAAATATCTCAATCTCCTTTACGGAGATATCAAACGTTTGAATATATTCAATACGATTGTATAACTCGCTTCTTGACTTATTAAGTGCCGAATACACACTGAAAATCCCCGGGTCATTACAGACGTTATATAGTATCGGAACGGGAAAGTCCCCGCAATACTGCACAATTACTTACCAATAGGAATTATTATCTCATATTCTCAGTATCGTGGTGGCAAGTCTCGAACCAGACCATCACTTTCTGTATTTATTACCCTATTCATAACGAGTTATAGATATATATAAGGCGTGTAATTATCAGCCTAACTATCAACACTCTGATGAAATTAATTTAGTTCACGTTGTACAATACAAACGTTGCAATTGAAGATATCACGTGGCATAAGATAAACCGCAGTATACGCTTGATAATTTAGCAAAATTATACACACATACATACATACATTCAATCATCAATTGCGTGCAACAGGTTTTACACATTGTTCAATGTTCAAGACCATACAATTCATTTTTTAACGTTAAACAAATACGGTAATAGTATGTCCAACGAAATCATTTATATTTATTCATTTTTTCTATTGTAATTATATAATAATCAAATTTTTATTTGTATTTTTCTATCCATATCTTCATTCATGGATTCATAAAATTTTTTTCTTCTTTTCAAAGAATTAAACTGACGAGACATTCTCACCAGTCTTATTTCAATCCCACATTAAAACTTCAACTAATTATCATAATAATCATCAACGCAGTGTTAACGTATTCCGGTTTTTATTTTTTTTCCTGTATCTCATTCGTTCCCTGTTCTTTCTGATTATTTTTATCATCCTTTTTCTTCGTCGTATAATTAGCCTTCCTCGTTTCTTCAGCAGCTTTTCTTGCTTTTGCTTGTTTTCTAGCACCGATTGGATCAAGACAAGGATCAATACTAGGGAATAGTGAAACGGGTTCGATTTTTTTCTTGGATTTATTTTCCCCTTTTTTATTCTCACTTTCTTTGTCATCTTTATTTTTGCACTCGCCCATTTTGTACGGCTTAACCTTAGGCAGTTGTTTCCCATATTTCTGTACAACAAAATCACGATTAATTTTATCAAATTTAATTATGCTAAAAAATTCATATTATAATTGACAGATACAAAAAAAAAACGTTTTTTAATTAAACGATTCGTGGTTCAAAGAGTACAAATACTATTCCTACCTAAATCATTACACAACAAATTTAGTCATCGATAAGTTGCGCAACTTAATTGGTCGAAAAACAAGAATTTAATTACCTCATATCTTCGGCCATGAACTTAGGCAACTCCTATAATGACTAATAAATTAATAAATTTTGGCTCACGTTAAAATCGTGTTGATTAGAATAAGGCGAATAATAATGATGATAATAATGGTAACGATAATCATTGGAACGTTCGATGATATTATTACAACACAATTAACTCACTGGTTTTGGAAATATCGGAGCACCGTAAGCGTCCTTTTCACGTGGTGGTCTTCTATCGACAGGATCTAAAGGATGTGTTGGCTTCGCCATTTCGGAAACACGGGCCGAAGTCGATCCTTGAAGAGCGCTTTTTTTTACACTAAAAGCGTCGTCTCGGCAGGATTTGCTTATGTGAATATGAGGCTTTGCGATTTCCTCTGTACGTGCCGAAGCTGAAAGTGTGGAATCGGTTTTCGAAATAACAACACTTTCAGGATGTGTGAAATTCAGAAACAGAATTAGGGAATTATGGTATTGCTTACCTTTTGCGTTCAAAGCTGCTTTAGATATCGATAAATCAGTCTTGCAAGGACCAGGTTCTGTTCTCCACTTTTTACGCTCTTTTGCTTTTTTATCATCCTCTTTCTTTTTGTCCTTTTCATCTTTCGTCGTTTGATCATCATTCTTTTTCTCTTCATCATCCGTTCCCTCCTCTTCGGACTTTTCCTTCGTCCCATGTCCCGCAGAACCCTTTTTATCTTTACCTGCTTTCTTCTTACCCTTTTTTTTCTTATCTTTATCAGTTTTTTCATCTTCTTTTTTCTGCTGTTCTTCCAACACCTTTTTACCTCTGTCCTCGCTCTCCTCAATCTGCTTTTTCATCTCTTTAGCCTCTGGGTCGCTACGGTCTTTCAGAAACCGGTAAGATGGCAGTGCCAAAATCGAAACCCAATCTGTTATCTAAATTTTTGAATAAAAGCATCGATAAATCGGTTTGTAAGTAACGATACACCTTCATTTTACTAATGATCGATAAAGATTCGAAAAATCTTTGTCGGAATTGAATAAAGTTACGATTTCCTGATATATTAACTAGCCTTGTAAGTAAGAGCACTTTTTTTAATTCCCCCGGGAGTAAGAAGTCTAGAAATTTCCTCATCGGTAAGAGAGTTCGGGCAAGCTTCTGCCTTTTTAGCAAGTGACATTTTCTTCTCGCGTTTTGTGGGTTTGTGTTTTAACGCATTTTTCGATATTTCCAACGCATGACAACTTTCGATTTTATGAACATGTGGTTTAGCGATTTCCTCGATCCTAGGACTTGGCTTATAATTTAAAGCAGCTTTCGTTATCGGATTCGGAACTTCCTTTCCCATTTCCTCGTCCTTCCACACAAACATGGCCAATTCTTTAACTCGCTTTGATGGCTTTGCCTTTAAGGCAGCTTTCGAAACGCTCAAATCCAATCGACATGTTAATTTAACGTCAGATTTTGGCGCTGGCTGTGATATTACTAACAATCTTTTCTTCAGCTGACTTAATGGCCTGGATTCTCGTACCTAGATAAAGTTTAAACGAAGGGATGAGATTGAATAAAGTTTAACCCTAATTGACGGGTTTATGAGCCAAATTAATTATACCACTAACGATTGGTTCTGGTTCAGGAATCTTTCGAGGTAGAGCATTTATCTTCGCCCAGGCATTGAATCTCGCCCAATCAGCTGGGGTCTTTAGCCATCCCTTCAGGTTTAGTTTATGCCTTTTTTGCTTGCTTCAATTAAGATATACGTAAAGTGAGTGAGATAATTGATTTTTTTTTTACTATGATTGAAGAGACGTTTGTTCATTTGGTAAAGAACGAAAGAAAAAGAGGAAAGAGGAAAAGTTATTAGAATGGAAATTATCGATGAACCTACTTCGGTTTTCCTTTTCCTTTTCCTTTTCCTTTAGGCCTTGTGGGTTTCGGTTTTGCAGGTTTAGGCGGCATCGTGGGATATTAATTATTTCTTATCAATTGTGAGGAATTCATCAAATGATTTAATTTCGTTAGAATTATTAATTCAGGATAACGGATTAGGATTTTTGCGGTTTTTAAATTAATTTTAACACCATGGTTGACCATCGTTAAACATTTTGGGGGTTTGCTTTTTGAATATGCAGAATATTTTTTTACTTTAAAAATTTGAGCTTTGGTTTATTCTGAATGTTGTTCATGGTTTTCGAAAATTGATAAGAAGTTAACGAAAAAATAAATTTCATTTCATTTTGATTTAGAATTTAAATTTATTGACCGTTTGGTCGTTTCATTTTCATCGAACAATCGAAATCTGTACGGTACGAGTCCGAATTTAGCTTCCATCTTATCGACTTTAATCGTAAAATACACACAGTGTCATGAGGCAAAAAGACAATATGTTATCAAATATCTTTATTACAGTCAAATTTTACAAAATATTTATTTCAAGTCTTATTAGTAGCAAGATTATTGTAATGCATGATGAATGCAAAAATCTATCCCGTGGCCGATATAATCGTTTATTGTTTAACATTAATTTCGGGTGCTGGATGCAACGGGAACAACCTTTCCCACTCGATCATCCGCTCGGTGTGTAGTCCGGTGTTCATAGTCAGAGTGTTTCCAATTTTCAGGTACTTCTTATTCGCAGGTGTAAACGCGTCCCACGTAACATGTTCGAAGGTCTTACTATTCTTGGGAATCGGGTTTCCAGTTTTAGCGAAAGAAGTCCACATCGACGTCATTCGCTTGACCGTTTGGTATTCAGGATCGTCCACTTTGAAATACGGGAAGTTTCTCTTCAGGTAAAAGAGGTACAGCAAGTCGTCGTGATGTACAACACCTACGGTAATTGATGAGTGCAAGTATAAAAAATCATCGAAAATATCGACGGTAATCAACTTCGTATGACAAGATGAAGATTTCGGTTTCAATTACCATAAGGCTTCTTTGTGTCATTCCATACAGCGTGGCTGTATCGGCCCTTGTAAGTCAGTTCATAGTAGTAAACGGGCTGGCTTGACGTCTCGGAGACCAGATTTGCTAGGCGATGTACAGGAAATCCTTGTCTATCAGCGAATATCTGTAATCAATTTCAAAAAAATTGTTTTAAAACCGTATACTCGTTGATGCGCAGCATTAAATTTGTCGAAGAATATCAAGTCATCTTCAATGTTCGTCGAAATACTTCGTGGGATATGCTCC
Source organism: Macrophya annulata (assembly GCA_963924015.1). Classification (NCBI taxonomy): domain Eukaryota; kingdom Metazoa; phylum Arthropoda; class Insecta; order Hymenoptera; family Tenthredinidae; genus Macrophya; species Macrophya annulata. Next base: position 33,771,585 of record OZ001259.1, read on the forward strand.
AGAATGGTTATCATTAATTTTTAACGTACTGTGGCAAGGTCGTTGACCGTGTCCACAGATATTGGTTGATCCTTGAAATAAAATGACCTTAACTCCCTGCTTATTCGTTTGGAACGTGGCGTTCCGCGTTCGTAAAGAAACAAGATTGGTGCGATCTCTTCCCATTTGGTGTCTAGGTCATTGAAGTAGGAATTATTTCCTTCTTTCGCTCTTTCGATCCAATCTAAATGTCGCAATCAAATATTGCATTTTATACAATAATAATACTTCGAACAATTTGTATAAATGAATCAGAATATAGCGTCACTCACAGACGACAGTTCCGCCGAATTCATCCTTTGTGATTCCTGTCATCAAAGGAACTTGGTTAAACTTTCCTTGTTGGACCAGGTCTGCGGGCTGAGCTGGAAGAAATCGTTCGACTCCCGGGACTTCAGGTTCAACGACTGGTGACCAAAGGAGTACCGGGTTCCAGTTCCATTCCTAATGAACAGATGCCATGATTTTGTATGAAGTAAATGAATAAATTGAACAAGTTAAAGTCCCCGAAAACCGCAAGGCTATGTTCAAACACACTTACGAACATCCTGGGCAATGTATTGGAAATCTCTTCGGCAGACTTCATCTTCAAGCAGGTGATCATATTTTGAGTTGTGTCCGTTGGGCATTCCAATAACTCAGCCTGTCTTTTGGCAAGGTATGTTTGGTTTCTTGGAAGATCTCGATTTTGCGTTGCCGCTCCACTCATGGCAATTGCACGATGAAAGAGGCCTTTGGACATGGGAGAAACCATGTGTAAAGATACACTCCATCCACCAGCACTATGTCCGAATATGGTAACGCTTTTCGAGTCCCCACCGAATGCTTCAATATTTTTCTGTACCCACCGAAGAGCTTCCACTTGATCTTTTAGCCCAAGATTTCCTGGTGCTTGGGAATCCCCGGTGCTTATGAATCCTGAAAATTTTGTACGTAGGACCTTGTTGTCTTGCACAATATGTTTAGATATTCAGAATTAGAGATACGGATAATCAATCATCATTTTTCTGCATCTCAAACAAAGTTCCTGACTGAATATTCAAAACATTCAACAATTTTTACCAACCCAGGGATTGGAGACGGTAGTTTACGGTAACTAGTACGATGTCGTGATCCATCAAGAACTCGGGACCAAAACTTATGCTCTGGCCAGCACCAACGTAAAATCCTCCAGGGTGAAAGAATACTAGGACTGGTTTTTTGACGTCAGGCTTTTCGGCACTTGGCAACTGTGTCACAATGATAAAATTAGTAACAATATTAATATGACGGTTAAGATAACTGTTGTTAGACTCTGTAGAACAATTTGAGTACAGAATAGAACCGTATCATCTATAATTATATCTTGGTCAAGATTTCAGCCCAGTGATGTAATATTGCACGTATGATATTTTGGTAAGTATTGATACTTTATCAATCCAACAATTTATAGATTCGACGAAATACCTCAGGACTGTAAACATTCAAACGAAGGCAGTCCTCAGACTGGAGAGTTCTACCCGGTTGTGGACAGGAAGGACCTTCCTCAGTTGCATCAAATACTGTGGTCCAAGGTTTGGCAGGGATGGCTGGCTAAGAGTGATAAACAAGCATGTGAAACATTTTTTCAGTCTATCGAAAAACCTTGAATATAACCGATCCTTATCAATTCACAAGATTCAAGAATCAAGTCTACCTGAAAACGATGCTCTCCGACTGGCGGCTCGGCGTACCTCACACCACGCGCAGAAAAGAATCGTCTTCCCAGACGAGAGTCCATGAAATTACCACGGATTTTCCCGATGGGTGCATCGACGTCTACTTGATTTACCGGGGTCTCAGCAAGAGCGACCCCGATAAGGGCCAACAGGAGTGATAGGAAAAGGGCTTTCATTGTTTAATTAGATAATTATATAAAGTGAATATTTGAATCTCTCTTACAGAGGTACCAAACGTTTGAATATATTTGGCACGATTGGATAACTTGCGTCTCGACTAATTAGGTATTGAATAAACACTAGAGAATACCAGGTTATTTTGTACGCTATGTAGTGTCTCAAAACAGGAAAGTCTTTATATCAAACTACGCAACTGCGTACGTAGGTATAGCTGGTATTATCCTACATTCTCAGAATCAGGGTAAACTCGTATTTATTAGTAGACGAGGCGTGTAAGTATCATCATCACCATCACCACTCTGATGAAATGAATTCAGTTCACGTATAAGTGTTGAATTGAAAAGATCATATCGCACAACACAAACCGCAAGATACGCTTGATGATTCAACAAAACTATATACCTATACCTATAAACACTTGCGTGCAATGGGTTTTATGCATCGTTCAACGTTCAAGACCAATGCATTTCTTTGTGTTACCAAAGACGATGATAGCATGTTCAAGGAAGTAATTAATTCATTAATTTTCTCTATTCTCATCATGTTCTGTATGTACTTTTTCAGCTACATTTTCATTCATGGCTAACATTCATAATATTTTTATGTTTCTCTGAAGTCAATTGACCGGATATTAACACTAGTTTTACTGCCTTTTCCCACAGTAATCTAATGCCAACTAATTATCATATTAAATCGCACCATCGTGTTCACCCATTCCGGTTTTTATTATTTTTTTTTCCTGTAACTCAGTCGATCTCTGCTCATTCTGCTCATTTTTCTTATTCGTTTTATCTCTGTATTAGATTTCCGCATTTGATTATTAGAAAGAAAGAAAAAGTTATTGGATTATTTTGAATTCAGCTTCAATTGGTTCGACTTGAATCGTAAAATTCGTACAGTGGTATGAAGTGAAACAACTATCCGAAAATCGACGATTTTCTCATTTTTTTTGGTCCTGTTTCCTTTTTTTATTTTCTTACCACATTTACTTATGACATAGTTCGTGAAGTTCTTGCCGAAAGTATTCGCTACTCGATCGGAAATCCCATGCTAAGTATTAGTTGCTATACCCCTTTTTGGGGTGATTTCGAAAGCCTTTTTAGAAATTATCTCGAAGCGTCAAAGAAATACTCTTGAAATGATCGTCATAATGTTTATCTAATTCATACCCAATTCTATTTCTCTATTTATTTTGCTGACATATATTCTTGTTACGATTTTTTTTTTTACCGAAATATTACACGTATGTACATTTCTTGCACATTAAGTGCAAACTCAAACGTGTCTCTCCAGGTCATATCTTATATGCTAATAAGTTCGCCATATGTAATCGAATTAATTTATTGCAGCCGAACTTTACAAAATACTCGTTTTAAGTCTGATACATGCAATGACATATGAGAAAAAAGATTATAATAATGCATGACAAATGCAAAGAATTGTTTCATGGCCATTATCGCTTATTGTTTAACATTAGTTTCGGCTGCTGGATGCAACGGGAACAACCTTTCCCACTCCATCATCCGCTCGGTGTGTAGTCCGGTATTCATGGTCAGAGTGTCTCCAATTTTCAGGTACTTCTTATTCGCAGGTGTAAACGCGTCCCACGTAACATGTTCGAAGGTCTTACTATTCTTGGGAATCGGGTTTCCAGTTTTAGCGAAAGAAGTCCACATCGACGTCATTCGCTTGACCGTTTGGTATTCAGGATCGTCCACTTTGAAATACGGGAAGTTTCTCTTCAGGTAAAAGAGGTATAGCAAGTCGTCGTGATGTACAACACCTACGGTAATTGATGAGTGTAAGTATAAAAAGTCATCGAAAATATTGATGGTAATCAACTTCGTATGACAAGATGAAGATTTCGGTTTCAATTACCATAAGGCTTCTTTGTGTCATTCCATACAGCGTGGCTGTATCGGCCCTGGTAAGTCAGCTCATAGTAGTAAACGGGCTGGCTGGACGCCTCGGAGACCAGATTTGCTAGACGATGTACAGGAAATCCTTGTCTATCAGCGAATATCTGTAATCAATTCCAAAAAATTGTTCTAAAACCGTATACTCGTTGATACGCAGAATGAACTTTGTCAAAGAATATTAAATCATCTTCATTGTTAGTCGAAATACTTCGTGGGATATGCTCCACGATGGTTGTCATTGATTTTTAACTTACTTGGGCAAGGCCGTTGACCGTATCTACAGATATTGGTTGATCCTTGAAATAGAATGACCTCAACTCCCTGCTTATTTGTTTGGAACGTGGCGTTCCGCGTTCGTAGGATAACAAGACTGGTGCTAGCTCTTCCCATTTGGTGTCTAGGTCATTGAAGTAGGAATTATTTCCTTCTTTCGCTCTTTCGATCCAATCTAAACCGCGCAATAATGAAATATTGTATTTTATATAATAATAATACTTCGAACAATTTGTATAAATGAATCAGAATATAGCGTCACTCACAAACGACAGTTCCGCCGAATTCATCCTTTGTGATTCCTGTCATCAAAGGAACTTGGTTGAACTTTCTTTGTTGGATCAGGTTTGCGGGCTGAGCTGGAAGGAATCGTTCGATTCCCGGGACTTCGGGTTCAACGACTGGTGACCAAAGGAGTACCGGGTTCCAGTTCCATTCCTAATGAACAGGTGACATGATTTTGTCATGAGCGAATAAATAATTTAAAAGAGTTGAGATTCTTGAAAGCTACCATAATATTTACGAAAACACTTACAAACATCCTGGGTAAACTAGCGGAAATCTCTTCGGCAGTCTTCATCTTCAAGCAGGTGATCATATTTTGAGTTGTGTCCGTTGGACATTCCAATAACTCGGCCTGTCTCTTAATAAGATATGTCTGGTTTCTGGGAAGTCCTGCATGGACAGTGGCCGATCCACTCATGGCAATAGCACGATGAAAGAGGCCTTTGGACATGGGAGAAACCATGTGTAAAGACACGCTTCTTCCACCAGCACTATGTCCGGATATGGTAACGCTTTTCGAGTCCCCACCGAATGCTTCAATATTTTTCTGTACCCAACGAAGAGCTTCCACTTGATCTTTAAGCCCAAGATTTCCCGGTGCTTGGGAATCCCCGGTGCTTATGAATCCTGAAAATTTGACACGTAGGACCTTGTTGTCTTGTACAATATGTTTAGATATTTAGGATGAGCGATACGGATAATCAATCATCATCTTTCTGCATCTCAAACAAAGTTCCTGACTGAATTTTCAAAACATTCGACAATTTTTACCAACCCAGAGATTGGAGACGGTAGTTTACGGTAACTAATACGATGTCGTGATCCATCAAGAACTCGGGACCAAAACTTATGCTCTGGCCAGCACCGGCGTAAAATCCTCCAGGGTGAAAGAATACTAGTACTGGTTTTTTGACGTCAGGCTTTTCGACGCTTGGCAACTGTATCATCATAATCAAATAAGTAATAGGGTTAAAATGACGGTCCAGATAACTATCGGCAGATTCTGCAGAACAATTTGAATACAGAAACAACCGTATCATCTATAATTATTCCTGGTTCGAAATTTCAGCCCAGTGATGTACCATTGCACGCATGATATTTTAGTAATAATATTAATACTTCATCAATTCACGAATTCATAGTTTCGACGGATTACCTCAGGACTGTAAACATTTAAACGAAGGCAGTCCTCAGACTGGAGAGCTCTGCCAGGTTGTGGACAGGAAGGACCTTCCTCAGTTGCATCAAATACTGTGGTCCAAGGCTTGGCAGGGATGGCTGGCTAAGAGTGATAGACAAGTACATGAAACATTTCTTCTGTCTATCGCAAAATCTTGAATTACCAATCTTTATTAGACTGTAAAACCCAGGAATCAAGTTTACCTGAAAACGATGTTCTCCGACCGGTGGTTCAGCGTACCTCACACCACGTGCAGAAAAGAATCGTCTTCCCAGACGAGAGTCCATGAAATTACCACGAATTTTCCCGATGGGTGCATCGACGTCTACTTGATTTACCGGGGTCTCAGCAAGAGCGACCCCGATAAGGGCCAACAGGAGTGATAGGAAAAGGGCTTTCATTGCTTAATTAGATAATTATATAAAGTGAATATTTGAATCTCTCTTACAGAGGTACCAAACGTTTGAATATATTTGGCACGATCGGATAGCTTGCGTCTCGACCAATTAGGTGTTGAATAAGCACTGGAGAATACCAGGTCATTTTTTACAATATATAGTGTTTCAAAACAGGAAAGTCTTTGTATCAAACTGCGCAATTGCGTACGTAGGTATAGCTGGTATTATCCTACATTCTCAGAATCAGGGTAAACTCGTATTTATTAGTAGACGAGGCGTGTAAGTATCATCATCACCATCACCACTCTGATGAAATGAATTCAGTTCACGTATAAGTGTTGAATTGAAAAGATCATATCGCACAACACAAACCGCAGGATACGCTTGATGATTCAACAAAACTATATACCCATACCTATAAACACTTGCGTGCAACGAGCTTTACACATCGTTCAACGTTAAAGACCAATGCATTTCTTTGTGTTACCAAAGACGATGATGGCATGTTCAAGGAAGTAATTAATTCATAAAAATTTCTCTATTGTCATTATATGTAATTGTTCTCTTTATTTTTTTATCTACATTCTCATTCATGGATAATATTCATAACATTTTTATATTCTTTTGAAGTAAATTGACGAAATATTAACACTAGTTTTACTGTTCTCATCCCACTGATATGTAAAAAGAAAGATTATAATAACGCATGATGAATGCAAAGAATTCTTTCATTGCCATTATCGCTTATTGTTTAACATTAGTTACGGGTTCTGGATGTAATGGGAATATTTTTTCCCACGCGTTCAGACGTTCGGCATGTAGTCCAGTGTTCATGGTCAGAGTGTCTCCAATTTTCAAGTACTTCTTGTTCGCAGGTGTGAACGCGTCCCACGCAATACTTTCGAAAGTTTTGTCGTTCTTGGGAATCGGGTTTCCTGTTTTAGCGAAAGAAGTCCACATCGACGTCATTCGTTTGACCGTCTGGTATTCAGGATCGTCAACTTTGAAGTACGGGAAGTATGTCTTAAGGTAAAAGAGGTACAGCAAATCATCGTGATGTACAACACCTACGGTAATTGATGAGTATAAATATAACAGATCAGTAAAAATATCGATGGCAATCAACTTCGTATAACAAAATGAAGATTTCGGTTTCAATTACCATAAGGCTTCTTTGTGTCATTCCATACAGTGTGGGTGTATCGGCCCTGGTAAGCAAACTCGTAGAAGTAAACAGGCTGGCTGGACACTCCGGAAATTAATTTCGCTAGTCGATTTTCAGAAAATGCCGTTCCATCAACGAATAGCTGTAATTGAGGCAAGAAATTATTCTAAAACGGAACACTCGATGATGTGCAGCATTAAATTAGTCAAAGAGTGTTAACGGATCTTCATCGTTGTTCGATTTATCTCTTGACATGTGCCCCAGGATAGTTGTCATTCATTTTCCGCGTACCTTTTCCAAGCCGTTGACCGTCTCCAAAGATATTGGTTGATCCTTGAAATAGAATGACCTCAACTCATTGCTGATTTGTTTCGAACGTGGCGTTCCGCGTTCGTAGGAAAACAAGAGTGGTGCTAGCTCTTCCCACTTGGTGTCTAGGTCCGTAAAAAAGGAGTCATTTCCTTCTTTCGCTCTTTCGATCCAATCTGAACGTTGCAACGAAATATTATATTTTATATGATAATAATACTTCGAACATTAATTTTTATAAACGAATCACAGTATACATATAGTGTCACTCACATACGAGACTTCCACTGAATTCATCTTTCGAGATCCCTGTCATCAAAGGAACTTGATGGAATTTTCCTTGTCGGATCAGGTCGGCGGGCTGAGCTGTAAGGAATCGTTCGACTCCAGGGACCTCAGGTTCGACGACTGGTGACCAAAGGAGAAATGGGTGCCCATTCCATTCCTGATGAACGGATGATATGGTTTTATGACAATCAAATAAATAATTCAAATAGGTCGAAGTCCTTGAAAATTAGAGCGGAAAATACTTACGAACATATTAGGCAAAGTATTGGAAAGTTCTTCGGCAGTCTTCATCTTCAAGCAGGTGATCATATTTCGGATTGTGTCCGTTGGGCATTCTAATAACTCGGCCTGTCTCTTGGCAAGGGATATTTGACTTCTTGGAAGATCTCGATTCTGCGTTGCCGTTCCACTCATGGCAATTGCACGATGAAATAGGCCTTTGGACATGGGAGAAACCATGTGTAGAGATACGCTCCATCCTCCACTGCTGTGTCCGGATATGGTAACGCTTTTCGAATCCCCACCGAATGCTTCAATGTTTTTCTGTACCCAACGAAGAGCTTCCACTTGATCTTTAAGCCCAAGATTTCCTGGTGCTTGGGAATCCCCGGTGCTTATGAATCCTGAAAATTTTGTACGTAGGAACTTGTTGTCTTGCACAATATGTTTAGATATTCAGAATTAGAGATACGGATAATCAATCATCATCTTTCTACATCTCAAACAAAGTTCCTGACTGAATATTCAAAACATTCGACAAATTTTTACTAACCCAGGGATTGGAGACGGTAGTTTACGGTAACTAGTACGATGTCGTGATCCATCAGGAACTCGGGACCAAAACTTTCACTCTGGCCAGAACCGAAGTAGAACCCTCCAGGATGGAAGAATACTAGTACTGGTTTTTTGACGTTAGGCTTTTCGACACTTGGCAACTGTATCATAAAGACAAAATCAGTGATAGAATAATATGATGGTTCAGACAACTGACAATGGACTCTGTAGAGAAATTCGAATAAAGAATACAACGGTCTTATCCATGTAATTATTCTTTGGGCAAGATTTTAGGACAGTAATGTATCGCACGTATGATATTTTGGAAATTATGATTGATACTTTATCAACCCAACAATTTATAGTTTCAACAAATTACCTCAGGACTGTAAACATTTAATCGAAGGCAGTCCTCGGACCGGAGAGTTCCTTGAGATTGTGGACAGGAAGGACCTTCCTTAGTCGCATCAAACACTGTAGTCCAAGATTTGGCAGGTATGGCTGGCTAAAAGTGATAAACAAGTACGTGAAAGATTCTTTCGGTCTATCGCAAAACCTCGAATAATCGATCCTCATTAGTTCACAAGATTCAAAAATCAAGTTCACCTGAAAACGATGCTCTCCGATCGGTGGCTCGGCGTACCTCACACCACGAGCAGAAAAGAATCGTCTTCCTAGACGAGAGTCCATGAAATTACCACGGATTTTCCCGATGGGTGCATCGACGTCTACTTGATTTACCGGGGTCTCAGCAAGGGCGGCCCCGATAAGAGCCAAAAGGAGTGATAGGAAAAGGGCTTTCATTGTTCAATTAGATAATTATATAAAGTGAATTTTTGAATCTCCAATACCAAACATTTGAATATATTCTGCACGATTGGATAACTCGCGTCTCGACTGGTTAGGTGTTGAATACACACTGAAGAACGCTGGGTTATTTTCTTCGTTATATAGTTTATTGGAACAGGAAAGTTTCTTTATAATTCTGGACAACTGCGTAAATAGGTTACAAGAATTATCCTATATTCTTAGAATCGGGGTAAACTCGTATTTATTAGTAGACGAGGCGTGTAAGTATCATCATCACCATCATCACTCTGATGAAATGATTCCAGTTCACGTATAAGTATTGAATTGAAAAGATCATATGGCACAACACAAACCGCAAGATACGTTTGATGATTCAACAAAACTATATACCTATACCTATAAACACTTGCGTGCAACGGGTTTTATACATCGTTCAACGTTAAAGACCAATGCATTTCTTTGTGTTACCAAAGACGATGATGGCATGTTCAAGGAAGTAATTAATTCATAAAAATTTCTCTATTATCATTATATGTAATTGTTCTCTTTATTTTTTTATCTACATTCTCATTCATGGATAATATTCAGAAAATTTTTATATTTCTTTAAAGTAAATTGACGAGATATTAACACTAGTTTTACTGTTCTCATCCCACTGATATGTAAAAAGAAAGATTATAATTACACATGACGAATGCAAAGAATTGTTTCATTGCCATTATCGCTTATTGTTTAACATTAGTTTTGACTGCTGGATACAACGGGAACACTTTTTCCCACTCGTTCATCCGTTCGGCGTATAGTCCAGTGTTCATGGTTAGAGTGTCGTCAATTTTCAAGTACTTATTGTTCGTAGATGTGAACGCGTCCCACGTAACATTTTCGAAAGTATTGTCATCGCAGGGAATTGGGTTTCCAGTTTTAGCGAAAGAAGTCCACATTGCCGTCATTCTTTTGGACGTCGGGAATTCAGGGTCGTCCACTTTGAAGTACGGAAAGTATTTCTCCGGATAAAAGAGGTACAGTAAATCATCGTGATGTGTAACACCTACGGTAATTAATGAAAAGAAATGTAACAAATCATTAAAAATATTCATCATAATCAACTTTGAATAACATAATGAAAATTTCGATCTCTTACCATAAGGCTTTTTCGTGTCATTCCATACATTGTGACTGTATCGACCTTGGTAGGAAAACTCATAGTAGTAAACGGGCTGGCTGGAAACCTCGGAAATCAATTTCGCTAATCGATGTACAGAAAATATTATATGCGCATCGGCGAATAGCTATAAGTGAACAAAAAAAATATTGTTACAAAAATTTACAATCGTTAATGTGCAGCATTAAGTTTCTCAAAGAATATTAAATGATCTTCATCATCATTTGATGTAATCCATACGATATCCCTCACACAATAATTTTTCACATACCTGGGCAACGCCGTTAACCGTGTCCACGGATACTGGTTGATCTTTGAAAAAGTATGACCTCAACGCTCTGCTGATTTGTTTCGAACGTGGCGTTCCCCGTTCGTAAAGAAACAATATTGGTGCTAGTTCTTCCCACTTGGTATCCAGGTCGGTGAAGTAGGAGTCATTTCCTTTCATCGCGTTTTCGATCCAAGCTAAAAATCGCCAAAAAATATTGTATTTCTTATAATTATATGGTATCTCGATTAACATGTATCAATGAAAGATATAATAGTGTCACTCACTGACTACAACTCCGCCGAATTCATCCTTCGAGATTCCTGTCATTAAAGGTACTTGGTGAAACTTTCCTTGTCGGATCAGTTCTTCGGGATGGGCTGTGAGGAATCGTTCAACTCCCGGGATCTCGGGTTCGATGACTGGTGACCAAATGAGTATCGGGTTCACGTTCCATTCCTGATGAACAAATGTCATGATTTTGTGATAAGGGAATGAATAATTTAAACAATTTGAAATTCTTTGAAACACTTACAAACATTCTGGGTAAACTAGCGGAAATCTCTTCTATAGGTTTCGTCTTCAAGCAGTTGACCATATTTGGTATTGTGTCCGTTGGACATTCCAATAACTCGGCCTGTCTCTTAATAAGATATGTCTGTTTTCTGGGAAGTCCTGCGTGAACAGTAGCCGCTCCACTCATGGCAATTGCACGATGAAAGAGACCCTTTGACATGGGAGAAACCATGTGTAGAGAAACGCTCCATGCACCAGCACTGTGTCCGGATATAGTAACGTTTTTCGAATCACCACCGAACGCTTCAATGTTTCTCTGTACCCAACGAAGAGCTTCAACTTGATCTTTTAGCCCAAGATTTCCTGGTGCTAAGGAATCACCGGTGCTTATGAACCCTGAAATTTTTGTACGCGGTTATTGGTTACTTTGCAAAATACATTGAACTATTCAGAATAAGAGATACGATGATCGATCATCATTCATCTTGACTTCAAATGAAGCTTCTGACAGCAGAGCATTCGAAGTGTTTGATCATTTTTACTAACCTAGAGTTTGGAGACGGTAGTTTACGGTAACCAGGACTATATCTTGATCCATCAAATAGTGGGCACCAAAAGCTGTGGTTTGGCCAGAACCGACATAAAATCCTCCAGGGTGAAAGAATACTAGGACTGGTTTTTTGACGTCAGGTTTTTCGGCACTTGGCAACTGTATCATAACAACAAAATCAGTAATAGGATAAAGGTATGATAGTTCATAATAGCTGTCGTTAGACTCTGCGAAACAATTTGAACAAAGAATACAATCGTATTATCCAAATTACCTCAGGACTGTAAACATTCAATCGAAGACAGTCCTCGGATGGGAGAACTGCTAGAGGTTGTGGACAAGAAGGACCTTCCTGAGTCGCATCAAACACTGTTGTCCAAGGTTTGGCAGGGATGGCTTGCTAAAAGTGATAAACAATTACGTTAAAGATTTTATCATTCTATTGGAGAACCTTGAACTCCCGCTATTCGATTTATTACCATCTCTGACTAATTTCCAATTACTAACATGACTGTCTCCACGTCATTCTTATCAGCTGCTATCGAGTTTGTAAACAGACTTATTACAACGCGCACATAGCGTGATCAGTACGTAAGTGGAAAAAATCCGTTGAAAACCAAGTGATAAAATAATTGAACAAAAAATCTTCGCGATTGGAATGTGAACCGTTCGCTTATTAGTCCACAAGATTCAGGAATCAAATTTACCTGAAAACGATGCTCGCCTACTGGTGGTTCTGCATATCTCACACCACGTGCAGAAAAGAATCGTCTTCCAAGACGAGAGGTGTTAAAACTACCACGAATTTTTCCAATGGGTGCATTGACGTCTGTTTCATTTACCGAAGTCTCAGTAAGGGCGACTCCGACCAGGGCCAAGATGAGTGATAAGAAAAGGACTCTCATTGTTTAATCAGATAATCAAACCGAGTCGATATCTGAAACTTCCTTACAGCGATATGATGTTTGAAAATATTTAGAACGATCGTATAACTCGCGTCTTGACTGATTAAGTACTGAATATGCACTGAAGAATGCTGGATAATTTTTCACTTTATATAGTGCCCTTGTTCAGGATAATAACTGCGCTACTTCCCATTTGCGTACATCGGTTTCGGAATTATTTTATATTCTAAGAATTGTGGCAATCCCCGGATCAGACCATCACTAGATGTATTCATGACCGTATTCATACTTAAATGATTCGTTTTAGTCTCATCATTGTCGTCACACTATGACGAAATACGTTTAGTATAACACAAGCATTACGTTCATGAATGTATATTTAAGTTTGTGTATGTATGTACGTAAGCGAGTCTTTTTTCAAACTTTAGACACGCTTTACAGTTAAATGGTTTCCAATTAGACTCAAACTTGTTTAGCGAATGTAATTATGTAAAATTTTTGTTCATTTTCTAATTTTGTAATTCTCTGTCTTTCCAATTTTATAAATTAAATTTTAGAGGTAGATATTTTTTTTCTGTATTTTTGCATAAGAATTAAGCATAATAATTTATAAGCAAAAATACTGTCAACATATGTTTTTTTATTATTATTATTATTAGTTAACTTCACTTAACAAGAAACAATATTAATTAAGTTGAATAAAAACTAAATATCATTACGATCATTAACGTAAATAAAAATGATTGAGGAACTGATTTTCTAGCTGATCCAAAATAGCTACTTCCGAATAATGTGAAACCTAAAACATACGAAAAAAAGTGTTTTGGATAAAGTAAACAAATTTTTGGAATAGAATTTCATTCATAGAGATTTTTAACTCCGTTCGCTCACTCTTATCGTTAGGATCGCGAATTCCACATTGACGATAACCCACGCTTACACGTCTTTTGGATGGAATATAACCTGGGATTGCAAGACTCGGAGACTTCAGTTTTCCCGTTGACATAAGTTTGCTGAAATCTTGTTCCAGTCTGTTCGCAATCGGTCCTAAAAATAAACATCACGAGAATATTTATTAGGATTATATTACTCTGTTATTACTATCCAAAAAATCCAAAATTCTCAAACAATTTTGTACAAATCTTTAACCTTTGAAGTGCATTAAAAATTGAATGCATCCTCCGTTGTGCAAAGTTTTAGTTTTTCTGCTATCAACGGATAACATCCATTCAGGAATTCCCATAACTTCTCTAACGTCCTCTATGAATTGTGCTCTGAAAATAGAAAATTAGAATGATGATAACGATTAGGGAATTGTAGTTAAGAAATTATTTAATTTCATGAAAAATAGCACGATCTTGATTATTGTTACACTTACACGACAAATCTTGGAGGTTTCCTGATGTTCACATACTTTACTATGTCGTTATCAGGTTCGATGTTGGCACAAGCGAACCTGTCACCACCAAAATCTTTGTCCATTATAACAATCGATTTTCCCATCGCAGTTACTATACCTTCCAATGGAAAGTTCGGATCCGTAAAGACCTGTCGTTTAAGACCGATGTCTATGGTTCCTAATCGAGCTGAAATATCTCCGACGTGACATCTTAGGGGCAAATCACGTCCGCATTCTTGTCTGTATAAATCTTCCTGTTTGATGATTAGTAAAACCGAGAGTAATCAAGGCTTAGATATTCTTCACGATTTAATATATTATAAATTAAATATAGTTTAGCTCACGTTCAACGGATCTGCTAACTGAGTGAAATAGGGATTCCATATGTAGCCTCCAGCTACACATCGTGTTGCTGGAACCCTGACTGTAGCATCAACACCTACAGGATTTACAAAGATTGCCCAGTTGTGGTTTCTCGTCTAAAAAATATCAGATTTATTATATTCATTCAATCTTTTATTACAATCAATTAAAACAAGCCGGAAAAACAGTTTTTCGGAGTACTTTTCATACAAAAGAAAAAAAAGGATGGGTTTGTCAGGGAAAGAAAAAGTATAAAAAAGTAATGAAAAACCGAAAAAAGAGATCAAAATTGAAAATTTCACATAAAAAAAATGCCCTATATATTGACAAACAAGAATTTCATACAGTGCGTTTAATCCCAATTCGATCTGGGTACACTTACAATTTCTTCTTGTCATTGGCAAGGATCGTCCTATATATTGACAAACAACAATTTTATACAGTGCATTCATTCTAATTCGATATGGGTATATTTACAATTTTTTTGGTGTCATTGGCAAGGAATGCCCTATATATATGAAATTCTCAACTCGGAAGAATATATTCTTTCATTTAGAAAGGTAATACAGAGAAAAAAGTATAGGTTTGTCAGTAAAACAGCGAAAATCGATTTATTTCCGGTAGAACCGGAAGTTCAAATTAAACGAGACATGGCAATTTTTCATGCCCATCATTTGGTTGTAAAGTCCTGTGAATTTCAGATTTTTTCATCGAGCCGTTTCCGAGATCACCGCGCGAGTTTGTCGAACAGACCTTCAGACACCGACATCTTTCTAAAAACCTGTTTTTCGGATTCTAAAGGGTCGAAAACGTGAAGATTCGTTGAAATAAGCAAAAGTCACTTTTCGACCAAAACCAATACTTGTCTTAAATCACCGTAGCTGATGAAAAGTAATAAACACTCACAACGTTACGGTCGTGTTTTCCTGGATGACGAAGCTTCACCTCGATTATAGTCTCGCTTTTACTATCATCTCTGTAAACCAATTGTGTCTGTGAACAATATTCAAATAAATTATTAACTTATCAAAGTTTTCAATTCAATTTTCTCACCATTTTTATATATCCATAGGCGAAGCCTTGAGGATGATGGAACGAGGCGATAGCTCTAAGTTCTCTAGCTTCGGAAGGTGCGTATCCTCTTTCGATGGTTGAGCAAGCCCATCTGCAATGAAGTTTAATCGAGAGATTTTTATTAATGAAAATTAATAAATGAACAAACTTACCTTAGATTTCTATCCTTTTTATGTATCACGACACTTCGACCGAGTACACTGTTAAGTCCGAACAATGGCAGTAGAGAATCGTTGTATACAGTTTCATATTTCTTTCGATTTTCTAAGGTTCCAAATTTTCCACTCAAATCTCCCATCTCGTATTGATCGGCAGTTCCTTCGGCAGGTAAAGGCAACTGGGTGATGTTAACACCTAAAGGATTCCAATGGTCGTATAGGGTTGTCGCTTCGCAGGGAAATTCTAAGTCGATTTCTATGGGTGCCTGATGAGAAAATTGACGTCAGTGTTATTAAGTAAATGTTGAAAAAATTTTAAGAAGAGAATAATATCAGAAATTAATATATCCCCCATGTTTACCACGTGAATGTGATACCCGCTCATGTCGCCGTGAAGTCCTTCTAAATTAACTTCAACATCCGTAACGTCATATTCCGTTTGTTGTATGAATTCCAATTTTCCTTTAGCCACGGTTTGGTCACCGTTACTGAACCAATCTTTGACGACTGCCTTTCGTCTGTAGACTGCGCTGATTCTGTACAAAAGAAAGAAAAATAGAAAATTAAACATTTTTGGAAATCGTTAACTTCGATCTGAGTTCAGCATCGTACAATTCTTACATTGAACACGCTAGTCTTTCTCCGCGAGCAACTGGCCCATGATCGTCATAGATTACTAAACTATTTCCCAAAATATTTCCTGAACCAGTTAACGGGAGCATTGGATCGGTGAATAATTTGCGAGTAAGTTTTGGCCCAAATTTTTTACGCCCAGCAATCTGGAGTTTATCATGTCTGGAGAGATCTCCTAGACGACAAAGTGTCACTTCTTTTCCTGAACACCATTCTGGATGATCAGGATCCCAGTGAACCTGAAAAATAACAAAGTCAAGCACTTACGCCGATCGTTGAAAAGGACTCTTCGTTAATTAAATATCGAACCTTGTGAGGATTGTAAGGACTTCCAGTACTCAGACATCGGGCAGTCCAATTATAGTAATCTTTTCCTGGAGCATGTTCGTGTATCATCCATCTGTAGCAACGAGATAATATTTATATAAAATTTTACAACATTTGATAAAAATTTATGTACAGATCTTTACCTGTGATCAGCTGAATTGTTCAACGAACTTCCATCTGCGTGAACTAAATTTTCTATAATCACAGTTGTATCCATCAAAGAGTCATGCTTTGGTTGTCTGAATATTATACGTCCGACTATTGGATACCTGAAGATAACTTCTGCCGTAAACATCGGCATTTGTCCAGCATTGTTTGGCAAATGATGCATAAAGGTTGCGCAAACCCAAGGAATAACACCGGTGTTATCCGTTTCATTATACCTGTTAACATTTCCGAGTTATAAATTTTCTCTCATAAATTTAATCACAGATATTTTTGCTCCTCAAAACTTACTTGTGGAGTACCAAGGATCGATGCACGACACTGTGAATACCCGAAAGAGGCAAATAGGTGTCCCAGTAATATCCACTCAGCTCTGCACTATTTTGTACAAAATTTTTATGGTAAAAACCCTCCTTTCGGCCTTGAAGTTTACCGGAAAGATCACCGATCGCGTATTGATCCTGCGTTCCGAGACCTGATTAAGCGATTGAAAAATCAAGTGAGATGTTTCATATGGGTTGTACAAAAAACACGTGAAATCTTTTCTCGGGATAAAAAATTCTATTTCATATTTACCTGCTGGTGGTGTATTACTACCATGAGTTTTGAGCGGATCGTACAACTCTTTGGTTGAAATACAAGGGTTTTCGGTCTGGCCTAAACTTCGCATAGGTTGTTGTGGCAAATCGTGAATTCTATACGATGCTATTTTTGTTGCATATCGAAGTCGAGTTGCTAAATCATTTACTGGTGATAACGATACGTTTACCCATGTTGGATTAAAGGGCGATTCTTGATTTAGTGTTACTTCTCCTTTTATACCGTTAGAGTTTACTAACGCCCTGAAATAAAACGAGATCATTAAAGTGTCAGATAAATATTCTGTATCTATTTTAGAGGATATTTTTCTTTAACATACTTAGCTGTAATCTGTTTACGATGTTTTATCTTAGCGCAGGCTAGAAAAGAGTCATCATGTGTTGGATGAAATACTACGACGTACAGAAGTCGTTGAGGACCGAGAAGATCGGCAGGTAGTAAAGCCAGTTCTGGATCACGATAAGCAGTTTTTGATTTTTTTTGAAAATCAGTAGCCACCTTTAACTTTCCCAGACGTGAATCTACGTCGCCTATTGATTTCCCTGTCCCAGAGTTATCCGGGTCAAAGACAGTCTGCAGTATGTTGCAATTGTCGTCCCCATTTTCTGTATGAAAGTAAAGCAAGCAAGAAAAAAAAAAAAAAAAAATCGATTGTATTCGTAAAAAATTTTGTAGATCGAGGAGATAACTTTGTAAATTTTTTATCGATCCCCACCTTTTCCAGAATCGAATATATCAGTGACGTAGATTTTCCATTGATGTTCGGTAAAGTCTTGAGGAGTTGTTTTATGCTTTGAGACGTGATGAAGGTCGGTATAAATTATTGTATCCGTTGTATTATCTCCTGGTGAACCACCGAGCCATCTAAACCACATGCTGCCAGCTACAGGTCCATGAAAACGAGCCTCGGCTAACTTTTCTTCATTTTTATCAGACACCTTCAAAGTTCAAGGATTTGATTAAAAATTTGAAAATTACTATCCGGAATCCCTTCACAAGTTTCAAGCATTGAAGTACAGAAATTATAATCATAATCTAATATCCTCTTACTGTAATAGAAGCGCAAATTATTCTCGAGCTGTAAGTATCTTGAAGTAGTAAACCCTTGCCCCATAGACCCTTATCACCGGTCAAACTAAGTTCTGGAACTTCTATAACCGCCGTTTCATTTCCCGGCATTTCTAGGGGTCCAAGAATCGTCGTAAGATCCACAACGCTGTGTGATGAACACGATAAAAAAAATTATATTCGAAACCTCTAAGTTTTTGGATCATTTTTTTAATCAGTTAAATGGAAATTTTGATTCTTACGTTTCCCCCATGTGTCGTTCGTCGCATCTTCCATCGATCTGGTTATAATCAACTGGAAATCTCGTAACAGACCACATCCATTGTTGATCTGGATATTGTAATGTTGTTTTAAGAGCGAGACGTATTCTAACAGCATTTCCAGCTGGTTCAAAACGAATTTCACCGTGGAGACCTCCGGATGATATGTAGGCGGCCAATCTCAACGCATTTCCGGTCACGGCTTAATCATTTTATTATAATTAAACGATTAGTATGATTTTTTATTATTATTTTTATTGTTTCTTTTGAGTAGAACGTATTTTGCAAAAATATATTAAGAAAATGTATTGATAGTAAAAAAAAATTGATATCTAAAAGATGATTAAGTTGCATGAATTTGGTGATATCAACGAGGGAACAAGACACTGATACACCAAATAATATAACACAAATAGAAGAATTTCGCGGTAAATATGAAACGTTCGATTGATTTATGAATATTCAAAAATGTCTAAGTGGCAACCGTTCCTTCAAATTTCAACATTTCTTAACTCCACGATGAATAAAAATCCCAATAACGAATCAAACGTATTTGTAATTTATTTAAATTATTCAAAGAAAAAGACGAAATAAATTTTTATTACTTTATATGTTATAATAAATCGGCCTTGACACATCATGGGAATGAAAAAAAACAAGATAGCTTAACATTTATTACACTATATAATATTTTTCAGTAATAATTATAAAAATAATTATTATTATTTGACTAAAGTTTGCGGTTTTCTTTATATAAAGATAGTGTAAAAATTTGATTCATTCTTCTCATTCGTTTATACCTGTATTAGTCACGTTGTTTTTCGCGGAAATCTGTTTCAGGTATATGACATTAGGCTATAGATATATGATATAGAATATTGTAATTTAAATAAAAAGATTAGTTTAATTTAGTTAAAGGTTTGCAGTATAGACAAAATAAGAATAAATATTTTTATTTTTACGATTACTTACCGTTAAGTAGTATAATAAATAACCACAACATTTTTTTCAAGCCTTATGAGTACGAGCTGTAGTAAAACTTTCCCATTTTATAAACCAGGATACTTGCTTATACATATACTTAAACGATTTATGTTATACGTTAAAGGTGTGATTTTAAAAATTAGTATAAAAGTATTTAAATACTTAAGAAACTTTGTCCTCGGTTAACGCGATCACGATCACGATTGTGTTAATGGCAAGACTATATATCCGAACTTATTTCAAGGCAGTCTTACTCCTAACTCGACAACACTCAACGCAGAAGGTATGCCTTATACCTACAGATATATAAAATTTACCGCTGATCTTAACGCTATATATATATATCTATACAATACTCTACACATACTACTTTATACTTACTTTCTTTTTGACGATCACAACAACGTAGTGGGGGATACACGGTGTTCCTTTAGAACGATGACCTCCCTCTACTCTCGGATCGTCGTTATATACGCGGTATATGTATAGTGGTAGGTATACTGCAAAACCGACTTTCATTCCTATATTTTAAACGATTAACTTCGATAAAAATTTTGAACATTTTTAATGAAGAAAAATTCAAAAAATAATACGATAATTAATTAGAAACAATTTTTACCAATTGTTTCTATTTTTTTTTTTTTTTTTTTTTTATTTATAATCTTATATAATTTCGTACACATTGTATATAATTTTTTCGAATTCAACTATATATCTAATCGTACGATTATATCGTTAGTTTTAATATCCCTTTCTTAAAAAAGAGATTGTAATGGAAGTTGAATACGGAAGGTTGAAACAGAAGACTGCGAGAAATCTTCCAATCGTAAAATTTTGAAAATTAAAACAGGATTAATTTAATAGCGATACTTTTCAGATGACGAAATTCCCTTTAAAAAAGTGTGCGGAAAATTGCTTTACGATGAGTCGGTCATAATTTATGACAGATTGAAGATTTTTCGAGTTGTCTTCTTTAAACTTACGTAACTACCTCTGAAAAAAAGTTTCTCTGACCTGACTGATTTTTCTAAGTTGGTTTTTCCGAAATGCTGATACAAAAAATCAGTTTCAAACGCGCGCGTGGTTAGCTAATGTCTATAAATCAGAGATTGATATGATTTACCATTAGCGCCTTATTGTAGGCAATTTCTTATCCACATCGCGCCTGATCGAAGGCAACTTGTTGTATCGTTTGTGAGAACGATCGTGCGCGGGCGCGGTATTTGTATTAAATATTTAAAATTGAGACGATATATCAAATACTCCATACTTCCTATAGTTTTGTAATATCCTCACCAATACAGGATAAAATTACCCAAAATTTGACTTTATAAATAAATTATAAACGAAGCGTTAAATCGAATTTAAAATATAATTAGAAACTTGATAATTTTTACTCTAATTGATTATCTCGAAGCGTGTTCAGTGAAATGTAAAATATGAATTAAACCGAGGGTGATGATTCGTGTAATTTTTTATTCTTTTCAACCTCGTCCTTTATTTTTTTTCACTTCTCTTTTTCCTTTTCAATACTTTTATTTCTTATTATTCGTTTTCTGGATATTCGACAGAATTATCTATATCTACGAATAATATCGCTTACTATATTATTGTAAGGAATGAATCCTCACGTTTGAGAAATATCATTATATTATAGTCATATAGGTATAAACTCTAGGATTTGAAGAATAGGGTATAGGCATAGGAATCGATGCGGCTTCGAAAAAGAAATATATGTATTTTCTCGAATCAGTAATCCGGAAATAAAAAGACTGACAGTCCTCGTGATAAATTGACAATATGAACTCACCGGTCAAGACAGTGTGAGCGAAAATTGATTATCATTATTATTATTATTATTATTATTATTATCAGTTTTTCATGTTTTATTTTTTTACTCTATCTCGCTGAATAATGACCAGCTGCTCGGGCCATGAACGAAATAACGAGTGTATACATATATGTATGTATTGTTCCGATATACATACTGTATGTATATATACATTACCCCATATCGTATGTAATAATTATCGCAATTTCTGTTCCCTGGATACGAGAGATCGATGCCAATATCCGCTACCATATCACATTCTTTGTATATGTATACCTATGTAACAATACATACTGTATGTATACATAAATACATAGGGGGGGATTATAATGGCCAAAAGTCGAAAGGTATCTGTTTTTTTAATTTACAGAATTTTGAATATACGTTCAAGTTCTTAGAAACTTTTTTCATAATAAATTAAACGAATGTGCAGGTACAGTTCGTCACTAGGTAATTAAGCATTCTGTTTATATTCTTATTAAGAAAAGAAAAATTCAATTCTACATTGAATTTCGATTAAATTTCAAATTACTATACTTACTTACCCCTCGCACTTTAAATTTTAAAATTGCGTTAGATTTGTCGAACAATTTTAGTATTTCGTTAATCAACGACCGAAAAAATTTAAATTCTTCAAAAAGACGTTTTTTGATTTCTTTTTTCAAACCCATAGATCGATTTTACTCAAATTTAATACCAATTGTCTGAAAATTATTTTCTGTTTTTAATTTCTTTCTATCTTTTTTTTTTTTTTTTGACACTAAAATATCGGATTTCGTGCTTTTTCTTCTTTTTTTTATTTTTTGACGTGTATGATTTAGTATGTGTTCTGTGCTTAGCCAGGTCCCTGACTATTACCAAAAAAAGAAAACGAATCGGAACTAATAATAAGAAGAAGAGGAAGAAGTGCTTGCTCATTCTGTCTGAATTGGAACGGGGAGTAAACGGGGCGAGGTAAAATGCTTGCCACGTCTCTGTGATATCGGATTCAGAGTCTCTCGTCGTATTACTCGTCATGCGAGCTCTTGTATTCCCTTGAGGAAATGAAATCCACCGGAATAATTCCGAATCGGAAGCCAAAGGTATCCTTCATATTCCCCAATACTTGGCTCAACTCAAAATTATACCTATGTATTATATACATAGGATATAGATATATATCTTTTATACTTTAGACACATACATATATCTCATTTTGCTTATATACCTTAATTTAGGTACAAGTATGTATATATGTAGTACATAAGTATGTACTCGTAGTACCTAAGTAAGCTCGATCAAATTCACTCATCTGGGATTAATTCATCCCCTTAAATTTTCTACAGATGAGTATTTCAATTAGAGGTATATTATATTGTATATACCTATGTATAGGTATATATAATAAATACGTTACAATAATCATTTCATTTCAATTATACGTAATTGATGAGAGAAATAGAGAGAGAGAGAGAGAGAGAGAGAGAGCGAGAGAGAGAGAATGAGAGAGATTGAAATTAGTTAGAAAATTGGATATGACAATCAGACCGAAAAGATTGATCTGCGGGTTGTAGAAAATTTGTTTATTTATATTCTATTAAATACTTATACCATGTATGTATGTACATACCATGAGAATCACGTGAAACTATACGGTCGTAGCGCGCAGGCGCAAAATAATATGAATTCTATGTGGATCGCCAACTCTCGCTGGAAATCTCTCTAGAGTTGTTGTTGATTGCTTAGATTGTTGAACTCGGTATACCCTAGGGATTTTTTAGCGTGACGAGTTGGCTATCCCCATAAAATTCGTATCATTTAACGCCTGCGCGTTAAGACCGTATAGTTTCACGTGATTTTTACGGTAGGTATTACATATGTATGTATATATGTATGTACATACATACATACTACCTGTATATCTATTGTATTGAATATTGAAAAATCTAGATATGAGTAGATTGACCCAGATAAACGGGGCTCTGAAGTATCCTCGTACCAACTATAAAATTTAAAGTGTATTATACCCGTAGTGTAAAGTACGAAAAAAATTATAGATAAAAAGAAAGAAAAAGGTGAAAAAAAAAAGAAAAAGAAAAAGAAAAAGAAGAAGAAGAAGGAGCGTCGAAGTACTCTTGAAAAGTAATACGTCTCTGTGGTGTCTCTCCTCGTGTCTGAGTTCAAAAGCGAGTCATCCCTTTTGCTCTTCGTTATATACGATATATACCTATACCTATATACTTATATACTTATCTATACTTATACATATGTATATCTACCTATATACCTTTACTGTACGGCTATCAAAGCCCCGTTGTAAAATTCAAAGTGTTGCGGCTACTTTCAATGCTTTCTAAGTTTTTACCCGGTACCTATACCCGTGCGGGTAACCGTCACGGGTATACCGTACGAAACGGTGCTGTGCGTTGCGGGTTGGCGCGGCACGGCGCGGGCGTCAGCTTGAAAATTCTTTGTCAAGAAATCCACCCTCTCTATCCACCACAACGTACCATACCTACCTTATAACTTTTCCCTATAATCTCTTATATCAAGTCAGCTTCCAGCTTCCTGTACCTACCCTAGCGAGAATCCCACGCCAGATTCTCCTTGTGTTTTCACTCAAACAAATTTCCCTCGCGTTTATTATTATTATTATTATTATTATTTAGAAAATCAACATTTCCATTAAAATACTGTTTTTGGTTTATTCATTCTTTTTTTTTTTTTTTGATTTTTGTTCGTTCATTTTTTGCTACAAATAAATTTCTTTCAAATTTGTAATGGAATAATTAATCATGAAGGTATTGTGTGTTGTTACATAGAATTGATTTTTTTTTTGTTTTTTTGTTTTATTCTTTTTATGAAGCACGTGTTGCACCTGAAATATGCAACCGAAGTTACACCACGTTTTAAGTTGGCAATGCCATGTTAACTCACTCGCTGCACCTTTAATCGTGGCAACCCTTATAATATATGAGGATTGCCAACTTAAAACGTGGTGTAATTTCGGTTGCATATTTTAGGTACGACAGATTCATTGTCTCTAGCTGTACAGTTGAAATTTTCAAAGACGTGATGTTATCTTACAAGTTTGGGCGTTGACATGCCTCGGAGCTTCAAACGCGCGGTGTAAGATATAGGTATACGTATATTATATCTATATATACCTATTCTTGATCAGATATGCGCAAACAACGAATTTACAGATTACTGTATCGCGAATACAGGTATGGATATATCATACATGTGCTCGACCTTGTTCAGTATGGTTTATACTTACCCCTGAAGTAAAGTAAAGTACATATAACGTAGAAGATTGAACAAACACGATTATATCCTTCCTCGAAAGGTTTTACGAAGAAATTGAAGAGATTTTTTCTTATTCTTATATTTTAACTTTTTTTTCCTTCATCTTTTTCATTTTTTTGTTTTTGTTCTTAGATTTTTCTCTTTTTACTTAGATGCAAAGTTGAGTTAATTGAATTTCGTTTAATAATTTGAAATATTATATCTATGAATGAATTATTATATTTAAGGTGCAGGGAAAAGAAAAATGTTGAAAAAAAAACAGAAAAATTATTTTATATACCGTGAGGTTATGAGGAAAGGAAACCCAGGATGCAAGCAACCCAATAGTCAAATTGCCGAAGATTTCCGAAGTCATTGTATTCGCAAATAATAACATAGGACGAGAACCCCCACCATCTGATTGAAATGACAAATACCATGTCTTCGGAAATCTTCGGGGATGTGAATGTCGGGTTGCCTGCATCCTGTGTTTCCTTTCCTCATAACCTCACGGTATAGTAGTATTATATCAATTTCTCAAAATACTTTTATTCAGTTTTTTATTTTTATTTTTTTTTTTATTATTTGTTCATACGTATATTTTGCTTTTTTCATATATATCTATATAATATTCTATATGCTTGTAAGTAACTTTCTGATATAATTACTATATGTATATATATATATTATATTATAATCGTATTGCTATTACACATTCAATAAATCAACACACACTTACCCACTAATGATTTTTTTCTTTAATTATTCATTTATTTCATTATATATATATATATATATATATATATATATATATATATATATATATATATATATATATATATATATATATATATATATATATATATATATCATTATAATTATATATTTATTTAGTTTGTTCTTTATTTATTTATTTTTTTTCTTTTGGTTTTTTCGAAATAATATCGAATCTTAGCTCACCCTTATGTTGCCGTCATATATGTATATACATATATATATATATATATATATATATATATATATATATATATATATATATATATATATATATATATATATATATATATATATATATATATATATATATATATATATATATATATATATATATATATATATATTGGTTTATTATTTTATTTATTTATTCCTTTTTTTTATCATTATTATTATATAAAATAAATCACTCTATTGTCATATGTAATATAATACTTGTTTTGTTCGATTATCATGATTGCATATAAATTATTATTTAACTATACATATATTTATAATTAAATATGTATGTATAATACTTACATACATACATACATACATACAGTTATATATATAATCTCAATTTCAATTATATATTATTCTTAATCACAACGTTTTTCTTTTCTTTTTGTTCTTCTTTAACATTTATTGTATACAGGGTGATCGATATATTTAAAAAATAAGCTCAAAAAGCTTTACGCCTGATATATACTAATTCAAAATTTATATACCCTTTGTATACATGTATATTTCCTTGTCTCGTTTTCAGTTTCTTTTGTTTTTTTTTTTTTTCTCTTCATTGCATTCAGGATTTAAATTTGAAGAAAATTCAATTCGTAATTATATTCAAATAATTGTTACTAATTCAAACTTGATACTACTACATATATCACCCTATATACATAATATGTACAATATAATATATTTCTATATACGTAGATATTATATGCCCAAAGAGAATTTAATTGTAAATTATTTTCTTGCTGTAAATCACGTGAAACAATTATGAATGTTTTTTTTTTCAATTTTATTCTTCTTTTTTAACGTTTTTTTCTTTTTTTCTTTCACTTCCATAACTATATAATAGGACACAGATTTTGATCTTATATTATACGCGTTTAAGATATACAATAATTCCTATGCGGTACACCTTTATCAGCACGATTTAATAATTATAGACGTAGATTTGTACGTATGTACAGACCTGCACATTAATAGTTTGAACATAAACATAATAGCGCTCGGATTTTTGAATCGTGTAGCGTGGATTCAAATCGACTAATCGACAAACATACACTTCGTTCGAGAAATACGCGTACACGCTTACAACTTCAAGTCGTTCAAGCAACATTGTTAATCTGATTTGATGCGCGCGCTGTTTGCTAAACGTTGACTGTGAGCGCACGGCGACGCTAGTAGAGAAGTCCATGTTTAATGACGCTGATTTATCGGTTGAATATTCATCAATGTGCAGGTCCGTACGTAGGTACTACTGTTTTTTTGTTTTTTTTTTCCTCTTTCCTTATATCATTACTTAATTTTATTCTTTTTCTGTCTTCTTTTATTTTCGAGTTATTAATTATTTTCGCATTTATACATATTGTATGTATAAATATACATTTGTATTATAGGTATAATGCATTTCTAATTTCTAATGATGTGTTCAATTCTTAAACGTTACTGATTGTTCTGCACAATGTTTATTATACAGTTTTTTATATATTATTTATAGTATAATTGCCAACCAACTATAACAATACAGTTTTTTTGTTTTTTTAAATTTTCATACATATACAGTTTTTCACGTTTATAGTTATTACATCTACATATAATAGGTATGTATGTGATACGTACCCTAAATATATATCTGTTGAGCTCTATGGTTTATTATTCCCTTATTATAATATAATCATATATTGATCCACTCATCTGATCAAACACTTATATAGTTCGTTTATTTATTTAATTTAATTTAATTTAATTTATTTATTTATTAATTTTTTTATTATTAATGTAATTTTAATTTATTTTAGTTTATATTCATTTTAATTATTATTTATTTATTTACTTATTTAATTATTAATATTCTTTTACTATTATTTTCTTTTGTTTTTTCTTTGTACGGACACGTAACAAGAGGTAGCCTAGCTGCAGGTATATTCCCAAACTTTCAACCTGCCTCGATCGGTGCAGATCGTTCGTTCTGATTTAATAAAATTAATGAAAATTATTTCCATAAGTACATACATACATCGTTTGTAAAAATAAAAAATTAATTTTTTTCTTTCTTTTTTTCATAATGTTTACAAGAATGCTTGAAATAGTTTCAAATATATCATAATCTTCTTTATCGGCGGTAATTCGGAATCTTATTCAACGGTTTATCGTTGTTTTATTTTATTTTATTTTTTTTTTGTTTTTTGTTTTTTATTTTTTAACACAGATTTGAGCTGTAACTATAACAAAACGTTTTTCAGCTGATTTGCGATAGTTTTTTTTTTTTTTTGATGATTTTTATGCCAAATATAATATTTTTTGTTGATAACAATGATATTAATTAAATACATATACGTTATTTGGTATACATATTACGATTATATTATACATATATATACGAATATATGACTTGTGATTTATATGTATATAGGTATACATATATAGATATAGTTTTAAAAAATATTCAACAAATCGTACCTTATACATATATGTATATATAGGTACCTATACATATATCTACTTGTATATATGTAAATAAATAAATAAACAAATCTTTTCCATATATGACAAATAAATATATATAAATAAATTAAGTAAATCGATAGATAAATAAATAAATAAACAAATATCTCCATAATAATAACTATATAATTATATATATATATATATATATATATATATATATATATATATATATATATATATATATATATATATATATATATATATATATATATATACATATATAGGTATATATATAAGCATATATACCTATATTATATTTAATGAACAAAATAGAGCTATAGTATAGGTACATTAACTCATTGCTTTATAATGTCCACATTAGATCGCTTTAAAAAAATCGACTATTTTTCATTTTCAAAGAGTAAGTCAAAAATATTGTTCCAAATGACGAAAAAAAAAAAATGCTGTCAAAGTTTGAGCTCTTAATATTAATATTAAGAGGTGCCTCATCGCGATTTTCTATTTCCCATCTAAATAACATGGTAACATTTTTTTTTTTAAACTTTGGAATTTTATAACTCGTCAACGCATTGGTGTACTGATAAGACCAGAACATATTTTTGTAGTGAATTGAACGCTCTACAATAAAGGTCTCTTGTTCTTTTTCGATAAATTTAGCTATTTCCAAGTTGGTGTATTAGTTATTGATGATAATTAATCATGACTAACTTGGAAACAGTTGGATTCATCGAAAAAGACCAAGATACCTTTTTTGTAGAGCGTACAATTTTGAACAAGAGTAGTCATGCAGAATCTTTCTAAGTAGATTAATTTTCAAGATATAAAAATCGAAATGTTCCACAATACCATTTCCCATGTTATTTAGATGGGAAATAGAAAATCGCGATGAGGCGATCTCTTAATATTAATATTAAAAGCTCAAACTTTGACAGTATTTTTTTTTTTCCTCATTTGGAAGAATATTTTTGACTAACTCTTTGAAAATGAAAAATAGTCGATTTTTTTCAAGCGGTCTAATCCATATACAATTATATAAACGCTTTTTTAGTATTTCTGATATTTAAGCCTAATAAAATCTTTGATATCGGTATATCTATATATCTATATTCTTTCGATATTTACCTAGATAATAGATCTCTTCGTTGCCACCCAACGCTAGTAAAAATTAAAATTCACTAACAATCTTCAAATGACAACCAAAAAAATTCTGAAAATTCTACAAAAGTTTTTCTCAAATTCAATTTTATTTATTTATTTTTATTTTTTATTCTAATCGAAAACTCCAACTTCAACAGAAATCAAATCTACAGTGTAATAAATTATATATAGATATAATTTTGTGACGTTTTTATTTTTGTTTATTATTATTGATTTTTTCCTTTTGGTTTTTGTTATTTTTGTTTTGTGTTTTTTGTTTTATTCTTCTTTCATATAAAATAACAACGTATACGATTATAGACAGTCGTAGTTAGTTTATTTAAAACATCTCTCTATAACTTTTTGGTCTAATAATAATATATAATTCACTATAAACTATTATACTCGTTATATATACAAAAATGATTGCTAAGTAACGCAAGTACTTGAGTGGTGGTGGTATTGTTATATATAATGTATATATATATATATATCATCATCAACACTAAAATCTCTTAAACATTGCTGCGCAGTCATCGCTATATGTATACGATGGTGGTCTGAAAAGTTTTCGACTTTAACGACATATAAGATCAGTATGTTTAAAAGGTCGGAAACTTTTCAGACCATCCATGTATAAATAATAATCATAATTCACATCCTCAACCCTTAGTGATCACACCTTCGATTTCAATCAAACTGATCACGATTCCAGGTCAAATAATTAACCCAAGCTAATAATTTTTAAACGTTTGCCGAATGAAAAGTATCAATTCGATCGAGACTGACAAAATACTGGGAAATTATACTTCGAACATTCTAAAACATGTAGCAAAAGTTAGCATATCAAAATTCAAGAGGTAATATTTTAGAAAAAAAAAAAAAATGAAAAATCGTAAATCGCCAATGCGCAAAAGAGACACGAAATTTACTTAAAAAAAAAAAAAAAAAATGATAACTTTTTGAATTTTTAATATTTTTAAGTGAAATTATAGTGGGGATACTCGTGAGATATGGTACTTTGAAGAAAAAAAATAGTTCTATAATGGGTGTTCCAAATAAAAAAAAGGTATTTATTTTGGATAAAAACAATATTTACCTTCAGGGTTCAAGCTCGGGTCATTTTGACTCGCGTTGATCACGAAGGGTTAAAGAAACATGACATATCTATTACAAATCTTATTGGTCGGTTCGTTTAGGTATATTTAATTAATTAATTAATTAATTCAATGATAATTTCAATTATACATGGTACATAATATGTACTTCATCAATCCCTATAATATACATATATACATAGGTATACATATATTTATTTTTTTTTTTTTCTATTCTTTCTTCATCACCAAATTCAATTAATTTTTTTCATTTTTTCATTTTTTATAATATAACCAGCGCTATAAATTACACACACGTTATATGATAATTTTTTTTTTTTTTTTTTTTTTTTTTTCGAAATAAGGATATCATAATTTATTTGGATATTTATATTATTATCTGAACCCTTTTAATTTTTGTTCATACATAGATTATTTTGCTTTTTGGTTTGCACATTTTTTAGTCTAATTGCAATATATTTTTATCTATATGGTATAAGTATATATGTATATTTATATAGATAAATCTGCAGCTGAAAAATTGATAATTAATTATTGAATTATCCTTCGAATAAAATATAATACGCGTATACCTTCATATATGGGGTGTTTTGTGATTTCAGTCTTTGAAATGAAAATTAGTCGCGTTTATTATTCTTTTTGTGGTTATTATTGTTATTACTATTATTATTATTATCATTATCATCATCATAATCATTATTATTATTATTATTATTATTATTATTATTATTATTATTATTATTATTATTATTATTATTATTATTATTATTATTATTATTATTATTATTATTATTATTATTATTATTATTATTATTATTATTATTATTATTATTATTATTATTATTATTATTATTATTATTATTATTATCATTATTATTATTACCATCATCAATATTACTATTATTATTGTTATCTTTATTGTTATTATTATTAATATTATCATTATCATTATTATTATTACTATTATCATTATTATTATTAATATTATTATTATTATTATTATTATTATGATTATTAAACGGCAAACCGATTTTTGAGCAAACCGTAAATTATTACATATAATTAATTCTCAATAATAATTATAAATCTCTGGCACAGTTTAGAAACTATATAATAATAATTATACATATAGGTATAACCTATATATATTTGTACATAGGTATATGTTATAATTAAAAAAAAAAAAACGGTAAATTCTACCACATTCATACATCTCAAAATGAACCATCTTTATTTATTATATCACTCCTAGTAGTTTAGTCAGAAAAAAAAAATTTTTATTTTTGTTTTTTTTTGTCTTGTGAGATCGATATTATGTATAATATACCTACTCTGTGAGGTTATGAGAAAAGGAAACACAGGATGCAGGCAACCCAATAGTCGAATTTCCGAAGATTTCCGAAGTCATTGTATTCGGAAATAATAACATGGGACAGAAACCTCCACCATGTGGTTGAAATGACAAATACAATGTCTTCGGAAATCTTCGGGAATTTGACTATTGGGTTGCCTGCATCCCGTGTTTCCTTTCCAAAACGATCCATTCCAGACAAAACGATCAATTATTTTAAATTGATAAAATTTTTTCTACACATTGACTTAGGATTAAAAAAACAAGTATTTTCATCGTATTCCGAAAGTTAGCCGAGATCAATTAGTACTTTTTTCCGAATTGTTTATTATTATTATTATCATTTTTCCAAAAAAAAAATAAATAAAATTGAGAGAAAAAAATGAATATACAATGATGTTTTCCAGTAAGAAAAAAATAAATAAATAAATAAATAATGAATTGTGTTTCGATAAAATTGGATTTTCTCCTTAGTTAAATGAAAGTAGAATTTCAATAATGTAAAAAATTTCAAAAAAAAAATTTTCTCCCCCTTAAAAATTGAAGAGGGTTCGACCCATGACCCCGTAATATTTATTGACTTGGAATATCCCATAAGTAGGTATATGTATATATATAGGTATGTATGTATACAAAATAAAGGTATGTAAAGAAATTTTTTATACATAAATACCTATATACATATACAACTATACATATTAATACCTGTACATAAATTTCATTGTAATATTTCTTGAAAGAGTATATATATATATATATATATATAGGTGTGTAATGTATATTATTTAGCTGTATACATAATATGCGTATATATTGTGTCTTTGTATGTATAGGTATATTAGGGGTAGGTATATGCGTATAGAAGTTGACAGCTTGCCTGCCTTACCTTCACCCTACAGGCTTTGTTTCGCCCATCGGCGCCCCATCGCCCACATCATACGTCCGACTGCAGATCATGATGTACATACATACAAACAATTCTCAGAAATGCTAATATAATTAACATCTAATATATATATATATATATATACATACCTATATATGTATATATTTATTATGTATACAGGGTGTCGCGAAATTTGCAAAACTTGCTACATACCAACGGATTCCTTGTGAAAAATTGAGACGAAAGTTATTTATACAAAAAAGTCCGCGAGTACTTAGTTTTCTTGTAAAATTAACTTATCAACAAAACCAATCAGCGTTCGGATTTAGAAAAGTCTGGTTAAAATTCGTAACTCTGTCCGCTCCACTACCGAAAACAAGACAATAATATGTCGAGTTCCCCACTCCGTTCGTCTTATTTTTAGTAGTGGGGCGAACGGTGATGTAGATTTTAGCCAGTCTTTTCTAAATCCGACCGCTGATTGGTTTGTCGATAAGTTAATTTTACAAGAAAACTAAGTACTCGCGGACTTTTTTACACAGGTAACTTTCGTCTCAATTTTTCACAAGGAATCCGCTGGTATAATGCAACGAATACGCGAATTTTATGACACCCTGTATATGTGTAAAATACTATACACAGAGAGCTGTAGTATGTTCTGTTATTTTTGTTTTTTTCTTTTTACACAAATAAAGATAACATACAATCAAGAATATTAATAATGATAACAATTATAATAACAATAATAATAATTGAAATAATATTTTAACAACACTGTGTATATGACATTTTAATGCACCTACATAAACCCCATGAGGCTGATATCATGGAGAATTGTCTCTCGCAATATACACATCTATAAGGTAAGGTATATTTTTTTACACCCATATCTCAATTATTATATTATCATCATTATCAATATTATTATTTTTATTATTATTATTATTAATATACACTCAAAGATCATTTTCTCGCGTCAATTTCAAACTTATCTTATACATCAGACCTGACCTAGCTTCGAAATAATAAAAGAAATAAAAAAAAACTCTATTATAAAGTATATACCGGGTCTTTTCGTAGATGAGCCTTATAGAACGCCCAATTATATGCAACTCATGGTACAAGTACGCTAAGTGCCTCGGAAAAAAAAAAAAAAAAAAATCGCAAGTTAAACGTCTCAATTTTCTTTTTTTTTTTTTTTTTAAAGCACGAAGCGTATTTGTACCACAAGTTGCATATAATTAGGCGCCTTATGAGTTTCATCCACGAAAAGATCCGATATACGGTATAATAATTTACACATATCATTTTCTACACAAATTTTATCATTGAAATATTTATTTTAGGATTGACCCTCCCAAAAAATCCTCAATAAATGGGTATATGGGGTATAGGTATTATAACTATATTATACCTATAGATATAAGTATAAGATTTGGTCAGAGTGAAAGTGCTTTCTTTTCGATTTAGTTTTTTTCCTTTCTTTCCTTTACCTTTTTCTTTTTTTTTTTTTTTTTCCCCCTTTCTGTCACAGAAACCTTTTACGTTTAAATATCTAGTCGACCACGCATCAAGTTTATCATTGTCACCATTCAAGTATACATATAAGCATACACATAAAATTCGATGAGATGAGTTTATTTAAATCTAACGATAAAATATCGTAAAGTATATAAGAATAAGAATAAAAAAAAAATAAATAAAAATAAAAAGTTTACCAAAATTAATTAAATGCAAGCTTCTATGTGAACGTTTGTAAGTTCGCTTGTTCTTAATTGATTGTTAACATGTAATTCGGAAGATGCGTTACTGTGAACTAAATCAAGTTTACGACTACGTTGTCCAATGTCTAATTTAACAGGACTAAATGCGGAACAGCAACTTTCTAAAGTTTTTCTAAATGCTGCTCTAAACTCACGATTGAAATAGGCGTAGATCAATGGGTTCAAGGCGCTGTTGAAATAACCAACCCAAAAGACTGCTGCCACAACGATATTGGCACTCTGGCACGTATCGCAAAGAGCCGTTATTACGTACCTGAAACAAACCATATACCACCAACGGCATATAATAATAATAATACAAGACGAAATTCAAAGTATATATATATATGTATATAGTTAGATATATATATAAAGTATAAGGTGTACAAAGTAGAATCCAATAATGCCCGCAGGAGAAAAGAGGAGAAGGACAATGCGAGTTGAAGTGGAAAATGATAAAGACGAAGAAAGAAAAGCGAAAAAAGATAGAAAAAAAAAAAAAAAATCGTTTCTAGTCTCAAAGTCACGGATTCCTTTCTGCGTTTTCAATTTTTTTTTTTGTTTTTTGTCTTTTTGTCTTTTACATTTTTCAATACATCGTATCTTCACACCCTTCTTCACTAATCCAAAATAGCTAATACTGTTTTCATCAAGCTGCAGCTGCACAGTTGGTGTGCGATTAAAAACAAAAAGAAGAAGAAGAAACCAAAACAAAAAAAAAAATAAAATTCGTCACTTTTGGAAAGAAAAAGAAAAAAAAAAAGATAAAATCGAAAAAGTCCCATGAAAGCATTGAAAGACAGTATAGATACATCTATACCTATAAAAAAGGAAAAAGAGAGATGATGAGAGGTTGTCTCTGAGATCGTTTATCGTTCCTTTTCCATTTCATTGTCAATATTTTGATAGATTGTCTCCCCCTCTCTGGTTGGTATTCTTCGACGACAGTAAAAATCCATCAGATCGTAACACCACCGCCACCACTACCACCCACCCCCCCTGCCCCCCCCCCCCCAGCGGCTACGACTACTACAATTTTATTCCCTCTGCTGTATAGCTGCCGACTATACCTATACATATAACTGTGTGCTGAAGACAGGGGTGAAATCATAAATGCAAAAGAAAAAGGTAAGGAATATAAAAGAAAAGAGAAAAATAATAATAATAATAATAATAAAAACGAAAAAACCAATCCCCTAAGCTAAGGTATATCAGCTGTGCCGATCAAAGTAAAAAAAAAAATCAACCCAGATGTTTGAAGTGCTGTAGGTTATATGATATACTGATATATACGTATACATATACCTATGTATATTGTATTGTATACAATCCGCAAGATATAATGCAGTTGAAACAAGAAAGAAATTCAAAAAAAAAAAAAAGTAAAATAATATAAAAACAAGAGAAAGTAGAACATCAAAAAGTAAAACAAATTTTATTCAATCCCCGCATTTCTACTAAATTATATGTATACCTATATACTATATGTGTGTATGAAATATACGTTCATTATATTTCATGTTATCACAATATATGAAAATTTTGTTTTATCTGAGCATCAGATAATAATAATAATAATAATTATTATTATTGTTAAGAAATGTTTTTGAGTTTGTTCTTTTTTTCATCATTGTATAATCCTACATCAGTATGAGCAGTTGCCTGTATAGATCCTGGTACGGTTTAATAGCTGGATTTATTGTTATATCATAAGAATGTGAAAATAATAGAAGTTGAAAACAGTGAAGTTATACACAGATACTAAAAAAACAGACACAGTACTGTATAAGTATACGATATGTTGTTTACGACTGTACACAGTAGGAATGATCATCATGATGATGATGAAGATGATAATGTGAAGGAATGAAAAACTCGGTGAATATTTGGGTCGTCATGAACAAGGCAGAGAGCTGTGAAAAACGGCGATGGTTGGGCGTGGCAGAAAGGTTGTTGTATTGGGTTTTCTAAAGGAGGGGACGAAAAAAAAAATAACAATAATAATAATAATTAAAAATAATAATAATAATAATAAACGGATGGTTAACAACATAGGAAATATAATTCTACGTGTAGGTATTATATACGAAAAGCACTACACCAATCACATCCACATATAGCATATATTTGAAATCTCAGTTCTAGTAGTTTAATTTTGTAGTATGACATCATCTATAATAACATTTTTACAATAAAATAATAGAAATAGAAATAATACGAAATATGTTGATTTTGATTCCTGCGATTTAGACGACTCCTGAAGCAGCCAATCACCGTGTAAGGATTGCTGCAATCCAGAGTACCGATTGGCTGTTTAGAGAGTTGTCCAAATCGCAGGAATCAGAATTAATATCGTTGGGTGTACAATATGAGAAAGAGAAAAACAGCTTACAGCAGAAATGTAGAATGATGTATATCTTTTATATATGTAATTTAGGGTACTTTGTTTTAGACGAGTTTTTTTTTTTTTTGATCCATTCACGGAATAATGTTCTAAACATATAAAAACAAATTCTTACCAAATATGAGCTCTTAATTTTGATTCTAAGAACTCGCGAAATGAATTTCAAATTTCCCATTTGATTAACACGTGAATTTTAATTTCTTTTCTTTCAATTATCTATAGCTTCGCAGTATTTCATGATATTTAATCGGCAATAGGTGGAAATGACAGAGGAATCTTTCCTCTTCAAAAGTATATGTAGCCAATTTATATTTTGTAACCGGCCTCGCCTGGTAAAACATCTTGAAGCCAATTTTCTCTCAAATTTCATGGTTTTTTTAATTTTTCTCGTAAACCACTGTTTTTACAACAAAATTGTATCAGACTTTTTCATAGGAAATTCAATATACTACAAAAAAAGTCATGTAAGCCATAACCGTAGAGCTAGTAGTTTTCGAGATAAATCCAATTAGGCATTTCAAAATTTGAAGAATCGCTGTTCTATCCGAGATTTTATTACCTTTTAATGGTTACAGAACATAAATTGGCTACGTAGATTTTTAAAGAGGAAAGATTCCTCTGTCATTTCCACCTATTGCCGATTAAATATCATGAAATGCCACGAAGCTATAGATAATTGAAAAAAAAAAAAAAAAAAATTTACGTGTTAATCAAATCGGAAAATTTCAAATTCATTTCGCGAGTTCTTAGAATTAAAATTGAGAGCTCGTATTTGGTGAGAATTTGTTTTCATATGTTTAGAACATTATTCCGCGAATGGACTAAAAAAAATAAAAAACTCGTCTAAAACGAAGCACCCTAATATGTATGTATGTATATGTACATATTTATATACAGATTGAAAAAATCTTTTTCTTCCTTGTCTTTTTCGTCAATATAATTTTATTACTATACTATAATATTCTGCACGTATACGGTATATATTATATAGGTATAGGAAGAAGAGGAGGAGAGTAAAAAAAATGTTTTTGAATTTATCTTGAAAGACATGTGTATAATATTAACTTGTTTTTGCGGTTATTTTTTTTTTCTCTCCTACCATCCACAATCCACCCTGTTATTTAGTTATTCTGGTCAGAGCGAAGAAGCGAAGAAGAACGACATGAAAATGCGCGGTTGGGACGGCCGGGTATCCCCTTTGGGGGTAGATATACTTCCGGCGAGGGAGTAACAAACGTCGAGGGAAACAATTTTGCAATGTAGTTTTTATTTTTATTTATTTATTTTTGTGTTTTTTTTTTTCTTTCTGTAATGGTAATAATTTATAATGTCAGATTCCTTATCTTTACTTATTTTGACATTTATATCTCTAACTTACGATCGATGTACGATTTGTATACTATATAGGTATACCTTCCTGTACAGATTGAAGTTTATATCAAAAAGTGAAAAAAAAAAAAAAAAAATAAATAAATAGATTAAATAAATAAAATGAAATTTTATTTATAAGACATGATCGAGAGACGATCTCAAAAATTCCAATCAAATTACAATTAATTTTATACGTGGGACTAAATTTTTGAATTATATTTATAATATATTTAAACATGACCGTGTTAAACCGAAAACTCTCACGTATGAAACAAAAAAATAAAAAATAAAAAATATGGTAAGATGATAAAACGTAGGTATAAGAAAGAAAAGGATAAGTAACTCGAGGATTTTTCTTTTTCTTCTTTTCTATTTTTTTATTTTTTTATTTTTCGCTCTTTTATACCGAAAAGATTTAACGCTGTGAACAAAGCTCATAAAATACAACGTGACTTGAGTCCTACGTGGATTAGAAAAGACCCAGAACACGCATGTGTAGAATATCTATATATAATATATGTAAAGTTATCATTCATATACTCAAACATACATAGAGAAAAAAATCGAAGATATTATACCAATAGAAAAAGAAAGAAATAGAAGATAAAAAAAAAATTTTTTTTTTTTACAATTATTTTATTCCCTTGAAAATTAGTTTTAGCAACTCCATAGTAATTCCTCTCCTTCCCCAATCCCTTCTCTGATCCATTAGCCGTTAATACGACCACTCTGAAAAGTTTTTAATTGATATTTCAACTCGTTACTTGGTCTGCTAGAGGAGGACGAGTCCATTAAAATTTGTTACTCGGTACTACGGAGATATATATATATATATACCTATATATATACCTATGCTGTTGGGAATAAGGTTACTACTTAATCTATGGGATTACGCGGTCTAGTTGAGATTAATATTGATTTATACCGAAATGATAAAATCATGATGTATATCCTTATCCTTCCAACGTTTCTTATACAGAGCGATTATGGGGAAACTGGGCGCCTAAAATCAGGCAAATCGAAACAAGGATTACACAAAATTGGAAAGTTACGAAATTATCGTCATTCCAAAAGTCAAATAATTGATAATTCTTTCCTCCAAAAAAAAAAAAAAAAAAAAATTGGAAGATGTATATGTACAGCTATAATTATATATCTCGCTCGTTTTATACCGTGAGGTTATAGGGAAGGGAATCACAGGATGTTGGCAACCCAACAGTCAAAATTTCCGAAGATTGCCGAAGGTGCAGAGTCTTTGATATTAAGAGGAAATGAAAATTGATCTAGCCATCTAGCGGATTTCTCGCCGTACTCCACACATGGACACATAATCATGAACGTGTATGTATGGATGTGTTCTATCCATGTGTGTAGTATGGTGAGAAATCCGCTAGATGGCTAGATCGACGACTAAACTGTCCGGTTGATGGGTTAATAAAAATTGTCAGAGTGAAATTGAAGATTCTGATCGGAATAAAGTTAATATGCAAGCCATAATTCATTCATTAACCGTTGCAACTTTTCTATAAATTAATATTGATGAATCTTGCTAATTAACTTTATTCCGATCGGATTCTTCAAGTTCACTATAATAATTATTTTTAACCCAACAATCTGACAGTTGAGTCATCTGCTAACAGAAATTTTCGCGTCCCCGTTCCATTAATGACAATGCCCTGCCTTCGGCAATCTTCGGAAATTTTGACTGTTGGGTTGCCTGCATCCTGTGATTCCCTTCCCTATAACCTCACGGTATATACATATAAGACTTTGTTTCTACGTTTCTGAAGCCGGTGATTATGGAAGGCAGTGATTATGCTTCGTACAACCGTACCTATTATAATGCCTCTCTAGTTGCAGAGGTGCGATGGTATATAGGTACAGCTTTTATAAGAAAATGATATAGCTAGTATCAAACTCTCTTTTATATTTCAGTTTTCATACAACCTCCTTCTCGGATTTTCTCATTATATGTATGTGTGTACGTTTTACCTGCTACCTATATACCTACTTATTATTTTACGCGACGTTGATAATAATCACGTCCATCTATCTTCCATATAATAATAATAGTAATAATAATAATCTTTTCAAAAACATTGAAGAAAACAATTACTTGTATATGGAACAGTATGCTTTTCTACATCGTATAATATATACATATACATATACATATACCTGAATTATACAATAGAAACTAAACTTTGGAAGACTTTGAATAGGTATGTACACCCAACGAAATTTAATCTGTCGTACCTAAAATAGGCAACCGAAGTTACACTACGTTTCAAGATGCTAACTCACTCGCCATCTTCCATTGCCGTGACTCTCAATATGGGTATTGCCGCAAGGTAACCGTGGTGTAACTTCGATTGCCTATTTCAGATGTGACAAATTTACATCAAACTCTACTCACTCGTTACATACCTACGTACATACCGATATTATGTCAAACTCATTAATCAGGAACAAGATTTTTAATTTTATGACGGTAAAATGTTCTAATTAAGATATACGAATGAAAAAAAAAAAAACCTCATTATTGCAATCAAAATTTTGTACAAAATCAATACTAATGTATATACACAGTTTCAAAAACAACAAACTTGGAACTGGATCAGTAAATTCCGTGCATTATACAGAGCTATTATACATAAGTATGTTATATTGCCTATGTATGTATACGTATATAAATCTTCGTCAACAATTAAATCCATTAAAATCCAATGTCTTGATATAACAGAATACATTATAATGGTTAATGCTATTTATACAAAAACAAATCAGGTCAGGAGTCATGAGTTAGTAATTGAGACATCCTAAGCTTCTGCAAAGTCATTATATAATTATAACATCATACCTACACTATATAATGCATTACACATTATCCTCTTTAAACTTTAGTATCGATACACCCGCTTTAACATATCTAACTACTACAAGTATGATGATCATGATGATGATAGACCGAGTGAAAAAACACCAAAGGTATAGGTATGTATGCAAGTTCTTGCCTTCATTTTTTTTTTTATTTTTTTTATTTTATTTTTTTTTTTTTTGCAGAGGGGTAGGGGTGTTATTGTACAAAGGTGTTCATGAGGAAAAGTGGCTTTATGTATATATTTCAACTACCTATGTATATGTGTATGTGTGTGGTAGGAAGGCAAGGGTTGAACTTTTGGGAAATTCTGCCGGAAATATCAGTAACGAAGTTGGTAAAACATTTTTTAACCCCCTGTGTGCGTGTGTGTGTGTATGTGAAAGAGATAGAAAAAGAGAGAGAGAGAGAGAGAAGGGGAGGGAATGAGATGAAAAATTGAACTGATACATTTTGTTGAATATTATCGTAAAGTATTTGGGATATAAGGTATATCCCTATGGCGATAATAGTAGACGGTATCTGGAATCCTGAGAGGATCATGTAGGTAGAGGGCGAAAAGGTTGCTGGAGGATAATAGAGGTATATGGGGGGGTCGATAGTTTTGTTCGTAAAGTACCACTAGACCTTGTACGTAACAGGCACACCCTGAAATTGAATGTCAGACACCGTGAGTACCCTGCACCAATCTAACCTACCCCCAACCCCTCTTACGGCGTGCATTATCTTAAAATGAGGCTTTTAGAATAGGGAAAGGAAATTTATTGAGGTAGTTGTTGCAGAGAATTATAATTTTTTTTTTTTTTTTTTGATAAGAATGATGTATATCATCGATCAAAGTAAAAGATATTTAGTAAAAAAGAATCCAAAAAAAGGAATACGGAAAGGAAAAGGAAAACGTGTTCGTGTGAAATAAACAAATAAATAAAACATATATATATAAAAAAAAAAAAAAACTTACCCACTTTTACCTCACCCTAATAATTTAACATTCAGCGGTTTTCTGGCTGTCTCTTGTATGACGTATGTGTTACACGAGCTGACGTGCTTTTGAAACACGTGTTTTGCGTAGCACGGGGGGGCTTATCTCGTATTTTATTTTTTTTTTTTTGGTTCTTGTGCAATTTTTTTTTTTTGTTATTTTTCGTTTTTTTTTCTTGTTTTTCCATTGTCAAAAGTTTTGCGGTCAAATAATCATTCGGGTATAACGTTGACAGTTTGAAAAGCGGAGGTGAAATGCTGTTTATCTTTAGAACTTATCTCTTCGGCTGTGTAAGGGAAGGGAGGAGGGGGGGGGGGGGGGGGGGGGGGGGGGGCGTAATGGAGGGATGGTGTATTGTGAAGGTAGAAAATTTTCATCTTTCACGGTGAAAAAATAAACGAGAAATATAAAACTCTCTTGAATATACATACCTATGTATTGTATGTACATACATACATTTCATATACTTACGTATATAAATATTCGTCACATTGTACAACGTGTCCCAGAATCACCCATATACATATAAATCTTAGCAGAACGTATCCCTTGTGAAAAATCGAGACTAATTACTTTAAACGAGAATTTTGAAACTTTAACGGTTTTCAAATGAGAGCAAGTACAAGTTTGGACCAATCACGCGGCGCGGACTCAGTCGAAAGTGTAACGGTCGCAATGAGACCGAACATCACCGAGCTGCAGGATTGGTCTAAACTTGAACTCGCTGTAATTTGAAAACTATTAAACTCTCGAGATTTTCGCTGAAATAAAATCGTCTCAGTTTTTAATACAGTACACGTTCGTCGAAGAAATATCGTTGTGGATACACCCTGTATATTCGCAATTCAAGACATGGTACAAAAAATAAGACGAAGGTCTCAAGTAAGGAGGATGGGATTGTGTGTCTTTGGCTGCAAAATAAAAATAAAAATAAAAAAAAAAAAAAATGAAACAAAAAAGTAAAAAAAAAAACAAAAAAACAAAAAGGACAAAGGTCACGTTGTATACCCACCAGAGAAAAAACGGAAGCCAGCAGGCCAGAAACGCGGACATAATTATGCCGAGTGTCCTCGCTGCTTTTCGTTCTCTTTTCATCTTACTGCTGCTCGCAATAGGCGGATCCTCTGGTGCTGGTTCAGGCGAAGCTTGGCCAACAGTTGGAAGAGAGGTCAGTCCCGCTGAAATACCGTTGATTTGAAGGTGTTTGTTCAGCAGGGCAGCCGCTACTTTGCTCCTTTAATCAAAGAAACGATTCTTTTTATTTTTATTTTTTTTCTATTCCTTTTTCTCTTTCTTTG
The DNA here is from genome assembly GCA_963924015.1 of Macrophya annulata. NCBI lineage: Eukaryota > Metazoa > Arthropoda > Insecta > Hymenoptera > Tenthredinidae > Macrophya > Macrophya annulata. The sequence continues at coordinate 33,815,076 of OZ001259.1, forward strand.
CTTTTAGACCAAAGCATAGGTTACATAGGAATACATCATTTGGATTTTACGAGGTCTTATACACAGGGTAAAAAATAGCTCATTCATTTTTATTTACCAAACCACAAAAGTAAAAAAAAAAAAAAAAAAAAAAAAAAAAAAATAGCAAACCCAAGAATGTCACTAATGATACTTATTCTTACTTTTATACAAGAAAATTCAAACTTTTTTACATCAAGTAAATATAAAATAAGGGTAAAATAACAGCTTGCAATATACCCAGCTGTGAATACTCCTTCTAAAACGTCGGATTTTCAGGAAAGAAAACTACAACCATATATATAATTCAATCGGCGTTTACTTATTTACGAAAAAAATCGATCGTTCTATTGGCTTTACTGCACAGCAGGAGGACGGTTAATCTTACAAGTCTTCTTGCATAATTTAATACCCTTGCGGAAAAAAATACAATATTCTACCGCGGATTTTTCAATAATATCACAGATTTACCGTAGGTATATATATATAGGGGGATGAGTAGAATAAAGTACCCTTTTATTTTCTCCCCTCCAACTTCTATACACATGGGTATTTTTTTCCAGCTGATTTAGCAGTTCTTTTTTTTTTTTTTTTTTTTTCAGTGAATTTTGAATAAATTTCACCCCACATATTTGACCCGGATTTCAAAATTTTCATATAATTTTTTAACGCATGTAATGTTGTTATTTTAGAGCAGCTTTTATTTTTTGAACTTTTTCTTTCAAAGAAATTTCAGTCCATTTTATTCGTTCCTTTAAAGTTTTTTTGTTTCGTTAAAAAATTTTCACCAAATTTTAGTAACAAATTCTAAACATATATGAAATTATTCGGGTCTCTCATTATACTTTACATATATATACCTAATGCAATATTCATACAGGGTTGAATTTCTGTAATTCCTATAACGAACTATATAATTTGTTAACTAATATATAGTATATATCCCTTTGGCAAAAAGTTTTCGGTAACATAATATACCGATGAACCCTGATTATATTTTCACTCTCCATGTGTGTTTTCACCCTCGACCCAAATCGGTCCTTCTTCTTTCGTAGGCATCCCCGGCATCTTTGACCCTCTTCAGATCCTCTCTCTAGAGTCTGAACTAACTCGATTCATATTGGAGAACCACTTGGTGGGTAGGCTAATGGGACAATCTAGGTATAGATCTATGTATAGGTCGTTGGAAACGAGGATGACAAGAGCCAAAAATTTTGTCAAGAATTAATGTTATACCCTTATTAAATCATATTGAAGAGGAAATTTTTTTTTTTATACTCACGATTACCATTAATATAAAATCAGAAAATTTATTTACGTAAAAATTTAGAAGAAAAAAAAAAAAAAAAAAAATCGCGGAACAAAATTTCTCGTTATAAATTAATAGGCCGAATTTGCCAAGTTATATCTTAATACCTTTTATTCAATTATCTTATTTATGCGCATACGAAGCTGTAATTTTTTTTTTTTTTTTTTTTGGAAAAATTTGAGAGATTCAAATTTCCATAAAAATTCTTAGAAATTTATGATAGTAGAAATTTTCGACAGGGTAGGTATGCAGGTATACCTTGAGATTCAAGTTACTTGAAATTCGGAGATATTTCAGTCGGATTTAAACCAATGCTGTGAAACAGACACGAGATGAATTAAGACTAAGGAAAAGAGACCTCGTAGCAATAATTAAAGAGATAAACTGACCAGTCCAAAGTTGCTGACTTTACTTAAACTTATAACAAGTCTCTTTGATAGACCCAGAATTGGTATATTGATATTGCGAAAAATCCCGATCGTTATGTCTTTCAACTTGAATATTAAACCGGAATAAAAAACTGCATGTAACAACAATCATTATAATTATGTTACGTGTAGAAAATTTCTTTCCAATTTTTTCAAGACTTTAAAGTAATAAAACGGTAGTGATTCCCAACGATCAGAAAATCGTTTTAAAAGTTCCTTCAAACTCACTCTCGATTCTATTTTTCGGTTCATTTCATCCGGGACTACGTATGTGCGTAAATGCAACGCAATGGCCTTAAGGGATTGGGGATAAATTCGTATAGGGTATGGTCTCAGTTCTCGACCAAGGCCGAGAAATAAAAAGTCGTAAACTTTTTACGCTGCAGACTAAGTATGAATAAATTATTACATGCGTATACGTATAGTTCGGTGTCCACCATCCTGTACTATAACACAACCTCTTTTCCGACTATAACCCACGCAGAGTATATCACGGTGTTGGTTTCACTTTGAAATTCTGCTTGGCTAGCATCTGTGTAGCAAAGGTTTAGGTGTTTTTGATCACCCGAATGAGTTCGGGTTGACAGATGGAATAGCCAGGGCGGTCTCGAACCTATTCCCTTAAGCTTCTGCTCTTATTTTTCACCAGGTTTTACCTTCTTTCCTTAGCTTTCCACTTGGGAAAGAAAAAAAAAAAAAATGAAAGAAAAAAAGAAAACAGTTGGAAAAACCATTGGCGATATTTTTTCATCAGTTTTTTTTTTTTTTTTTGTCAAATTTGTTGTAGGATTAGACCGTCTAAGAATCCAAATTCGAAGTCTCGATATTACTTTTTCTGAAATCTGGGATATTTTCAGATCTTAGAATAATAATTGGACCCGAAATTTTCTTTCAGGACAAAAAAAAAAAACAAAAATGTTTTATAAAAAATTTCCTATTTCATGTTGAGTATTAATTATTCTGACAAGTATCGCGTTTGACTTGTCACTAAAACGTCTCTTAGAAAATAACTGTCATTTAGTTGACGGCAGCGGAAGGGAAACCCGAAGACAGTTCTGGTACTTTGAGAAAAGGAGTTCTTGAGATAAATTTAACCATCCGCTAAGATAATTACCCAGCAGGAAACTACCAGTTTCTAAATGAGTTTGTAGATAGACTACGCAGTGTGGGCATGAGGTATAGCGTAGCTGTACAGGCTTCTGCACTACCGCGCCTAATTCGCAAATTCCCTGTGCGAAATGTGCAAGTGGCAAGTACCTCGCTGCTTCGTATCTCCCTGGCCTCTAGACTTTAGTAGAAATTCAAGAAGCTCGAAACTTGACGAGAGTTTAAAGAAAGGAAAATTATGACCCAGGATGCAGACCACGTTGCATGAATTAACAAAAAAAAAAAAAAAGAAAGAAAGAAAGAACAAAAGAATTGAATACATTCGAAAATCGTTTTTTATGCAACGTCAGTATTCTGTGACGTAATAAAAAAAATTAAAAAAAAAAAAAAAACACAAAAAACAAAAGATTTCTACGTGTAAAGAGCTGCTCGTCCTGAATGAGACCGTGAAACTTCGCTTTCAGCATAATGTCTAAAGTTTTGGTTTGAGTATGTATGTTACATACATATAATACATACATACATACATCTATGTAATATACCTTGTACCTGCCTATACTAAAGGTGAGAGCACACAGACCGGCCATAAACCAGCATAAATCAACCTCGTCTGGAACCTCAAATGTGGGATCCTTTTATCTTTAGACAGAGTTGAATTTTGATAAGATATAATTATATCTATACGCAGGTTCAGACGTCAATGCTCAAAACTCGTCAACGAATTCGATATCAAAATGTAAAAACAGCTGGATAAAAAAAAAAGAAAAAAATATTTATATCTCTTAAGAGACGAGAAAAACTGGGTGAAAAAATTTATTCTGAATAGATTCCGCGATAATTAGAAAGAAAGAAAAAAATATATAATATATACAGGGTGTCGCGAAATTTGCACTCTTGCTGCATGTACAAAACGAATTCATTGTAAAAAATTGAAACGAAAGTTACACGTGCAAAACAGTCAGCGAGGACTTAGTTTTCTTGTAAAATTAACTTATCGACACAACCAATCAGCGTTCGGCTTTAGAAAAGACTGGCTAAAATCCGCATTCCCACTACTGAGATCAAGACAATAATGTGTCAAGTTCCTCGCTCCATCCGTCTTGTTTTAAGTAGTGGGGTGGACAACGATGCGGATTTTAGCCAAACTTTTTTAAAGCCAGACGCTGATTGGTTGTTTGATAAGTTAATTTTACAAGAAAACTAAGTCCTCGAGGACTTTTTTGAATAGGTAACTCTCGTTTCAATTTTTCGTAAGGAATCCGTTGGTTATGCAACGAGTGCATGAATTTCGTGACACCCGGTATATAGTCTGTTGGTTTTTTTTTTCTTATTTTTCATTTTTATATTTTCTTTCAACGACAAAGTTTCTCGCGTCTTAGAGTTTGATATGAAAAGTTTTTAACTTCTGACTTATAGATGAGAAGCTTGTTTGACTGTTTCTTCAGTATAATTTGACGAAGGAAAAACAAATAAATAATATAAAATATAAAGAAATTAAAGAAAAAAAAAATTTTTTTTATCATCTTATAAACTGCTAAAAATTTGACAAATCTAAAGATTTTCTAAAGCAAATGGAATCGTCAACGTCGTTGCTATAGATATTTTTCACAAAGGACGCCATTAACCTAGAAAGGTTTTCAGAATGTCTTCAGACTATTGTCTTTAACTATTTTAGATTAGTTACCTCATTGATTTAAACTGAGTAAAAGGAACTTGAATGTAAGGTCCTTTGACTCAAGATCCTTTTCCAGCAAATGAAGAAAATGTATGTGAAGTGATTTTATGATATGAATGAAGGAAAGTGTCTATTTCCACTTTGACACGAGAAAAAGAAATCCTGTGTATATGTATAAAAAAAAAAAAAAAAAAAAATGGGAAAGTACCATATTTCTGTTCTCTGAGGAGATCTTCGAAAAACTTTCTAATCACGATAATACGAAACAAAACTTTGAATAACCTGTTTCCCTTAGTTAGTCCAAAGTTGAAGAGTCTCTTGACCGATGGGCCTCAGACTCACGGTTTAGTATCTAAACTTGTTCAAGTATACGTATAAACAATTCTTCAACTCGTTGAGTCGACCGATTCTCGGATCTAGACATGAATTTAACCGTAACAAAAATGGTACCTACTGGACTGTTTTTTGATCAGGATAAAAATATAGAAAATAAAAAATAAACGGAAAAGGAAAAGGAAAAGGAAAGGAGGAATCCTAAAAGAATTTTATCCTCGCCTCAATTCTGGTGAGCTCTATAACGCGTTTCGTCCGCTCATAATGTATACCCTCTCCATTCTCCCCCCCTCCATCAATAAAAGATATCCTTGGTTCCTTTTTCTAAAGGCAAAGATTTTCAACTCATGGTCTGGTGAATTTTATCCCAACTTGAAAGAATATAGTACAGCTAGTGGTTGAAGTTCGTCGAACGGATTAATTCTTTTAAAGATCATTTTCTTTCATCCCTTTATAGGTATAGGTAGAAATATCCTTCGGCATCATCTGATCGTTAACCATCGCGCATGATCAAGTTTACCCAACCGTAAATCGTGGGAATCAAGAATCAATCAAGTCCCTCTTACAGACTCGAAGATACATTACTTCTTTCCTACGCCAATTACATTTCTAGTTCGAAAAGCCTTCCTGGAGGAAGAGGAGGAAGACGAGAAGGAGGAAAAACGAGCCTCTGCTAAATGACAAAGAAATTTCCTTTATTCTTTTTCGCTTAATACCTACACGTGTACAGCCCATATTCTTATCGATGAAGGATATATTGCCTATAATTTTCGATCTCATATACCTATCTCTAAATTTTCTTATTTTCTTTCTTTCTTATTTTTACTTCTCATCACCTACGGTGATATAAGAAAAGTATTGGTTTTGGTCGAAAAGTGACTTTTGCTAATTTCAACGGATCTTCACGTTTTCGACCCTCTAGAATCCGAAAAACAGGTTTTTTGAAAGATGTCGGTCTGTCTGTCGGCCTGTTCGACAAACTCGCGCGGTGATCTCGGAAACGGCTCGATGAAAAAATCTGAAATTCACAGGACTTTGCAACCAAATGATGGGCATGAAAAATTTCCATGTCTCGTTTAATTTAAACTTCCGATTCTACCGGAAATGAATCGATTTTCGCTGTTTTTCTGACAAACCTATACTTTCTTCTCTGTATTACCTTTCTAACTGAAAGAATATATTCTTCCGAGTTGAGAATTTCATATATATAGGGCATTCCTTGCCAATGACACCAAAAAAAATTGTAAATATACCCAGATCGAATTAGAATGAATGCACTGTATAAAATTGTTGTTTGTTAATATATAGGGCGATCCTTGCCAATGACAAGAAGAAATTGTAAGTGTACCCAGATCGAATTGGGATTAAACGCACTGTATAAAATTGTTGTTAGTCAATATATAGGGCATTTTTTTTTTATGTGATCTTTTTTTTCGGTTTTTCATTACTTTTTTATACTTTTTCTTTCCCTGACAAACTCATCATTTTTCTTCTTTTTGATGAAAAGTACTCCGAAACACTGTTCTTCCGTCTTGCTTTCTATTGTTTTTATCGGAAAATCAAACGATAAACGATAATATCAATCAAGATTTTGATAAAAAAAAAAAAATTTTTAAGGTTAAAAAACCGTGAGAATATCCATACCTAACTTTGTTAAACTATTTCGTCAGTGTGACATCTGGGCATTGGATTTTCCCGTGCAGAAAATGTGCGTTGTCTGTACGTACGTGTGTTATATACCTGTTTGTGTATTATATCTGTGTTAGTGAGAGAACTCAAGCTTTACATTACGTCAGCTCCGTTATTTGAATTGCTAAAACCCCAGCCATCCGTTACTCTCTCTGTGTTCAATGGTGCTCAATGGTTCACAATAAGCGTCTTGCTTCGTGGGTGTTCCAAACTGTTACGAACCTGTGTCTCAACCTAGTATTTATATGTATGTACATACATACATACATATATATTTCGATGTTCATATTCTATAAGACGAATTTTCACTCTCCATTCAAAATTTTCTATATACAGTATTATAATATGAATTTGTATAGGTAAAAATAGGTATAAATATCTTACTATATGTATATTATACACCTTTGAATCTTTAGTATAACTATTTCCACACCCACAGAGCATAGAACATTATAAAAACGTCACTTACCGTTACACAACTGTACGAAAAGTTACGTTTCAGTTATCATTTAGCTTCTTACTTACACCATAAAAAGTTGGAAAACATTCAATTTGGAAATCTCACCGTAAGTTTTCGATATTATGCTTTAAATAACGTTTCAGAGGACTAAACTCACTCCAGTGTTGTACCGCGTTCCGCCGCTAGGTGAAAATTTCGCGCGTGAATCTCTCGGAAGTAAAAATATACCGGTTGAGTATAAGACGCGTTGGGCTGAGTGGTACTAACGCTTACTACTTATTTATAGGACTTTTAATCTATCAGCTGTATAACATTTCTTTACTAATGATTTGCTGGTTTAGTTCACTTTCGATAATGATTAAAATATGAAAAATTTAAAATCGAAAATCATTGTCCGATATTATCGAGTCAATTTTATGAAACAAGAGATCTCGGAATGTATTATCATAAGTTACATAATGTAACTGAGATGTGTGATACTTTACAGATACTTATTACGGTTATAGTCGAGACACATTTCAAATGTAATTTTATGAAACCGGTCATCTTCACTTGTTCAATAAATTTTTGAAATGCAGTTATTATACGTTTTTGGAATTGTTATAATTTGATTTCTAAACGCGGTTATAAGTTTTCAGAAATTAATGTAAAACGTTCTGTGTACTTTACGGGATATCCGTAAGATATACACGGTCTATAAGTACTTTTGTATAACGATAATAATAATAACGAAAAAAAAAAAAAAAAGAAAAACTACAAGGAGAGAGGAATTAGTGGTGGTTAAAAAAAAAAAATTTTCTTTTCTCTTTTGCGTAATAATTCATATCTTTATCAAACTGAATTATTATCCAGAACTCGTTATCTCTCGGCGGTTTTTAATTCACTCTTTTGCAACGTCGCAACGGCGTTATAGGTTACATACCTATATACATATAGTCCGTTAAAATTCCCGCCTATATTTCGACTCTGGAGAGGACAGGACTTTGTCTGGGGTTTTTTTTTTTTTTTTTTTAATTTTTTTATTTTTTTTTTAAGTCGAGTGGGGTACGACCGAGTACGAGGTGCACAGGACAGAGTGAAAATACCGCAGCCTGGCCATCCCGGTATTACCAGAATATGTATAAAACTGTTCCGCAGGAATTTCTGTCCGCATTCCAAGTTAATATTATAATAAAACTTTATATATACATGTGATACTGTAAACTCATCTTTTCTTTTTTTTCTTCTTATTCTTTTTTTGTTATATCAAATTATACAATTACCACCATACGCTGCACATATTATATACGATTTATATGTTGTATATATATTTACTGAATTTTATATACAATTAGAAAATTGATAATTTTATGTACATATGTATATATTTTACTTGATATATAGGTACATATATATTTCTTTAATTATTCGGATATATCGAGTGAAATTAAGTTATAGATGAGTATAAGTTCCTGTGATACTGTGATATCAGTTTCTCTACTTTACAAAATACAGCGAGAGATTCGATCCTCAATAAAATAGAAAATGTGAATACCTATACATATATCGTAGGTATATATAGGCGACTAGTATAGTTTCAAAGGAATATCTCGTTGATAGTGTATACATACGTAGTTTTATTTTACCAATTGAAGTGTGGGGTTTGACCTAGATCATATATAAAGGTATCTATATAATATGTATGATATACTTATATACATATAACTTATATTATATATATATACATAGGAATATCTATATACTTCAGTAAAACGCATTTTGAAACGACGATTTACATACCCTGAAAAAAATTAGACTCACAGATTTTCAAACCACCATTCCGCGGTTGGGAATCACGTAAATCGCATATGATTTAGAATAATGGTGGACATCAATAATAATAATAATAATAATAATAATAATAGTAATATTAATCCGTATACGACTATACATATAATTGTTGGACACAAATTGTAATGAATTGATTTAATTTTACTAAATTTTTTGTAAGAAAATTGAGAAATTTTTGTAGTTTTATTTATTATTTAATTTTTTCATTTTTTTTTTTGTTAAATATCTAATGAATTATTGAATAGTTTAAAATAATAACGAATACAGGGCATATATATAAAAATTGAAAAAAAAATTATCATGCTTTTATGTACCATACATAATATATAATACGTAGGTGAAGGTGGGGGAAAATGAGACACCATTTTTGAGATAAAATGAAAACAAAATAAAAATTGCGAAAAAATTTCTTCCAATAAGTGGTCAATTTTACCTGAATGTCATTATTTTTTTCTTTAAATTTTTTGGAATTTTTTTGGGATTTAAAACAGAAAAAAAAAAAATATTGCAAGTAGTAAAATGGTCTTGAAAAATTGGAAAAAAAATTTTTTTTTAAAGAATCCGATGTGACATATGAAAATTTTTCAGTAATTCTCCATATAGTAAAATAATTTCTGTTTCTAATTTTTTTAACGTGTTTTTTTTTTCGGAAAATTCATGTTAAAAACAGTAAAGAAGGAAAAATCTTCCCACTCCTGTTCTAAAGCTTAAATATTTTGATATCTGACACACGATTTATCAAAATTTTTTCAGATCTTTAAATTGTGTCGATCAATATGGTAGTTTTAAAAAAATTATAGAAAATTCAAATCGATTTGAAAAAATCTAAAAAAAAAAAAAATTAGTACCTTTCAAAGTAAGAGCAATCATATAACAAATCGCGGAGGCCCAATCCGAAAGGTCAAGAGTCAGACCCAGGTCGATGTAGTATATGAAATGCCCCATATATAAAAATAGCTATTGGAAGAAAATTTAATTAAAAATCTACTTTTTCTTCGATTTTAAACAGTTCTATATTTAAATATATATGTGTGTATACCTATACAGGTTGAGTTTTCTCCAGGTTCTATAGAGAAAGGGACTTATTATACTCATACCTGTCATCGTCTGTCAATATTTAATGCCGATTGTTACACATACAGATACACCAGCTATTATTGTGTAAAATTAGTTAAGTAGGGATTTCTATTCGGACGATTACACGTAAAAGTAGAAAAAGTTCCCTCCACTACGGACCACGAATAAAACCCTCACCCTGTATATCTATAATTTTATATAATAATAAATCTGAAATTCTGGCCGACCGTCTTGTTCATATCTTCGTTCAATGATATCCGCAAGGTCACGAGACTTATTTCCTTTTTTTTTTTTTTTTTCCTTTCATTTTCTTCTATTTTTTTTTTTTTTTTTTTTTATTGTATTTTTCCTCTGCAAAGAGAATTGAGGTATAGTGATAGCGGGAGAGGAAGGGATCGCGAGAAAGAGAGAAAAGAATATTGCGTGAAAAAGAAAAAAAAAAAGAAAAACATTTAGCGATCCTTTATTTACTCTCCTGGTTTTTATTTTTTTTTCTAAATTTTTTCTTTAAGGGTAGGTACGTGTAAATTTATATTTTTATTCCTACAAGGTTATGTGTGTGGGTTTATGTGTGGGTGGGTTGTTTTCTCGACTAAGTATTCCAAAACTCTTCAAAGGAATAAACCATATTTTTTTTTTTTTTTTTTTTTTTAACGTCAAAATTATAATAACGTTATATACTTATTATATACGTTACTGCTGTTGAAAATGTTGGGTAAAAAAAAAAATTCTCTTCTTATATTTAAGTTACGTATGGTAAACACTTTTGTGAAGTTATGAGGAAAGGAAACACAGGATTCAGGCAACCCAATAGTCAAATTTCCGAAGATTTCCGAAGTCATTGTATTCACAAATAATAACATCAGACGGGAACCCCCACCATTTTATTTAAATGACAAATACTATGTCTTCGGAAATCTTCGGGGATGTGAATGTTGGGTTGCCTGCATCATGTGTTTCCTTTCCTTATAACCTTACAAAAGTGTAATTTACCATACGTAACGTAAATATATCCCATGCATGTAATATACATATTATACCTACATTTATTTAGACACCTAACAACTCTGTACGTTAATTAGCAATTAATGCTTCAACAAACTGTATAATATAGATATATGGTTGGATTGTTATACCACGGTGCGCAAAATTGGATTCATTTAACATGTAGATTCATGACTACCGAACCCTTATACTATATGTATATACTAGCGTTCATTTAATTCAATTAATTATAACACCAAATTAATATTTATGGAGTTCGTCGAGTTATCCGGATATACGATCGTCGGACTTAAAAACCTTTTTATTTTATTTTTTTCAATTTTTATTAAATAACAAAAAAAAAAAAAAAAGAGAAAAGTAATCAGCTTCGGGGGATCGAATCTCACCTTATACTTTCCGCAATTTTTTTTTTTTTTGATCAGTTGATTAATTAAGATATAAAAAAAGACAAAAAAAAATTAATAGAATTTTACACCTACTCGATTTCATTTTTTATTCAATAATCGATCTTCTTCGATTTTTTTTTTATTCTTTTGTCTTGTCGTTTTTTATTTATTTATATATTTTTTTACTTTCAATTTTCACACATCCTTCTACCCGTTTAAATTGAAACTTTAAATTCCCAGTTAAATTATTCTACAGTAGTAACGTCCGCGAGTAGTCAGACCGGTAAGAGTAGGTATATCAAATACCACGTCTGAATCACTTTTTGTTATAAGTGTCTTTTTTTCTTTACCTTTTTCTTTTGTTTTTTGGGGCTACTGGGTAATTACACTATTATGGTATAATAACGATGAAATTTATCTCTGTCGTAAAATAGTGGGTGGTCCATTTTCTGAGATTAGGTAATTTTCACGTCCCATGTATTCCTATTTTCTCTCTCTCTCTCTCTCGCTCTACAGTTTTTTACTCAGGATGTAATACAATCTTTAGTACCTTTAAGGGAGTTTCACGACTGTTTCCTTAATTCTGACATTATCTACATAAAAATTTTAAAAGCATGATACATAATATTATATACGCGTATACAACTCTATATCTTTTCTTTTTTTCCATTTTAATTACGATCATTAGTATTCGGGTGAAATCAATGAATTAAATTAAAAAAAAAAATAAAAAACACACACAGACATACATACAACTAAAAAAAGTATCACTGAGCCCGAGAAAATCACCCTAAATAAGGTATAATATATAAGCAGCTTTAAAACCGATAAAATTTAACAGAGACTTTATACTGTAAAGATGGGATCTATAAAATAGTGAATTTAACACCCCTGCAGGGTCCCTTGACTAGACATGAGGTTGATCGATGTCGGGAATTTAACACAGTCTTGAATATATGTCCAGGGTTCCGTCGACATAGAATGTAGCGGTCAAGGGGCCGAGGCATTTACAGGGAGGAAACCGTACGAGGAACATGTATGCCATTAAAGTGACACGATACGTACATACGTATAGCATAGCCTACGCAGCGATTTCACGTCAACCAAAACCCAGCACGATTAATTAAATTGTACAGGGTTTGATAATTTCGAATATATGTATACCATTCACACCGGACATTGTAGAATTATAGATTAAGTTCGATTCGCGAGGTCTATAGCAATTAAGAAAAAAAAAAAAATAATCAGGAGACCGATTGACCTGTGGGCCAACCCTAAAACTTCCCGCTGTGTTAAATACGTTACAATTAATTGATACTATTGTGTTTATAATAAATTAAAGAAGGTTATAAGTATAATTAGTTTTCCCTATACAAATCTTTTTTTCTTCAATTTCTATTCTTCGAATAACTTTGAAACTAATCGACCAATCGATTCCAAAATCTAATCAGATCTAAGTCTTGACGAATCCTTTCGATCGCCGCAACAATCATTCAAATCGGTTAATTCGTTCCAAAGGTATCGTACGACAAAAAGAGAAATTTTTGACGTGCAATATCTTTTAAACCAATCGTTCGATTTTTATGAATCTTACGGCGATTGAAAGGGCTATCCAAGACCTAAGTCTGATTAAGTTTTGAGACTAATCGCACGAACGGTTTAGGAGTTATGCGCTAAAAACATGAAAAAAAATTGTTTTTTAATTTTTATTTCTCAAATAACTTTGAAACTACTCGACCGATCGACTCTAAAATCTAATCAGATCTAAGTCTTGATAAACCCTTTTGATCGCCATAAGAACCATTACAATCGGTAGATTCATTCTAAAGATATCGTACCGCAAAAATTTGTTTACACACATACACATACGGACGTCCATCCACAAATAGTCAGAATAGCTTCCTAGGACCCCAAAACGTCGAGATCTGACAAAGACTCGATTTTCGAAAATCGAACCGAAACTAATAACTTACCCTTTTTTTGAAAATTTTCAATTTTCATTGCGGGAAGTTAAAAAAAATTCAAGTACAGAAAGAAAAAAGGACTTTTTCCTATATTTCTAGAACCCTTGTATATCTAAGGTGCAGATTATCCTTGGGATTATTCCGAGAAACAACACTCAAATCCTCTTATAGAGTGTTTACAGTCTAGCTAATCCAAGGTTCAAGATGAAGAGCATCTCTAAAATTATGACAATGCAACATCCCTTCAGTAGACAGTAAATAAGTAAAGCTTTATGTAAAATTCGATTATGTATAGTTCACCAAATTTATATTTAAGTGTAAAATATCGGACGGGCAAAATTCCGAATTCGTTTAAAACAATTCAGAAATATCAGAAACTTTACAATCGGAATATTAAGATTCGAATAGAATCAAAATGCAGACAGTTAAAAATAAGAATTATCCTAAAATTTAATGAATAAATTTCACCTAACGGATATCTTCAGTTTTCGGGAATTTTCTGACCTTCGATGTTCATCGATTTGAAATTTTTCGAATCGACTATGCAGACTTTCCTGAAAATCCCATTTCGTTTGGACATTAAATCCCATTCCATATCGAAAAATTCTGTTACCTTTCAACCGATCGTTTAAGAAATTGAATAAAAGCTCGATTTCATTATACATACATACTATTCAAATAAATTGACTAACTATTTATTCCACTGTAAAGACGGACATTCGACAATCGATTGTTAAGTACCGATAAGATGAAAATTCCATTGTAAATTCTAGATCATAGAAAGTAAAGAATATATACCCGTAACCTTTGCCTTCGCATACCGGTTTTTCATGATAGTCTAAAACGGGTCGACAAAGCCTATAATGGAATTTCCTTGGTCAAGGACGAGCTAAAAATCCTTAGAATTCCATCACATGTTTTAACAGGATGTATGATTATAATACCCAAAAAAAAAATCCCTTGAAGTAAATTTCAACGTCTCTTTTCATCTTCAAATGTTTTATTCCCATTCATTTCTGTATTGTCCGTAAATACGTGTGATGATAACGTACTGTACATACATACAATGTGACAGGATAGTGCAATCAGTGACCCAAGTCACGTGTAGAGTGGAATTAACCCAGAGGGTTGGGTGACGAGTCGGAACCCCTAATTACTAAATCCCAGATTAAAGGAGAGTAGAAGTTTTTGTTGGTCCCCCAGTAACTTTTGCAGGTTATTGGCTGCTGGCTTTCTCGGTTATTGCACGGCCGAGAGATATTTGATGATCAACTTTGCCGCTGGGGTATTAGGGCGGCTTCCATCCTCCAGATGGGTATTCGAGTAGGACAACTTTATACATACCCGTGAATCCATCCACTACGTATGTATGTACGTGTGTACATACCTAGTCTGAGAATTTCATTTCAGGATAAAGTACTAATCCTTGATGATAATATCTGTGTGTAGATTTAAAAACTTATTATTAACGCCATCCCTCGATGATCGACCATTGTACAGAAATTACTAACCCAAGCCTCTCTTCCATCACGGTTTTTACAATCCAGAGCTAATTTCCAGCCAATACCTTGCCCAATCGATACCTTCGGTAAATAATGTAACAAAAGTCGCCCCGGGCAAGGCCTGGTTACCCTTAACGACATTGTACATATCTACCATAGCTGTTCTAAGATTCCTTCTTCTGCTTTATCCCATTTACAGTAATTTTGAGAAATTTCATCTCTGACAAAATTAGGGTCAATTTAAAAGATTTATTTATTAACTTTACTGTAGATACTAAATCGTTAAGTAATTAGTTTCTGTTTACTAAAAGTGCACTGAACAAATCCTATATAAGATGATAAGAATTTTGTCTAACTATAAACATTTCTATATACTGTATAAAAATAGCAATTAGTTTTTTTATTAGTAAAGTTTTCACTGCTACATACAGCAAATACTTGTTAGATTAGAACGTCAGTTCTTGGTAAAGTTTCATTTCCTGGCAACGAGATAACTTAGTTTCAACTTTTCTTATCGATTATAAGTTTCCGCATACCGGGTGCCAATCACTTATTCATTTTTTTGTTTTTTGTTTTAACATCGTTAAATCTTTAGCAAATCTTTACCATGAAAAATATATATCAATAAATTTGTTTAATACTTGACCTCTTCATTGATCTGATTATAATTTCGATGTATGGTCTACACCCAATCTAAGTACGGATATTGAGTAGATGATATAGCAAACCTTGAAGTCTATAAATATACTCATGGCAACATCGTCGTTGTAGGATGTAGGATATACTTTATCATGTACCAGTGGTGCAACTGTGACGTAAAACCCTGAAAGTATTCACAAGGAAAGGCTAGACTCTAGAGACCATAAATGGTTTCGTGATATATGTGACGTGAAATCTGATGTTAAATAACTTAAATATCCACTTCGTACTTATCTAACCTAACCCATTTCAGTTTTCTACAAGGCAATTGCTACAGAGTAAATAAATTCTATCTAATTACTGTAGATTTAAATTTATCAGAAACTTTAGTTAAACATCGATTGGAAAATAACCGTATATATAAAAACTTTGAAATTAGGTAATTATTTGACCTTAATTATCAGAGTGGTAATTGTCCATTTGAAATCTAATACTTATCTCGTAATTTCACGGTGATCACGGTAATATGACGAAATATTTCCAGACGAATTACTTTGCTGTTTAATTAGAAAAAAATATATGATATTAGAAACGAGTATGTGTATATGGTCTGATTAGAGTAGAGCTAGGACACTCGTATTTAGAGGTGAAGAAACAAACAAAAAAAAAAAAAAAAAGAAAACTAATTTCGAAAATTTGATCCTTAGAACAAAGTCACTTATTTTTCTTCATGAACTAACCACAAATGAATTTCGCTCTCTGACCTTAAGAGAGTATCAACTTTCTTATACCGATTATAGTTCTTTTAATCCCAAAAGTTGATCTTTGGCTGTATGACGACAACCATCGTTTTACTTTCCCAATTAGTTGGGAATAGCAAAAGCTTACAAATAACGTAATGTGTTAGGTTTTTTTATACCATCTTAAATATATGGATGTTTATATACTTAAATAAGTTATACAATCTTTGTAAACACGCTTACGTCCCACGCGCTTATATATGTATACCACCTCTGGCGTTTTTGTTGTATATATATATAAGCGCGCAAAAAGACACCATGGTGAATGAACGAAATCTTCCACATCCCTTAACTTGACGGTTTACGTACCTTTCACCTTTCGCCTCTTATTACCTCGAGATAAATCGTTGGTTATATATCAAATACTGAGAATATGATCTTGAAATTCAAAATTACTTTCACCAAAAAGACAAATTGGGTTCATTTAAAATTCATCAAAGAAATATACCTACAATACAAACATTTCTAAGTCTTTTTTCAAAATCAAAAGTTTTTTTATTCGTTTCGCTGGTCCTACGTATATAACAGAAAAAATTATTGATCTTCATCGAGATGTGATTCGAATATAATAATCAAGATTCAACCTTCATAAATTTCATTATGTACAATTTAAATCAGTCTGACATTTGCTATATAGACTTTTCTTTTGATTCTGAATCGGGTTGTAGAATGTCTGTCTAATTGGCTCTAAGTACAGGTGTCTGAAACAATTAACCAAGTGAATAATTTTTCCCTTTCAGCTTCGTGAAACTACGACCTCAGTTGTACGTGATAAGATGAAAAAAAAAAAAAAAAAAAAAGTACCATTACCCCAGCCGCACAACCAAACCAGCATTGCTCACCTAACCACCCTATACCATCCCTACCTTCATCTAAATTTTCGCTTACGCAGACCCTTGCCGGTAGCTACTTTAAATTCTTTTGGGTAATCCAGCCGGGCAGTTGGAGCTTTCTCTTTCCCTCCTTTTTTGTTAAATTTCTTCTTAGCTTGTAAGTTTATGTATGTATGTATGTAAAAATTTTCTACCATTCCTAATGCGTATTGTAATTATTTGTTTTTCATGTAAGATATTTGTTAATTAATGAATAAATTTCATGTGATAATAATAATAATAATGAAATTATTCAATTGTTTAAGGTAAACGATAAAACTATTACATTATTGATAGGTACTAAAGATTATACTTATGGTCGGTCATTGTTGTTCAGGGATTTAACCTAACATGCTATAGAATTGCTAATAAAGGTTACCATTCCCTTTTCCATCTCTCTCTTAGTTTCTCGTTGACGATGTGTTTCCTTATTCACTGATTCACCTCGTCCATTTTCTATCCCTCTATACTCCGTAACCCCTTTCAGATGTTAGGAACTCTGCCACATCTAGTCACTCAACCGTTATTGTACCATTGGGTCAGTAGAGATTTATAGGATCAACGGAATGAATAGTTGCTCTAACGGTGATCTCTCACGTCTCTATATATTTAGCTACGGTGATTTAACTTCGGACGTGAGAAGATCAGTAGATGAATTGAGTTGGTCCATCTATATAACTTCTCCTAAACGTTCTTGTTTCTAAAACAGCTATTTAGACCATATATAATACTGCATAGTAGATATATTTAAGGTAGTAAGTATTTTCATATTTATGGACTAAAAAGTTTCCGAAACCTCAACCCTTACAAAGTTTTATTAATATATACGTGAATTATTTATTAACTCATGATAAAAGAAAAACAATAACAAAATTACAAAGTCAGCAGGTTATTAAATAGTCTATAGTTCCAAACCTTATACGTGAAAAAGCAGAAGAAGAAGAAGAAGAAGAAAAAAAATAAAGAAGATTACTTTGGGACGGACTACGCCGAGAATTTTTGCTATAAAAAGAAAGATTCAATAGAGATTACAGTCTCGACTATACAAGAGATTGATCATATTACAGATAGAATAAGAATAAGAAGAAGATGGAGAAAGACTTGGTTCATGAATTTTTAGGTAAAATTTCTTTTACTATGACGATCGAAAGTCACATGACGATGTGAATTTTGGTTAGAATATATCATTACTTCTCTTTTTTCATTTTGTATAATTGATTTGACATCCTATAAGCTTTTACACCATTACATGAATACTAGGGTGCTTCGTTTTAGACGAGTTTTTTTTTTTTAGTCCATTCACGGAATAATGTTCTAAACATATAAAAACAAATTCTCATCAAATATGAGCTCTCAATTTTAATTCTAAGAACTCGCGAAATGAATTTGAAATTTTCCCATTTGATTAACACGTAAATTTTAATTCTTTTTTTTTTCAATTATCTATAGCTTCGTGGCATTTCATGATAGTTAATCGCCAATAGGTGAAAATGACAGAGGAATCTTTCCTCTTTAAAAGTGTACGTAACCATTTTATGTTTTGTAACCATTGAAAAGTACTAAAATCTCGGATAGAACAGCGATTTTTCAAATTTTGATATGCTTAATTGGATTTATCTCGAAAACTACTAGCTCTACGGTTAGGGCTTACATGACGTTTTTTTTAGTATATTGAATTTCCTATAAAAAAAGTCTGATACAATTTTGTTGTGAAAATAGTGGTTTACGAGAAAAATTAAAAAAACCATGAAATTTGAGAGAAAATTGGCTTCAAGATGTTTTACCGGGCGAGGCCGGTTACAAAACATAAATTGGCTACGTACACTTTTGAAGAGGGAAGATTTCTCTGTCATTTCCACTTATTGCCAATTAAATATCATGAAATACTGCGAAGCTATAGATAATCGAAAAAAAAGAATTAAAATTCACGTGTTAATCAAATGGAAAAATTTGAAATTCATTTCGCGAGTTCTTAGAATTAAAATTAAGAGCTCATATTCGATGAGAATTTGTTTTTATATGTTTAGAACATTATTCCGTGAATGGACCAAAAAAACAAAAAACTTGTCTAAAACAAAGCACCCTAATGAACACTATATACCTAGAGTGAAAATGGCACTTTCATCAAGATCCGTTGGGAAATCAAAAACATTTAATATCTACAATCTTAAAGAGACGAACTTCTGACAATGGATGTTCCTGCCATTTATTGAGAAGACGATACTTTCTTGTCTCTCAAGTTTTCATATTCACAAAGAACAGCATGAAGTAGAAATTATTATTCCTTCAACGTTTACACTATATAAGGAAAATTTAGAGACGGAAAGTCTGAGTGAGAACCTTGAACGTTGACTTTGTATCTATATATAACTTATTTGGTATGAGACACAACCCTTGAGGAAGTATATGTCCATTCGTTATGGACGCTTAAAGTTAAGTATGAGAGATAGTTCCGTCAAGAAAAAAAATCCAAAGGTTTAACAACTGAACCAACCCTCGTTTAACCTTAACACAATTTTCCAAGGTTAATACCTTTCAACTTATAACTTAGAAACTAGATCTGTATGATCATTTGTATCCATATCAATGAATTGTACTGAAAAGATCTTATTGCAGTTAGAAATGAAACTCTTCATTCTCTCTCTCTCATTTTGTATAGATAATTTATATGAATTTTTATTTTTGAATATAGTTCATGTAACAGTTCAGTTTTATGAAGTGGATTTACGTGTCGATAATAAAAAATAAAAAAAAAAAACTTTGATTATTGTACATCGTTTACTGTATCGACATTTTTCGATCAATAATATATATATATATTAGGGTGCTTCGTTTTAGACGAGTTTTTTTTTTTTTTTTTTTAGTCCATTCACGGAATAATGTTCTAAAAATATGAAAACAAATTCTCACCAAATATGAGCTCTTAATTTTAATTCTAAGAACTCGCGAAATGAATTTCAAATTTTCCCATTTGATTAACACGTAAATTTAAATTTTTCTTTTTCAATTATCTATAGCTTCGTGGCATTTCATGATATTTAATCGGCAATAGGTGGAAATGACAGAGGAATCTTTCCTCTTTAAAAGTCTACGTAGCCAATTTATGTTTTGTAATCATTAAAAAGTACTAAAATCTCGGGTAGAACAGCGATTTTTCAAATTTTGAAATGCTTAATTAGATTTATCTCGAAAACTACTAGCTCTACGGTTATGGCTTACATGACTTTTCTTGTGGTAAATTGAATTTCCTATAAAAAAGTACTATACAATTTTATTGTAAAGTTAGTGATTTATGAGAAAAATTAAAAAAACCATGAAATTTGAATGAAAATTGGCTCCAAGATGTTTTACCGGGCGAGGCCGGTTACAAAACATAAATTGGCTATATACACTTTTGAAGAGGAAAGATTCCTCTGTCATTTCCACCTATTGACGATTAACTATCATGAAATGCTGGGAAGCTATAGATAATTGAAAAAAAAAAGAAATTAAAATTCACGTGTTAATCAAATGGGAAAATTTGAAATTCATTTCACGAGTTCTTAGAATTAAAATTAAGAGCTCATATTTGGTGAAAATTTGTTTTCATATGATTAGAACATTATTCCGTGAATGGACTAAAAAAAAAAAAAAGAAAAAACTCATCTAAAACGAAGCACCCTAATATATATAGTATAAAATAGTGAGAGGAAATGGTGTTTTTATTATTTAGCCAACCGAGAGTGAATCAGTATAAATACTGTCAATCAAGCTAAAAGCGTTATAGTTGATGGTGTAGTAATTCTGGATTGTATTTGTTCTTGTGAATTTGTTCTAGCGACTAAATTACCCTGAATTCTACTAGATGTCGAAATCCAGAATTCTATACGCTACTCTATTACTACCAACATGATCAAAGGTATTTCTGGAAAATGACCTGCGGCTATATCTGACGTGGATTAAGACGGGTGTAGGTAGCTATAGCCTTCAGAGAAGACCTTGTTTCAAGAAAGGGTGTATGTAGTGTGCGAATTTTTAGATGCGGGTGAAGAACGATAAAAGAAAAAGAGAAAAAAAAGAAATTGATATTTTGATATTCCGAACGGCGAAGGAGAGCGGAAGAGAAAAGAATGTCTTCCTCTCTCCCTCTCTCTTGGTAATATTATATAATCCAATAAATTCATAGCGTAACAACGTCAAGGGTGACTTAAAATATAAGGCAATTACTTCGAGCGCGACGACAAGGTCGTAGCTGAGGGATGATGATCTAACCAACTTTGCTCTGGCTATGTTGTACTGTATTCGGTAAAAATATAGAATTGGATGTCAGGTATGAAGAATTATGATAAAATTAAGGTAAACCTTAGATTTTCATATTCGAAAGAAACTATTGACAATCCTAGTTAAAAAATACCGACGATAAGATAAAATGATGAGAATAAAATAAGAAATAGATAAAACGTAACGTTTGCTTTACAATTCAAACAAATGTTTAACCTTTGAGTCTTGATATTTAGACCGAGTATTGGGATATATATTATGTGGTAGACGATATTTTATAAAGCCATATTTTATACTGTCATTTATATTTTAGAATTTACGTGAAGCAGGATGAACGAGAAATTTTGAATTGAAAAAAGGGGTAAAAGTACTCGAAGACGTGTACAAAGATCTGAATTACGTCGTTGCGTTGGCGGATGTGGGTGAGGTACTGAGGTACGAAAATGGAAAACGAAGGAACCCCAAGTTTCCGAGTGCCTAGAGCCTCGAGGAGAACGATTTCGGAAATGGCGGTAAATTAAGTTCGGTATTAGGCGTTGCGCGACTCTGCTTTGCGCCTATGGAACACAACAAAATGGGAATCTTAAACCCACTTTACCGCAAAAACGGAGCTCTGCAGAAACTCGAGTTAGGCCCTTCCACATTTTACTCGTCTCTTACTTATTCCTCGAAAAAGTATTCCCTAGGGGGGCATTTCGCTCTTTCGATATTCCTAACAACTGCGCGTTACTCGCACTTAACATTCCGCGATTCCGCACGGATCGATGTCTCCAAATCTTACACGGATAAAGGTTTTCTCTCTTTTTGTATACCGAAAGTTAAACAACGAGTTCCCGGGATTAGAAAGTCAAACTTCAAACCATTAAAAACTGAATTAAGAGACTATCAATAAATCGTTATCGACAAGGGTGTCATTTCGTTTTCAATTTCCGCTGCTTAAGGTCCGGAATTTCTAGGGCAGCTATTATCGGTACTAAATGGCCTTTAAAATTTCGCTCAAGTTATGGTAGAGGCTTACCTGCAATGGGGTAGAAGCCTTGTAACGGGGTGTAGAGATGAGGTAAGATTCCTAATACCCAATTTGCTTAAAAGGCGTAAACATGCGCTAGGACCGGAAACAGTAACGATATAAGGTGTACGATTTTACCCCAGTGCATCATCAGTCATGAAGAAATCCTATTTAACGAACTCTTTACTTTCTGTGCTTCGCTGCCTCTGCAATCCAGATCCGGCAAACCAAAACGCGAGAATCCCAGACCTCGTTAAAAAAGGCTAATATTTTGCCCTCATATTTTTCAAAAGTGAATACAAACAACCCATAACAACTCCCCAAAGCCATCAAGGAATAAGGACAACCGTGTAACGAACTGTTCTACTCTGCAGTGCCGATTTTGAGCCGATTTTATCTTTCGATATTATTCAAATTTGATGGTGAACACGTCGTTGATTATCCTTGTCGTTAAATTTATGGTTGTGAAAGGAAGAAAATAATTTTTGACACTTACCGGTACAGCATTCTTTCCTGACGGTCAGCTTCCTGATAAATCTTGTAGTACATAGCGATCATGATTATCCCAGGTACCCAAAAGCTTACGCTTGAACTAACCACCGCGTATAATTTGTTTACATGAAATACACAAACGTCAGGATAGTTTGAACGATATTGAAGATGTTCAGGAGTAGTATACCATCCGGCAAAAATCGGTACGAAGCTAACAACAGCCGGTGAACACCAAACGACACTTAGCATTGTACCTAGTCTTAGATTAGTCATTATTAAAGGATAGTCAAGAGGCTGTACTATCGCGTAATAACGATCAACACTTATACAACACAAATGTAGTATCGATACTGTACTGAAAAAAACATCCAATGAATTCCAAACGTCGCACATAAAATATCCGAATAACCATTTACCTGATAGTTCAACACTCGCGTTAAATGTCATTGCAAATATTGCAACTAACATATCGGCAAGGGCTAATGATACTACAAAATAATTTGTTATCACTCGTAATTTTCTATGTCTCATTACCGATACTATTACTAACAAATTACCGAACAATGCACAGAGTATTATAAAACCCATTATCGATGCTTTTATTACCTGTAATAACACGTATTCTATCTCGTCCACACTATCCATTGTATTTATATTGTGTATTGAATTATTTTTCGGACCGGTATCGATGTAGATGTTCAGTAAATCCGATGATGAATTTAAGGTAGAGTTAAACTCATCGGTTGTCTCGTTGTACTCCATATTGAAATATTTTATTTCAGTTAGTTAATTAATTATTATTATTATTATTATTATTATTATTATTATTATTGTTAATTATTAAGCATCGGTAAATTTTTTTCGCGACTTTATTCTACCCTGATAAAATAAATGCTCGTCAATTTCGAACATCTCAAAATTTTTACGGATCATTTTTAATTAATTGTATAAAAAAATTTTAATAGAAGGATGTTACTTTCTTCGGTCAATAAATTCTGTTTTGTAGTGATTTTTCTTTTTTTAATTATTGAGGTAAGGAGGAGAAGGAGGTGGGAAGTTTAATAGTATTCGCACCCCTGATGTCTATTATCATTATTTTGTTTTTTTCTTTTTTGGTTTTGTTTTTCACAGATTTTACAACCCCTTTCCACTCATCATCTAGCAATTAAAACACAAAGTAGATTAGCAGTTCTAGTCACTCTAACGTCACGAACACCCACCGCAAAATGAAGCTCTGTTAACTTGCTAATTATTAACTTTCGCGTATCAGTGAAAAGTCTTATTGGATGTAGCAAAATTATTCAATGGATGATTACGGCGTGGGATAACTGAAAGTTTCTTACTTAGAGCTCGATATCTTTCTTCAATATATAAATATATATGTATATACTTTTTCTTCACTTTTATCTTGTTTTTTTTTTTTTTTGTTTTTTTTTGCGTTTTTTTGCGTTTTTCTTTTCTCTTATTTTTCTTTCTCTTTTTGAAACGTTGGATTAAAAACCAACGCCTACGGCTGTTCTCAAACCTTTTTTACATTTGTCCTTCTGTCTGAAAGGTCTCGATGAAATTCCTTTCACTCCACATCTCAAGCTTTTCTGAAATCAAAAAGCAAAAAATCTTTTTTTCCTTTCTCAATGTCATATCCGGGTTGTATATATATCTATGAATATTATACTGTCTTGCTTTTTTTCGTTTCTTTCCTTTACTTTTACACATATAACAATAAATTATTCATTATGACAAATTATTATCCTTTATAACATATATGATCGTTTATAATCAAAACTGATATACATATAACTTTGTCAATCAGATTAATTAACAATTGAGTAATTGAAAAGTATAAAGTACCTATGTATTGTACATACTTTGATGATATATATATTGACTTGTTAAATAAAATTTAATAACCGTTAACGTACTTATATTCAATTATTGAAGGGTTAGATATACTTTATATATACATATATATATATATATATATATATATATATATATATATATATATATATATATATATATATATATATACCGGGTTTAAACGTGGGTGAGACCCATAGAGCGCCCAATTATATGCAATTCATGGTACAAGTACGCTCTGTGCATAAAAAAAACAATGAAAACTGAGACGTTTGAGTTCCGATTGTTGTAATTTTTCATGGCACAGAGCGTATTTGCACCACAAATTGCATATAATTGGGCGCCCTATGGGTCTCATCCACGTTTAGACCCGGTATATATATATATATATATATATATATATATATATATATATATATATATATATATATATATATATATATATATATATATATATATATATATATATATATATATAGTTGTATAACACGCGTGTGCATATATGTATACGTCAAAAAGCAATTAAACTGTCACCACAGCTTATTCCTCGTACTCGTACAGATAGAGAGAGAGAGAGAGAGAGTGAGGAAGGGCAGGTGTATAACATACTCGTTTTTGAACCCTCGAATCGATCAGCACTTCTCTATCCAGATAAATTCACAACAAATTAACGTCGACTTCAAATTCGTAATCAAATTTATTACTCGTCAAATTTAAACTTCCGTTTTTAATAATATTTTGACGGACCTGTTACGGGGGGGGGGGGGGGGGGGGGGGGTAAAGAATAAAAAAATTCTAAAAATATCATCTTTCTCAATTATATTATATAAAAATACTAAACTATATATAAACTCGAAATTCCAAATCTTTTTATATTTTATAGATTTTTATTTTTACTTTTATTTTTATTTTTTACACTGCATATAGGTATATACATATAATATATATATATATATATATATATATATATATATATATATATATATATATATATATATATATATATATATGTACTATATGCATTATAAAAATTTATTCATATATATTTATTCAATCGCTTTATAGAAATTCTACGCCCCTTTACGTCTTGTAGTAAATGAAAATGCCGTAGGCTATCCATCCCACGTATATGTATACACATACATGTGTACATACATATATACATATATGTAATCGTGCATAAGCCCCACGGGATATGAGTCGCTGATCGGATATAGGTATAGCTATACCATATATGATGATGTGAAAAACCGTTAAGCAGCATACCGCATGAAAAGATAAGAATGCGAATTATTTTTACCATGTTGGGGTAGGGGGTAGAGAGTGGAGGGGTGGGAGAGGAGGGTTAATATCCCGTTTTAATACGTAAACTCAGACTACAGTCATCAGTTTCTGAATCCTCCTTAAAGAAAAAAAATAATAATAATAATAAAATAAAGTAAAATAAAAAATCAATTTGCAAAATATTGTGCTCATATATATATGTCGTAAAGTAAAAAAAAAAAAAAGAAAAAGAACACAAAATGTTCGTTTCTATTGATACTAAAATACGTGCATTCACATACATGCATTTAGACTTTCAAAATCAATACGTTAGTATTACCAGATACTATTATCGGATTTGCAACTTCCACACTACCACAAAAGCGGTGAAACTAGGTATACATATGGTATATATACGTTGACAATAAGCCAATGGTAATGTCACGGTCGGGGACAATGTCGACCGCAATGTAAAGCTGAACGACGAACGTGAAGAAAAAAAAAAGAAAAAAAAAAGAAACCAAGTCAAAAAAAAAAAGAAACAGTCTGTAAACGTAGATATATATTATATAGTTCTGACTGATTCTAATGAACCTTTAAACCTGTCGTTTATATCAACACATCAACAAGTCGTATCACGAACGTATGTCTACCTATATCGTTATATGAACCATGATAATATATAAAGCTTGGCAATGATATACCTACAGCATAGTTTAGTATCCAAATGCTGTTCCATTCTTATTATTATAATTCTCCCCCCCCCCCCCCCCCCCCCCCATATTATTCTCATCCCCCTCGATCCCTGCACGTAATTAAAGATATTTCGAGTTTCGATATAGATAACATTGTAACTGACTATTATAGGTATACATATATCACCTGTCCTATTAACCCAGCTTTAGAATATTGGCTTAGATATATGAGAATAGATTTGGTATTTCTGTGTCTCGGAATTGCAGGTAATATCGAAGTGTGAATTTTGGGTTTGTGTTAAGCAGACGTAGGTATACCTAGAAATAATTGCAGTAAAAGTTTTATAAAATGTTTGTGAGAATGAGGTATTACGTATATTATTATACCTATGTATATATTAGGGTGCTTCGTTTTAGACGAGTTTTGTTTTTTTTTTTTTTTTTTTGGTCCATTCACGGAATAATGTTCTAAACATATAAAAATAAATTCTCATCAAATATGAGCTCTTAATTTTAATTGTAACAACTCGCGAAATGAATTTCAAATTTTCCCATTTGTTTAACACGTGAATTTTAAATCTTTTTTTTTCAATTATCTGTAGCTTCGCAGCATTTCATGATATTTAATCGCCAATAGGTGGAAATGACAGAGAAATCTTTCCTCTTCAAAAGTGTACGTAGCCAATTTATGTTTTGTAACCGGCCTCGCCCGGTAAAACATCTTGAAGCCAATTTTCTCTCAAATTTCATGGTTTTTTAAAAATTTTTCTCGTAAACCACTAACTTTACAAAAAAATTGTATGGGACTATTTTATAGGAAATTCAATATACTACAAAAAAAGTCATATAAGCCATAACCGTAGAGCTAGTAGTTTTCGAGATAAATCCAATTAAGCATTTCAAAATTTGAAAAATCGCTGTTCTATCCGAGATTTTAGTACTTTATAATGGTTACAAAACATAAATTGGTTACGTACACTTTTAAAGAGGAAAGATTCCTCTGTCATTTCCACCAATTGCCGATTAAATATCATGAAATGCCACGAAGCTATAGATAATTGAAAAAAAAAAGAATTAAAATTTACGTGTTAATCAAATGGGAAAATTTCAAATTCATTTCGCGAGTTTTTAGAATTAAAATTAAGAGCTCATATTTGGTGAGAATTTGTTTTTATATATTTAGAACATTATTCCGTAAATGGACTAAAAAAAAAAAAAAAAAAAACTCGTCTAAAACTAAGCACCCTAGTATATATACGAAAATGTAGAAAAGTGAATAATATGTTATACCTACGTATATATACCAAGAGAAGAAAATAAATGAAGAAAATGTGGGAATAAGAATAAGAAATAGTATATCTGAGAAGGGAGATGAAATGAAATGAAATGAGACAGAGCGGAATAAATGTTCGTGCAATATAAGGGATGAAGAGGAGGGGGAAAGAAAAAAAAAATAAATAAATAAATGAAAAACGAGAAAAAAAAAAAAAAAAATGAAGAGAGAGAGAGAGAGAGAGAAAGAGAGAGACGCGGGAAGAGAAGATCTTATTAAATTTTCAAAGCTAGCAGGTATAAAATTGAATCCTGGCTAATATTGGCAGCGACGTTTACGACGACCATTCCGAACTCTTGATCAAGAATAAACTTGAAATCTTGGGGACTTGGCGAATCCACGAGGTGAATCAATTTAATATATATATATATTTATATAGATATATAGATATATACAACTTCCGTTGAACAACTTCGTTAAGCTCAGTCGATTTTCTCTTCAGATTATGTTACGTATATATACATATATATATAGATAGATATATATATATATATATATAATCTTTAAATCTCAATCAATGTTCGATATTGGGAATCGAGTGATAAAACTCGTAGCGAAAGACGCCTACCTCGACCAATTCTTTTCAGTTTTAAATTTAAATGATCAATTAACGAAAGCTTTGCGTTACCAATTCCATTCCTGTCTTCTTACCACAGGAATAATCCATCCCTCAAATTAACGGTCATTTTTCGGGACGATTAATTGCGAACGAAAGGTATACATATAATACCCGAATGAGTATAATCCCTTTCGTATATACGTAGTATATATATACGTATAGGTATGTATGTATGTATGTACATTATATCCACCTTTACACATATAAGTATATTTACTGCAACCTTTGCGAAAAAGACAATGACTCGATTTGACGAGGGTCACACATATTATACTCCAAGAAAAATAATCTCACTAGAATAATTATCACCGTTGTATATGGCTGTAAAGCGAATTACAATTACGAGAGATAATAATTTTCATTATTTCTTTTTTTGTTTCTCTTTTTTTCGTATCTATCATCTTTCGTTACCTCCTCTTAATAATCTCCAATTGTTAACTACGTTTTATTAAACGTTGTTTAATTATTACGCAATTAATAAAAAATTGATTATTTTTAATCCAATATGATTTTGTTGATGATTCGTAAAAATTAAAAAAAAATTTTTTTTTTGTTCTGTTTTGTAACACCATTTTATCGAACACCCTTGAATTCCCTTTTGTTTTTCTATATAAATATATATATATATTTTTTTTATCGTTTGTTCAATTGAGAATTTATTTTTTTTATGATTCCGATTGAAATTATTTTCAAAGAGTGTCGCGGTACCTACTCGAGCGTTTAATTCTACCTTGTACGGATTAAAAGCCTTGCTTGAAATTCAATTACCTTGGCTTTGTCGAGTACCATGATCCAGGCAGTACTGCGTGGGCTTTCGAGCAAGGGATGAAGATATTCACAATTCATTTCACTGTTTTGCTTCCTTCCCTTTCAACAGATTGTTTAGCCATTTTATTTAGCTTTTTCTGCTTTTAAAGTTTAATTTTATCATATTTTTTTATTTTTTTATTTATTTATTTTTTTTGTTTTTTAGGTTATTCACTTTCGGTTTCAATACCGTTTTTAACTTTTTGTTATTTTCCCGTCAGTGATCCGCGGGGCATTAAATCATGACAGCTTGAAAGCTCCGCGAATGAATTCTGTCAAACGCAAATACATACACCGAAATTGTGATGTACTGAATGTGCAGTTCGTTGTTGAATAAAAATTTCTTTAGCATATTTATAATCGCGGTGATCGGTATCGTTAATTTTTAATTACAATTTATATTCATGATATTATTAAACAATAAATCTGCAGACGTTTTAAAATCATGCGAAATCTCAAGCTCGATGATTCAGTGAAAAACAAAAAAACAAAAAAAAAAAAAAAAAAAAAAAACACCTTTGTCTAATTTCTTTTTGTTCTAGTTCTCGTTTTGATTTTCAATTACTTAAAACAGTTGCAAAAAAAAAAAAAAAAATATCTTTGTTTCACGTTTAATGATCACTGTTCAAAATACAAACGCACTATATTCCAAGCTCAAATTTTAATCAAACTAAAATCAACAACAACAATAACAACAACTGCATCGTAATTAACGATGCTAAACTATAAACTTAACAAAATTTCACAATTGTTAACAAAAAAGGTTTCTTCCTTTTCCTCCATAACGATATATATTATCTAAATAATACTAAGTCTTATCTCATGAGGCAACTTCACTCTCATCATTTTTAAACCCCCCCCAAAAAAAAAAAAATTATACTTAAATGATATTAAAAATCGAAAAAAGAATTTTAATATTTGTGTAAAAAATTTTGTCCGCTTATTTTGCAAAAATTTTCTTATATTGTTATAAGGATAAATTTTTATTTTCTGTTACCCCATTAAATAAATCTAAATCCCCTTTCGCAGATGTTAACTTAAGTCATCACAGAAACACCTGAACCAATAACAGTGTCGATAGTACGACTGGCGAGGTCGTAGTGAGACCAGCGATGCTCGGGGTTGCTGGAGCTGATTCCCGCGCGCCGTCGGCCACCCTCCAGGGCTGGAGGCAGGTTCTCCCCCCTCCTTTACCTACCTTCAACCCCCGCACGATTTTCGCGGCGACTCCTTGCCGTCGTTCTACAGTAGAGAGTATACGGTATACGGTATAGTGTGGTAAAGAGGCCGTGTAGTCTACCACCCTTGAGAACGTCAATTGCGCCGTCTCCATGGGACGAGTTAGACTTTAGGGAGACATGCTACATGGTTTTTTTTTCCACCTTTTTACCTTTTGCTTCATTATTATTACAAATTTATTATCATTATTATGTACAGATTTGTGTATAAGATATGTCTTGATCAAAGAAGAGGCAACTTCAGACTAATATCTTTTATCTCTTTGATCACAATCCCGAATTTGTTATGAGAACTTAAAAAAAAAATCAAACGAATTTATTTTATGTTCTCTGAGAATGTTGAGATTTAATTCCGGGTTTTTTAAATTTATTTAAAAACTATATAAAACGTTGAAAAAAAATATCGCCAAATTTATTCACATGGTATATGTATATAATAATCACCATGTTATTATTATACTACATCTTTAATTACCTACGAAGTCAACACATCATGACTTAAGTTAATTGGCTTCAACATTACGAGGCTTCTACTGCTATACGTCTACAGAGCTCTGTGAGGATTTCCTAACATGTAATCTTTAATTCATGCGTATTTGTTAAGGATTTAAACATGTGTATATGGTATAAGATGTGTGTATATGTGTGGTTTTTAAATATTAATAACGGATTAAGAAAATAGTGAAAATCAATCATTTATATACACATTAAATAACATAACACTCTGTAATGCATATGTGAAGGTATATAATACATGTTTTAAAAATTAGGTCAATTATAATATGATGGAAAGATGAATGTGTGTGTATATATCTATAAGTATATTATGTACATCGAGTATTGGGAAATGAAATAATATATAATGATCCGATAATTGAGAAAGTCGAGTGTGGTTATAATATTGGAAGTAATTTATCAGGATTATAAAATTTATTTTTTCAAGCCTACCTATACCTATTTAAACAGAAATGAGATGGTCTTCACATTTTCCATTACCAGCTCATGCGGGAGCTATAACAATCATGCAAAGTTTATCAAGCTTGATATAACGTATACTATATACTTATACATATTATACAGGGTGTTCATTCAAAAAGTTTCCACCTTATTATCTCGACAATGAAAAAAGATTTTCGAGCGTAGTTTGCGGAAGGTTGAAAGGAATCAAAAGTGAAAGAACATGGTGCAGAAATTTTTCTACAAAGTTGATAGTTTGGAGATTAAATGTGCTTAAAAGTTCAAAAGTTTCTAGTTTTTCAATTGAATATTATAATAAATTGGTTCATATAAAAGTCGTTTGATTTTTGAAACTAGTTCAAAATTGAATAATAAAAAACACAGGCTTCTATTTGAAAAAACAAGGTTCACCTTCCTCTGGTCTTGACGTCTCTATTTACTAAAAAGGATGCTGCTGCACCGTGTTCTTTCTTCTTCGATATACCTTCTGATCGCCCGCAAATCGGGTTTAAAAATCTTATATGGTCCTCGAGATATTATAACTGGGTGAAAATTTTTTTTAAATGAACACCCTGTATACACGGTATGTATGTACGAAGAAACTTTTGGGTATTTCAAGCTACGTTTAAAAGTGATTGTCGAAACTGGTATATAAGTCGTTGTTAAAAATGAAATTATAAACTTTATAGAAAATGAAACAAAAAAAAAAGTTTTTTTTTTTTTTTCTCTTTGTTATAGGTATACATTATATCTATATACATAATACCAAGGGTTAAAAGCTCGTTATTTTATAAAGTCACTGCATTATTCAACAATGGGTAAAAATTACACAATATACGTAACATGAGGTTAGAAGTGAAAAAAATTAATAGAAAATCGAGTGTTTTCATAAAGAATAATAAGTAAAAAAAAAAAAAAAAGAAAAAATTAATAAACATACACCTACGTGTATGTTATAGATATATTCAAATGTGAACGTATAAAATTAACGTGTATACACCTACGTATTGTAAACATGAGATATGCTACTGCAGCTTATCCTGAAGCTGTGTATAATATACTTTCATAAAACTCAGTTTCACAATGGAGCTGGAACGTTACATATATAACGCCTATAATTTCCACCCTTCTAATCTTACCTGCAAAGCGTTAAACGAGTTTTCAACTTTAAATATTCTTCTCTTTTCTTCCTTTTCGCTTTCTTCTTATTCTTCTTCTTCTTCTTCTTCTTCTTCTTCTTTTTCGTCACTCTTTTCATTTCCATTTCATTCATTTTTATGTCGTTTCTTTTACACAATAGAAATAACGGTCTTGTTTGTGGTAGCTGATAAAAATACAAGAGATTTTATACAAAGCTTGGGGATTTAGAAATACATATATACACGTATATACAATGTATATAGCTAGCCACCCATCCACACAGATATTTCGAAAGTATTATAGTCTAAAATTTGCGTGAAATAAAATCTTGAGCGAATTCTCAATGAATAATTTAACTGCTTCTTCACAGTCACACAATGACTCTAATATAACAATTTTTAAATTTCTTTACAAGATTTGAATTATCTACAAGCCGGAAGACACGCGTCACTGACGCACCGTAAGAAGCCAAGAAGGGATATCTGCTTACTATATCTATACACTTTCAAAGTAAATCCTCAGACCTATCCTGCAGAGGATTGATCAAAGGAGCAAGTTCAGGGGTCTGTGTCTTCTTTGCGGTAAAATCTATTATTAGAAAGGATCATCAGTATACGATCTACATCTATAGTGTATCGTGTACTAGTATAAGGGCAGATTAAGATGTAACCGTCTTACTAAGGGTCTTACAAATGACAAAAAGCTTATATCAATATTCAAAACTTGACTATGGTCTAATATATACAGTTTAACAAAAGTTGTTAATCATTTTGTCAGGTGATTAAAGTTACGTGGAATTTTGACTCCTTATAGTTTACAGAGTTTCAAGATACCGGGGTAGCAGACCAAGGGTAAGTTTTTATTCTCGATCTCGACCCTGGCTAAGTTAATCGTGAAATCAATAAAATGAATAGATGGATAGATAGATCGTTGCTCGTTAATGCACCAGTGGAACTCAGCCCGCTGTCTTTTACCCGTCGAGTTAAGGCGAGGTCTGTTGGGAAATCCCCTGTCATTAGGGTAACTGGTTTCAAGTATCAACCGCGGTAAAGGTTCCCGCAAATTATCCCCACGCGATTATTTTCGTGTAATACTATAGTTTGTTCACACACCTTTCAGGTTCTTATTTCACGGATGAAAACGATCTAAAAATACAAAAATAATGAAATTGTTCATTCAACTTTTAGTCAATGTGAAATTTTATCAAAATAATGTGACTCTAAATTTTCATAAGAAAAGTGTCAGTCTTGTGTCAAAACTTTTTGAAGTTTGGAATTTGTACTTTGAAATGGTTCTCTAATATTTTTTCTTTTTTTTTTTTGTGAGATTTAAGGTGGTTCGTTAATTTTTTATTTTTTTTTTTTATTCTGGGTGTATAATTTGCTCCTCTAACTTGTTACGAACTTGGAAATCAAAAACCTTGATACAATTAGACCCACTAAGTTCTCTCGAATACCCTACAGTATAATAATACATCTTATACTTGGTAACAACATATCGATGCGCCTGTGGCGTGCTTGCAGGCAGCGGTTAAGGTCTCGCTTATTAGATCACTCGGAATCAAGTTAGCGCAGTCGCGGTTCCCTCCTTGGGGAACAACGTGGTACTTGCAACTATGTCAATGCCATATAAGTATACCGAGGAGTCGAGAACCAAGAGTGAAAATGGAAAATGGAAAATGAAAAAGTGAAAAGCTAAGAGCTAACAATAAGAGATGAAAGGTAGAGTGCGAGGGCGAAAAGCTCGGTTATCGTTTCAGGGATGCTTATAGATATACGTTTTGCTCTTTCAAATTATAAACGAGATAACATTCTGTGACAAATGATGTAGTGTTTGTGTTTTTTCTTTTATTATTCACATCGTTGATTACCTAAAGGCCGAAATTTTTGTCATTGATCAGTGTCACAATTTCTGACAAATTTTTATATTATTTTACATGTTAGAAGGTTGTTTTTATTATAATATACACATGAAACATATCTTAAGATCTACAATTATTTGATTAGAATTAAGTTATAAAAAATAAGCGTACGCTTTGACGCAAACTGTTAAGTAAAAAACAAATAGCACTAATATTGAGGAAAAAATGAATGAAGAGAATGAGAAAAAATCAAAAATAAAAATTCTTGTACGGTTTTGTATTATTTGAATGTAATGAAATTCTTCAATTTTTTTACAAGTTCAAGTTCCTCGGGATTGTTCATCCCATTCTATTGATAATTATTAACTAATGAGTTATTTCAATAAATATAGACAGTCATGTATCAGATTTTCATTTTATTGAACATGAATAGAAGAATATTCAAACAATTAGTTTATTAGTACGCGTTATTATGTGCCATGTGCCTATAGGTATGATCTCTGTTAATAGACTATAATTTTTTGAACATCCAGCTGAGTGTAGACAACGATATAATATTTATTTTTGTCCTAGAATAAAGTTTAATTAAGCTGTGGTTTATAGCTTATCTATTTTCAAACTCATTAAAGTTCTCATTAAGCTTTAGCTACGTGTAATAGTTCCTCTATATTAAGATAATGCGCTAAATCAACTGCAGAATCGTTAATATCGGGGAATGAAATTTATTCAAACATCTTACGAGGATAATTAATTGATAAACATTACGATGCGGAGAATTCAAACAAATTGCCGCCCGAAATTGGTTTTTCGTGATGAAAGTTGTTAGCGCCATCTAGGATAGACGTGATAATTACGTGCACCATGCTACATTCCTGTTACACGGGTTGCGTGCAACATGGTGCACTATCCTAGATGACGCTACCATCTTTCAGCCTGTAAACCAATTTCGGGCGGCAATCTGTTTGAATTCTCCGCATCGTAATGCTTATCAATTAATTATCCTCGTAAGATGTTTGAATAAAATTTCATTCCCCGATATTAACGATTCCGCAGTTGATATTCGGTAGCTAAAGTTTAATGAGAACTTTAATGAGTCTGAAATAAGATAAGCTATAAACCACGGCTACAATAATATACCTAATACAACTAATTTTACAAAGACTAAGTTCAATATGCACTCGTTTGTTG
This sequence comes from Macrophya annulata, assembly GCA_963924015.1. Taxonomy (NCBI): domain Eukaryota; kingdom Metazoa; phylum Arthropoda; class Insecta; order Hymenoptera; family Tenthredinidae; genus Macrophya; species Macrophya annulata. The sequence goes on from OZ001259.1 coordinate 33,850,892, forward strand.
CGATGGGAATTTCAATCCATACTGACGAATATATTCGGACTCTAGATTGAAGTTGATTTATCTGTAACAGAAGAACGAGTATTATAATATCAATATCTGTTCGGAGTATTCATATTGAATTCATTAACACGCCTTATTGTTTACAATTTACATACCAGTTGTGTAGTTCACTTATCTAATAGATGGCGATACCATCTAGCACCGGTACACAAATTTTGCGATTTCTAATAATCTAACCTGAAATTTCTGTTAAAGTGTCAACGCGATTGATTAGGCCTTAATTTGATTGCACAGTAATTATCATAATAAACTAAGCTAAGATTTTTCAGTTATTAATCTACTATATCAACTCTCAAAAATGGATATTGATTTCGCGGAACTAGCAGGCGATGCTAATCTCGTGACTAAAGTAAAGAACTTACATAAATCAACAGAAAATATTAATGAATTATTAAAACTGGCAAGCAATCCAGAATTTTATGAAAAACTTTCAAATTCTGACAAACTTAAGTACAATTTGTTGATGTCATACAGTTTGAACACTCTGTTTTGGATGTATTTACGACTCGAAGGTAAGTTTGAGGTTACATTTAATTTTCTTCTTTCATTCCAAGTCTAATTTGTTCTTACATTTATTTATTTATCTATTTATTTACAAAATTTCATTTATATACGTATTTATTATTTCAGGTGAAGATCCAACAAAGCATGAAATAAAATCAGAAAATGATAGACTCAAACAACACATGGTCAGAGCTAAGCAAATCAAAGACAGAGACACTATAATGCCTCGAGTAAACAGAGACATAGCTCAAAGATTTGTAAGAAGTGGATTATGGGACCCAAAAAATCCAAAAGATACGAACAGTAAAGATAACGGACCGAAAACAAGCAGAAATTAAAATCTAAACAAGCTTCAAAAATCATTCATTTGTATTTTTTATCAGCAATTGACGAAAAATAAAATTTTTAAATTAATTAAAAGAAACATCTTTACCCTAGCAGATTTCTTTCATTCGTATATTTACCATTTTAATTTTTAATATGATTTATAGTAAACCACAAAAATTTCCTTACATTTTATAATTTCAAAAAAATTATAATAATTATAATAATAATAAAGAAAAAAAATATTGTAGATATTTATTGATAATCAGACATACATATTGAAGACACTGACTAAATTATTGAAAAAAAAAACGAAAATAATGGTCAATTTTTATCTATACATATAATATACCGTATGAATAATATTTATATGATAAAAAAAAAAAATGATCTAAAATAAAATTATAATATTATATATGTATATATATTTTCTGAAGCTGAAGTTTGGTTTTCTTTTTTTTTTTTTTTTGTTAAAAATAATTAAATATATGCATTCATATTATATGTATGCCTTATAATAAGTTATAACACATTACTTATACATTCGCTCTTTTTTCTCTATCTCTATCTGTGTTTTCTTTTATTTATTAATTTTTCTCATTTTATTTTTAATCTATCAAAGTTATTATTGATTATATTATAATATTCAATACACGATTATTTATTATTGACATATTGTGATAATAATAATAATAATTTAAGTAATTAAGCTTATACAAACGCGTACCCTTATGTACACATACAGACCGTATAGAGCGCGTTATTATCTATTTACTTATTACATACCTAGCTTATATTATTTTGACGATTTTTTAATACTAAAAATTGTATTTAGTTACACATAATGTATAGGTAGTGATAATTTATATCATTTTAGTTTTAATCTTTTTCTTTTTTTTTTTGTCTTCTTTTCTTTTATCTTCTAATAATATCTGAGTAATTATTTTACAATAATTAATGATCAGTATAAGAGGATTTATAAAATCCCCTAACAATAATTACTTGTGTTATATTGTATTACATATATTATATTATATCGTACTATATTATATTAAATAAACGTTACTTTTAATAATACGTTATGTCTACGTGTAGTAACAAGTAATCATATTATTATTATTATTATTATTACACATCCATACTGATAATTAAATTCGAATTTCGAATGTTCAGAGTTAAATTTTCGTCAATCATTATTTATTCAATGAATGAATGAATTAATTAATATAGCAGCCATGATAAACCGTCTATTTACAATTTGATATATAAATGAGTATCAAGAAATACAAACAATCATCAAATTTTGGTTTACAGCACATTTCTTTTGATACCTCTATTAAAATTAACGGACTTAATTTATTTATTTTATTTTTTTGTTTTTGTTTCAATCTTTTTAGCTTTCATTTAACTACGACATATTTCATTAACATTTATACACGATTACAGTATCATGATAATACTCTATTTCTCTCCTTTATTTAATTCACTTCTCACCTATTATCAATTTATTACTATTCATTGAATATTTTAACATCTTGATTAGCAGGTCAATTTTATTCAGACCTTTTACTTTCAATGAATAAATTATACTAATACTCAGCTTAAGTCAATATCTCAATCTCTATAATAATAAATTTTTCTTTCTTTCTTTTTATCTTTCTTTCTTCCTCATTTCATTATGCTTTTAAAACTCAAAAAATAATTACAGCCATTAGTATTACGATCAATGAACAAAGATTTGCTGTTTTTTTTTTTTGTTTAATTTCTATATACTCTCGCCGTATAAATACACCGGAATTAAATAAGGAATTAGATAACAGTTCTCCTCTTTATATAGGATCAATTGTATTCGTCACTCTTTGAAAACGACTAATTAGTAAGATACAATAATGAATATAAATTACAGAGCATATGTATGTATGTATATATATAATATATAGATAATTCACAATTAAACATATTTAAATATTATTTATACATTTTCTCAATGTCCATAAACTGCTGAATCTATTAATCTTTATTATTCTACTTTTTGCCCCGATATAAAGTTAAGGAAATATTGATTTAGTTATTCGAGATGATAAAATGTTCACACTTTAACATGCAAATTAATCTCTCTTTAAAATCCAAGAAAGTCTGTTTCATTCATTTATTTTTTACGATATAATTTCGCAGTCCGGACACTTTTGACTGTGATGTTCATGACTCTGATCCGGTACGGCAATAAGTAACTCGTTCCGGTTCAATCCTCTGTAACGATTATGTAAACTAAATTCAATATATCGTTTCGAAATTATATGCAAAAAGAGTTTTCATGCGTGCGATAGATTATTTAATCCTTTTCAAAAGTATTATAAATAAAAGTGTTCTTTCACTGATGATTAATACAAATATTATTAACAATATTTCGTTAATTCTAATTATGTATCTATAAGATTATCATTCACAACTTTTAGTTTCTACAGGTACATACAAATGACGAGTAAATTATTATCATTTATTGCGAATAAATCGGTGGGCTTAATCAATGTGGGGAAAAGTTTAGTTACGCTAATTATTTGACTATCAGCAGTATTAATTTTTTCATTATTTAAATAGATCCCTTGAAGGAGAAACGTGTCTTTAAATTCTCTCTCATTTTTACAAAAACACTTTTGATTTCTATATTGCAGCATCTTTCAAGGAATCCATCTAATTTAGCGTCAAGATATTCAAATGAAAACGATAGAATCAATATAAAAACAAAATACCAATTTATAGCAAATATAAATAATTAGAATCAATTATTTATATAGAAAAAAAAAATAAAATTTGGGTGATATTTAGCTAAGAGATTTATAGTAACTAAAGTAGTATTAAAAAAGCTTGTTAAAATACCTAGTAAATACCTTTTAGCAAATAATGAACGTTTAATGATACCTGCTGAAGGTCTACTAAATACTTTTATTCAAAGTTTAGAGAAGTTTGTAAGTTTCATGCATCATTATACTTAACGAAAGCACTTTTAATTGTAAATAAGTTGTAAAAAAATATCAAAGAATCAGGATCACAAATTTTATTTTAGAAGCGGTGTGAGATATGCATTTTGCAATAAGTTTGGAATTATGATCATTCCCATTTGAATAGCTTTATTTTTATTATTGCAATTTTTTTTTTTGTTTTTTAATGAAAATAATCTATGGGATTTTATTCATTTGATACTAACGATTATCAAATGATAACTGAAGTTTTATTCAAGTCTCTTGACCGGTTTGACTTTCCTCGGTGTTTTAGATTCACCCTCAGTGCCGTAGAGATGATAACGATACTTCATGTCTGTTGCGATTGACTTTGCCAATTAAAAGAATATACAGAGAACAAACAGAGAAGAACAAAATCAGAAAAAAAATTCAATGATAGGTATGTGTGTGTATATATAAATATTTATTTATATATAAATATATATATATATATATATATATATATATATATATATATATATATATATATATATATATATATATATATATATATATATATATATATATATATATATATATATATATAATTTGAAAAAAAGACATGCTCGTTGGATAAAATTAAAAATCGTGTGCGAAAAAAAAATAATAATTAGGATATAAACATGCGTCTACAAATATGAGGGGATTTTCAAATGCCAAATTCATTTCTGAATCAAAGCTACAGTTAAATATATATTTGCATTTGATTCTGCTTTAAACTAAGAATGCTAAATGTTAATAAAGCCTTAATTCCATAAGAGCGAGATAATTGTAATCACATTATCAAGATACTCGCTCACTTGATGCTAAGTTTTATACATATATTTTTTTGGTTTTATTGCCTTGCTGAAAATTGAAAAATAGTATAAATAAGACAGGCAATATATTATTCGGTTTTAATCATCAATTATAGTTGTTATATTTACTCACCAACCGAGCTTTAACTCTCTTAGGCAATTCTTCCTGGAGACTGTAGATATCTGTGCGTTTCAAAAGAAGCTGAGACCCATCTTCAAAGACGACCTGAAAACAACGTAATCGATTAATTTACCAATTTTAAAAGAATTAATAATTTTAGAAAACTAACATCAATTTAACTTATAAAACTAAAATTAGCTAAAAATCATTACCGTAAACATTATGCGATGATTAGTGCCCTCAAAAGTTCCACTGTATGGCTCCCCGTCGATCCTTTTGACCATTACTTGGCTGCCGATAGTAGGAGAACATCCCAATTCATGATTCTGATAGAATGGAGGATGAAAAGATATATAATAATACACAGTTTTGTTTCTAAATAAAAAACATTTAGTTTCCGTAGAGTTTTCAATAGTCATTAAGACTTCTATTTACTTGTAAGAACTATACAAAAAATAAACTTACAACTATATCCGAAGGGCATAGATCATCGCGAAAACTATTATCATCGAAAGTAACCATGTAGAATAACGTGTCGTTAATAGAATCAATTTTCGCTCTATAATAACGAGAATTACGATGCCTTGCCCATACAGTTTCTCCCTGACGTACCATCGGGATTTTTTCTTTCTCATTATTATGCCTGTGGCAAGTTACCTAAATCCAAATAAAACTTAAAATTAAACTTTGAAAATTATCTGGAATACAAATGTATTAAAAAAAAAAATGCTTTTTTTCAATCATTTTTTACAAATATTCCATCCAAAATGATCGTATCTATTCCGAAGTTAATTTTATAAATATTCTTTCATTTGAAAGGCGATATGATTAATTAATTCAGATAAATAGATGCAAATTTGATATCAAGATGTAAGTTCTTAAAAATATAATTCTTAAAAAATAACGTACCTGTAATTTGTAAGAGTCAAATAAGGGTATTGCAAATGTAGCGCCAGCAATAAGTCCGCAAGAAGGATGAAAAAGAACAGAACAATGATAGCAGCTGAGACAGGCGCCGTCCCGTTGGCCACAACAACTACATTGTTGTTTCAACATATCCGTTTTAATAGTTAACACATTTATAGGATCCTTATTAATTGGATCTTTGAATGTAACACCTGGTAGTAAAAGGGCACACAATATATGAGCCCATCGACCATCACTAGTTCGCTTCACAGCTCCGCCTCGCATTGGACACAAACAACACATCTAGAAAATAAGACAATTTGTATATTTAATTACCCAGTTTTCTCAGCGATCTAAATAAGAAGTAGTAATCTCTTAATCTCTTCTCAAAATCCTGAACTATAATCTCTATATAAATTTCAATCATACTTACAACGTGCACCATTCCAGCCCTGCATTTATCGCAAGCCCAATTCTGCAGGTCTGTTGGTAATACGTTAACTCCGTAACAAGATGCATGTACAGTAACATGACAATCTCTGCAGCTGAGTAGTTTATTCTTTTCTGGTTCGGTGCCTTGTTCTTTTGAATTGGCTGCGAATAAACTGGAGGAAACCTATCCGTAACAGATAATACAATATTCATTAGCTCAGCTTCTCTCTCTGCAAATTTACGATAAAAATATGTTCTGAAAACGAATAAACCCACCCAAATAGGTGAACTTTCTGGTAAATTAGTAGGCTTGCAATATTTCCAATCAGAAGTCATTGCCTTTCCGCTTCCGCTGGTTGTTGAAGCAAACGCTGCACATATTGCACAGTGTGATATTTCGGTGCTCCAATAGTCGTTGAAAGCTTGTAGTAAATCGACATCAGGAACGCTTGGATAAAGCATGTCCATCATGTGACCAGGTATAACGGATTGTATGTTAGGCGAATGGTTGCCTATTGAATGGCTAATTTGATATTGATCCTCCACGTTAATGGACAAAGGTTTAGCAATGTCTAGGAGCTTTGAAGGAGACTGTTTCTTCTCCTTATCTGTTGTATTTTTTTTAGTTGTATCCTTGTGAATTTTATTACAAGATTTAGTCATTTTCATTGTACACTTGCTGATATTTTTATTCTCTGAATTAGGAGAACGCATCGTAATTCTTGCGTTGCTTTTATTTACAATATTATCGTTAGATTGGTCCATAGATTGTGATTCTAATTTAGAGTCTTGAGACTCACATAATTCCAAATCAGAATCGAGTTTATCAAACAAATGCTGCATGCATTTTTCGTTCGTTAAAGGCTCTAGATCTTCCTGAGCGGCTATAAGATTGTGTTGATTTCTGTTTATGGTATTATAAGCCTGTAATATGCTCCTGATGTTAGTTTCACTAGATTCATCAGCATAATTTGACTTGGGAGAATTCGAATTTGTGATGAGTTTAATAGTAACAGAATTTTGATTGTCTTCAGAATAATTTGAATAATCTGTTTTGAACTTGTAATAATTATTTCCCGCCGTTGTCGGCGATGTTAAACTCCCTTTATTGTACTTTGGAGAGCTTGTTGAAGGATTGGGTAAACTGTTGGCGCTTAATCTGCTAATAGAAGTCTCTGAGCATGATAAAACTGGTGGATTTAAACTGGTGCAGTTAACAGCAGTTTGAATAATGCTTTGGTTCTGCAGAACAGGTGGCTGCCGTTTAAAGTCCGTACTGTGAGTCGTTCTTGACTCGTCTCTATCAGACAAAACCATCTTCTGACCATTAGGCATCTGGATAACTTTGATCCCCTTTTGTACAGGGCTTAGAACTTTTGCTCCATGTAATTGAACGCTCTTTGAATTTCCTTGAACATATCTTTCTATCGCTAGGTCGTATAACTGTTTAGTAGAACTACTTTCTTCTACAATACAAGTTCTCTCATCAGTCGTCGTTTCTGTTTCCACTTTTATAGACAAAGCCGGGTCCTTAGCTTCTCTTTTTATCAAAGTCACACAAGGAATGAGCCCGCTTCTTCCCAATAATAAATTCTGGGGTTTAGCAACGGCTATATTCGTCTGTGGACTCAAAATTGGAGGTGAATCTCTGGTCTTAAAATTACCCATAGGAAATGAAGGGTTATTAAAACTGATAGCTGGTTTAGAATTCTTCTGTACAGCTTCCCACGAGTTTTGTTGTAATACCAAAAGCCCGTCTACAGCATTAGATATATCGTTGTCCTCCTCCTCCGCTTTGTATTTCTCTTTAGTTAAATTAGATTGAATTTTCTTTGACTCCCCAGATTTAAGTATATTAGGCATCAGTTTAGGAGCTTTAATGATGCTCTTGCGGGCGCTATTTCTAGCCGGTTTACTCTGAGTCGACATCGTTGCCGGTGAGCTACTACTCGATTTCATCAGGAATTGCTGCTGCAGATTTCCAGATAATTTCATTCTGGCATTGGTTAAACCGTCGATATTATCCAGAGGATCAATCTCCAAGGGATCTTTTTCGTTTGTAATAAACGATCTAGACTGACCAAGGTTTTCCTGCCGCTCTACAAGCTTGGATAAATCTTCACCGTATCTTTCTATAGCTTTATCAATATCCCTCTCAGTTATGTGACTAGAACTCTGCGTAGTTTGACCTCCGTTGGTTATATTAACTACAGTTTTATTCCTCACAGTAGTCATGCTGAACTCGTTACCAACGGATATTATATTACCAGGTAAAGAGTTCACTTTACCTTGACAAACGGACATGTCTTTAACATTTGAAGCCTTAAGACTGGGCATGGAAGTTAACTTCCTCTGTACATCCATGTCAGAGATATCCAAAGGCCCATTGAGACTTAGAATAGGTAAATTGGCTCTGTGTTTATTCTTGCAATGTTTTTGCTTGTGCTTTTTACATTCTGTATGTTTGAGGTGTTTCCTTTTCTGTTTTGGCGCTTTTTCAGCCACTGAAATCACCTCTGAAGCTTCGATATTTGACTCGCTGTCGTTAACAACGCTTTCTATAATATTGTCGACGTTGTTATCTTCCATTCGTTTACTCTGATTTAAAATCTCCGGATTTTTACCTCTGACATTAGTCAATACAAGGCAAGGAACCGATTCTTCAATAATGTTCAATATCTCACCAGACTTTATAACGGATTCTGTATTCCCGACAATCTCAGTACTCGGAATTGATTTACCAAGAGTTTTCTTTGTTCTTGATCTACGTTTTACAGATTTATCCAAAGTATTCTGCTGCCGTTTCTTTCTTTTACGATTTTTCTTCTTGTTGTATCCATCGTCGTAAACTGTAGCCTCTTCCACATCTGTAAATAAAAAATCGAAAAAATGTTATCAATAAATTAAAAATTCAAACGAAACATCAAACTTTCAGTTTTATACGCACCCATTTCTCCAGCCTTCAGCCATATGTCTTCAAGAACTTGAAGCTGCTGTTCATCAGGCAGTGGGTCGTCAGGCTCTTCTTCCAAGTCTTGTAGAACTTTTTTAACATCTAGAGGTATATCTGGGCGATTAGCTAAGTCAGCCATATTCACGTCAGGATTTGCCCCTGCAATATTTTTCTTGCGATGTATGGGATGTCTCTTATTCTTTGGAGCAGCGTCCAAGTAGCTTTGCGGTAGTTGACCGTTACTGTTATTTCCACACAGTAAATCCATCTGCGATGGTAAAGGAGCGGCAGTCTGACGCGGATCTTCCGGATGAGAGCCCACATCTTCCCCACGAAGCCAGAGATCGTATCTAATAGAAATGGAAGATTAAATTGAGTTTTATAATCCCAGAATTCAAATATTTCTGTTTCAAATCTATGATTTGACGATTCGTAACTTTTCTCCATGTTAAAATCAATAAAGGGAGTGAAAAGCTGGTTAAAAATGACCCTTTCTATCACCTCTCGGGTTGAAACCGTTTGACAAATGTGTCCATAGATATCTTGACCATATCTTTGCTGCACGAGCATTGGCTGGCCCTTTTCCCGTACTCAACCCATCTTGGAGTGGCGAAATTGGTGGATTCTGCGCAGTTAAATCCGTGATTAAATCCGGCATGATAACCGTAAGGAAAAGTGATGATTATTTCGCACTCTTCCTGCGTAATCTGTAAAGTAGAACAAAATTTGGATAAAACAGAGCTGCTCTTTGATTAGAAAAATAAATTTTTCAATCCTTTTATACCTTGTTATAAGGTATGGAGTATTGTTTCAATATCTGTGGTGAAATGAGAGACATTTTGTGCCTCAAGAAAGCCGGACAGCTCTGATAACTTGATTGAAAAAATCCGTTGGCTAATCGCTCGAGTCTTCTCCCGTGTTCTGGGGGTATAGCGTACCAAGTTTTGGGAGCCCCAAAATGCAGATAATTGATAGAATATAAGTCCATATCTTCTGTGTGCCAGGCAAAGGTGGTTTTCCACATTCCAAAGTACAGATAGGCGGTGTTAACACCTTCTATAGAAATTCCGTAATCTTCGTTAACATAATCCAAGATAGTTCCAAGGTGATTAATGTTCCATTCTTTGACCTCCGGGTCGGTTAATGACCCGGAAACATCAGCCCCATAAATCGGAGCAACGTAGGTAATATTTTTCCAATATTTTCTCTCAAGATCTTCATAATCAAAGTGTTTTGGAGTGCTGTATCTTTCTGAGTTAGCTAACTTGCTGTATTCTTTAACAGTCATAGATTTTTTCTGGATGTTTATTTGCTGATAAAAACCCTGTTTTCCATCTACTACTTGGCAAATTGGCGCCGGTATTGTTATATCCAGGTCGTCTAAGCGGTAGCCTGATTTTCTTGGCACCCACTCCGGAGGAGGTATTACTTTAGCTAGGCCTGCTTTGTGCGCCCCTTTACTTTCCATGTGGATTATGTACTTGCTGAAATCTTTGAACTCTTCGTATGTTGGACGAAATACCATTATTCGGGGCGCACCCCCGGAGTTGTTATCGTGAGTCATGATTCTTTTGAAAATTTCTGGTTCTTATTATCAAAGCACTCTTATTGAAACCTCTGAAACATGAGGGAAGATTCAGATTAGTTTGTATGGAATTTTCGTATTCGTTGATGCATGATTACATTGCAATATACCGAAAATAATGAATCTTATGATATTATCGTTTAGGTATGTATGCATTAATCTATCAAAAATCTGTGATCTGTATTCTGGTAAATATCATAAATAGAAAAAATCAAATTTCAGACTAAATGAACGATGAGATGATGAATTCAAATCGATGTTATATCTTGTTAAAAATAGAGAATACATTTATTTGTAAAATTTTAACCTTAAAAATACATTTTTTTATTTGTTTATAGGTTATAATATTTCGAAAAAATCAAACTATTTATTGATATTTGATCATAAATTTAAATGAATTTCATATTCCATTTTATTTGATAGTGTAAGATATGTTAATCTGTGCTTAATCTTGTTGGAACATGCGATAAATAGGTAAAGTTTAACCTAAGAAAAACAAAATGATTTTTTATTAAGTTAAAATATGTTTTGTATTAAAAGAACGTTAAAAACAAAAGTATTAAATTAAAAAACAAAAAAGTTAATTAAATTTAATTCTAAATTCAAATGAATGTGATAAGTTTTCCTCATTTGATAACCGAGATATAAATTTTAATCTCTCCTTTTTTTATCTATCTGATAAACAGAAAATAAAAACTGTTTCATTTTTATTCATTTATTTATTTATTCCTGTTTAATCTTGGTATATTTTGATTTTTTTTTCCTGTTAGAAAATCTTTAACCTACAAAATGAGATTATTGTAATTTGTAATTAAGGAAAGAAGTAAAAAATAACTATGAGTGACAATAGACTATAAACAAATAAAATAAAATTAGTAACAATAACGATAATGATAAAAAGAATAATATTAAAGTAACATACAACACTACATACTACTACACCACTGTCTATCTTATTAAAAATAAGGATAAATGTTTTTAGGACGCACTACTTTTCGCATAGCGTAAACAAAATGGGGGTCTTTTATTGACAGGATGAACAATGTATCGTTTATTTATGATGTAATTTGGTTGTTTATTTTCGATACAAATATTGACATCTAGATAAAATAATTAATCGAGATAAATAGATGCGATAATAATAGGGTTTCAACTTAACGGAATGTCAGAATTTTTGATAAATCATATTTATTAACGATGATGCCCGAACGCCGTTCTATGATACTATGCCAAAAATCGTGAATAAAACGGTGATATTTTACCAATACAATAACTAAAATAATATATATTTTATTTGTGTCATACTTACGGAGTAAACAAACCAACTGAGATCACATTTTTCATAAAATTTAATCTTTATTTCACTGTTTTTAATCACCAATCTGCACGGCGTTTAACCCAATAACTTCGATAAACGAACAACCACCATTAATCTAAGCCGTGGTGGGGAGACGCTACGCCATTGCGCATGCTCGAGGATATTTTCTAACCGCGATTATTTGAATTTCAATAATTTGTCACGTAGCACTTACTTGATCTAAATTGTGTCGAGAAAAATTAATAAACTTACTTTATATATTTATCATTTTACTCAAATATTAGTTGATTTTATTTACCAATCCAATTTTTTCCCTATCTTTTTATCCCCGATGCAAGTTATTTGAATTTATTTCTACATATCTGTTAGATTCTATTTCTATAATTCTAATTAATTTTTATTAGTTTACTATTTAGGTTTATTTTTGACAACTATTTACCTAATAGCAAAATAATAAATTGAAAAAATTCTATCTACTTGATTTATCAAAAATCAATTGATAATATTAATTTTAACTACTTAGAATTTTTTTTATGATTTTTTGTTTTATAACGCGTAAAACAGTAAATACTCTTTTAATTGCATGAGTACTCTATTTATGACATCCTAATTTATTTGAATAATAAATAAGATAATTGATCTTTTAGGGTGGTGATATATTATTTATTGAACCATAATAACTTATTCATTTTTCAATTTTGTTGCTGAATAATTAATTAAGTATAGGTATAGGTATATTTAAAAAACAAATAAAGAAAAAGGACGTAACGCAATGACATGAAATTATTACATTACACGTATACATTTATACTATATACTATTATATACTATATTATAATTGTCGAAATAGATATTAAAACACTGTATAATAATCATAATAATAATAATTTGTTATTAAATGTCTAAAGAAAAAAATCTTACGAGTATTAAATATTATTATTATAGGAACAGAAATGATCACTCTGAGAAATAAGAAAACACAAAAATCAGTAAAAAAAAAAATTTATATGCGATGTATGAAATTAAGATATATTTTTTTAGTACTTTAAATATAGGCTGATTTTACCGTATGAGTTTTTTTTCTTGTTTTCATAAGTATAATAGTAACAAATGTTGTAATATTATAATATAATAACTAATATAATGCGTATTCGTATATATATTTTACTGTTTGGCAATTCTAACTTATAGGTAATAATAATAGTAATAATAATAATAATAATAATAATAATAATAATAATAATAATAATAATAATGATAATAATAATGATGATAAATTGAAAAGTTTTTGTAAGTACCAAATACGATATATTGTCCTATACCGTTCAATTAGAATCAAATATATATTAATATATAGCGGAATGCGTAATAGATTTTTTTTTGTTCATTTTTTCATTTTTTCTTCTAATAATAATAATTAATTCAATAAAAAAAAAGAATAAATTTTGAAAAAACAAAAAGAGTAAAACCAAAAAAGAAACTAATCAAATTCAATGAAATACTTGAAGAATAAGACTATTCTTAACGCTTAATGACTAGAGCAAAAATTGAATGCGTTTCTTATATATATATAAGTATGTATGGAGATATTATGACTCGTTGGTATAATAATCATTCAATTTAAAGTGACCGTAAAGTTAAATTTGATCAATTTATGATCTTATAGTTTCTTTCTCTTTTGTACGCAGTGTGTCCTTGTCCGACTTGCTTAGCTTTCATCGACGTCTTGCTGTTGGATAAATAAAACATACATAATTAGATTAGAAACTATTTTTTTTAAATCATAAAATAATTCAAAAATTGATTTAATGAAACTCAACCCACCGCCATTGGATACAAAAATGTGCCCGCCGTATCCTTTTCTCGTCCCGATTGAGCGATGCATGTAAATCCACCCATGTCATCCCAGTCTAGAGGGAAAATGACCAATTCGCCACTCCCCGTTATCTTAAAAATGAGAGAAAGATATAATCTTTCATTTCTAAAACAAAAAAATAGCTGAAATAGCAATTTTCTAATAAACTCAAAGCACCTTGTAGCGAGGGTTTGAAGTTGCTGTTATCGGACGGTCGTTATTATCAGTCCAAAAAGTACGTGGTGCTCTTGGTTTTCCGCTAGCCCTACAAGGAAGTGAGATGCTGGTACCAATCAACGCCATAACAGTAGGAGAGTTAAGAGTTACTCTGGGTCTTGATTCGGTTCCGCAACTGCTTCCGTTAAGAGTCCCGAGGTCTATAAGTGTGAATTATTCATGATAAAGTATCTACGTTACGTTTGATACCGTTACATATGGGCTCGTTTAAATATCATGAAATACCTTGTGCTATGTTAAAGCAAAGAATAATATTACAGAGTGGTGATTTATCGTTTTATAAAACGGGTGTTGCTTTATTTGCAATTCAGTATAAACTGGATTGATTTAGTATCGATATGCGACAACTGGGACCAAAAATGTCTCAAATATTCAAATGAGATTCTATTTATTATCATATCCACAGCGAAATGATATTTTGCGTATAAGATCTGCGCTTCGAATGCTGGATAAAAATCTCTGCCAACATTATTCAATCGTCTTAAAAATAGCCGACGTTTTCATTTTGAGGCAATAAATTTGCCTCTTGATGTACGCGTGCTGATGGAGAAAAAAAAATTCTCTTGTCTTACCGATAACCATCAGCATAGTCGGCTTTGAGAGAACTGTTTTACTCCCAGAAACAGCTGCACAATGAATAAGTCCCTCGTCTCTAGGCGAAGCGCAATCGATTACCAAACGAGATCTAGTCTTAGCAATGCCCCCCCATCCAGGCGTTGTATTTATCTCAGCTATGCTATTTCCCATCAATTCGTCGAGCTAAATTCAAAAAATGTATACGTTTTATGTGAATGTTTTAATACAGAGACAGCGTGATTTCTGCAATTCTATTTCAACACGAGTCCGAATATAAAAAAGTCTATATAAAATAAGCCCATTTACTTTTCAGATTGAAATTAGAATAATAGCGATAACTCAGCTGGCGTCGCGTATGAAGATCAAGTGACCTTGGCCTCAATATAAATCTGTAGTGAATTAATATCATGTTGAATAAACTGATTTATTGTTGAAAAATTCATTTTTACACACCTGACGAAGAGGATCTGCGCCTCTAAGCCAATGAATTTGGGGCGCCGGTGCTCCTACTGCTTCACATTCTAATTCAATATGGGATCTGTAACGGAACAAAAAAAATTGTTATAAATTGAAGGATAAGGGTTTTGAGAAAATAATTTTATATGCTTTATTTTTCCCTTCTATTTTTATACCTTAGAGGAATTTTTATTGCGTCTGGTGGATTCTTGGACATCTGTACCCATTCTTTGTTAGTTACCTAAAAATCAAAAATTGTTGAATAAAAATAGTGTAAATAATTAATAGTAGAGATAAATAATGTAAATAATCGATTCGGAGATATGATTAATATTTTAGTAATTAGATTTGCGATAAAAAAGCGTTTTTTCCATAGTAATTATAAAAGCGCGGGAATATTTGAATTGAAAATTACCCAGCATCCCTCATTAACGCGATGTATTATTGCCACGTGACTCATCCATGGCTAACAACGTGGTTATGCTGCTTATTATTTTGATTAATATTTAGGACTTTATGTTATTTTTCAAACGATTTAAGCTCCGAGTATATGTTAAAGTTTGTTTCAATATTTCTACTTTCCTTTGATTTTAATATTTTTATTTACCTGATATCGCTTCTTTCCTTTTTGAGATTGTCGAGTTTGAGTAACGACTACAGGTGGCGCCACCACAACGTCGCGATCGATTTCATTCTGCTCGATCGCCGCCTCTTCGTCGGCTTCTTCTTGGACACGATCCCTCAGGAATGACAACGGGTTACCCTTTGTCATTCGTGGTATCGTTGATACGAACAGGAAACCTGCCACGCATATTACAACCAGTCTATGCATCTGAAATTTTAACAGATACCTTCGACAATACCTTCAATAGCCTTCAATGAATTAGGAACTATATTTTTTCGTTGTTCACGCTTCGTGGAGTTAGACAATAGCAGGGTGCATACATATAGTTAGGCACTTTTGTTAATTATAGAGTAGCGTGTCTAGATTACTTCATAACCGAAGAGGCGCGGTTGAATTCGAATATCAAAAGCGGCGCGCTATCAGCCAAATATTTAAAACACATATTTGACGAATTTAGGACATAAAATCCGTACTTTGAAATCGAAATAACGAATTTCGAGTACTTCAAAAAGCAAATCACGCATAGTTGGACTTTGTAAATAGACACAGTAAAAAGACGTTCAAGGGGACGTTCGAATCTTTGAAATTGCGCGCTTTAAGCGGCAGGTTTAAAACGGCAGTTTCTTAAAACTGACTTACTACAAAATTTGTATACTGATGCACAACGAGTTTCGTCGCGTAATATCACTCCCTCTCTATTGCCACCAACGATGAGAACTCTCGACTGAATCGACCCGTGTAATAATTATTTTACCGAGAATCGTTCGGGTAACCCCCGACTGCGGTACGTGGTGAATTAGATCGAAAAAGAGTTCTGGGAATAAATTAAAGGTTTCGTTGCCTGCGGGTGATTGATTGACTCATTACTCGCCAATAAATCTCCCCATATAAAACTCCCGTCTATGTGATATTTATATACCCATAATAACAAGCTATTTATTAATACCGACGTATGCATACAATTATTTCTGTATAATTTGGAAATCTTTTTTTTTTTTTTTTACCGGCATCATATAAACAGAAGATTTATGATGAAAACTGTTAATAAATTCGAAAAGATTCATATATATAATCGATACGATTTTTCATTACAAAAAATTTGAGATACATATATATATATATATATATATATATATATATATATATATATATATATATATATATATATATATATATATAGATATATATACTTATATCTCGCCGCGTTTATTCGATACATATTATTACGCACAGATGTAATTATATGTATAGGTATATAAATCTGAGGGCCAAGGATTAGGACGTATTTTATTAATATTTATAAATCCTCGGTAAGGCCCACTACTTCGAGCAATGAATAATAGATGAGGACCGGTCGAGGTCCCAGATAAAAATTCTAACAGAATATACAAATTTTTTGTTTTATCAGTTTATCAGTAGCTACTAATAGTAGTATTATATTGGTTTAACGAGAATTATAATGACTCGTTATATGCTTTTTTTTTTCTTTTTTTTTTTTTTGATAATACAAATTTACTTCTAATTGCCAAAGAAGTTTAAAAAAAAAGAAAAAAAAAAAAAAAAAGAAAAAAACGGAAAATAAGAACCAAAGATAGGATATCTATACCATTTCTTTGAAAATTAGTTAATCGCTACTTCACAGCTTAAGCGCTTTTACGTATTTATTAAATAATAATTTATAAATATAATAAGTGACTAAATAGTATAATCGAAACGAGAGGAGGTAATATCCAATAAAACTCTTCCTAGTCTCTATGTCTCTCTATCAGTATCTGAAATCTCTGATATATAGGTATATTCTGTATCTTAAGTTTTCGTTGACCCGATTCTCGTCGAGGAAATGCTATGACGTAAAGAAATCTACCGGACATATGGCTTATTTATTCATAGAAACTCGATGAGGTTCGCATTTGATTATCGTTAAACGCCGAGGCGAACTATGCCATAGGTATGCATACGTATACATAGAATGTATATATACATACATACATACATATATATATATATATATATATATATATATATATATATATATATATATATATATATATATATATATATATATATATATATATATGTATATATATATATGTGCATACATACCTACGTGCTGGGCATGATACAACGGTACAAGAACATTGCATCATATGGGGTATTTCGTCATTTAAAATACAGATTCAAACCATATACATATATCGCGAATTTATTTCAATTCGCAATATTGTATATTTTATGATCAATTTAATTATATGGTATATAATTATATATATATATATATATATATATATATATATATATATATATATATATATATATATATATATATATATATATATATATATATATATATATATTAGTTGAATATAATACTCTATAATAAAAATACTATTCTATATAATATACTATAGTATATCAAGACAACTATAAAAATACCATTAGATAGTAAAAGACAATTTTCGTTTTTTTACTTTCATTTTTTGTCTTCAAAATTTCTCATCCGTTTATAATAACGATATATGATTAGGCGTGCAATATATCTATTAAAATGATTTAATGAACGACGAGTTGATGATCAGCGAAATGCGAGCTCGTGAGAGCGCGGCCGAATGTGAAACGATATACAGATATAAATTATAAAGATTTTAATGTATGAATGTGTATGTATTATATCTATGTATGTATAACTGCAGCTATAATCAAATATTAGCGTTAAATATTTCTCTTTGTGCAAGCTATAACGATTTCCCTTTTTTTTCCCCTTATTTCTAGGAATTTGGTATATGTATCCTATATATGCATGTATTTATCTATCTATATGAGAGAATCTCGTACGGTATACTAATACCGTTTAATTATAATATGTACAGTGTTTCTTATTATTTTTTTTTTTTTTTTCTTCTTTTGACTTTATTCTACATATCATACAAGTATCTTATTATCATTATTACTTACATTCGTTATAAATTATCACCGTTAATACTTCACGTGTGTTTTCATCATTACAGTTACGCAAGTAATTGATAAAAAAAAAGACACGTATATGTATATACATATGTATTTGATTAAACGGAAACATCATAATTGATATCTGAATTATATCTATAATTTAATTTACATATGTATGTATATATTATATATATATATATATATATGTATATACATTATACAAATATACAAAACCGCAACACGTGCAGAGATAAAAAATCGATCTAACTCAAGAAACCAACTATCCGTATAAAAAACGGAAAAAAAAAAAAAAAAGATGGCATATAGGCATATATGCTTATAAAAAAAATGTTATCAAATGAGGAAATTGTTATTGAGAAGCGGAAAACCGTATCAACTAATGTGAAACTTATAGAATGAAAAAAAAAAAAAACCGTTATGAAATAAAAGAAGTATGTATGTCGTTCTATGTTTTTTTTTTTTTTCAAATTAGTGTAAAAAAGAAACAAAAAATTTCTATATTATAACGTATACCTGTATAGTTGTACTTACCGCGTAAAGATACGATATCAAAGTTGTAGAAAGTTAATCAGTTAACGTAAAAATTAATCGTTATAGTTATTATATACCTAAGTATATACCTATGTATATGTACAGGTATAATATGTACAGTATATCTCTTTGCGAAAACTGTTTATTTAGACTGCGTCAACCTGAGCAACTGATTTGCAGAGGGTTAGTGTCGGTCAATTTATACGTTTCAAAAACAACAATGCTCTCCCTCGCTCTTATCGTATTGGCTAACGCACTTCGTTACATTGGTCTGTGAATAGGAGCGGGGAGAGTTGCCCGTGGCAACCAATCATCGTTTCGAACATTTTAGTTTTCTCGCTACTATACGAACGTAACGTATGTACTACAATACGTAAAGAGACGTACGCTAGCTACACCACATACGTTCGATTGTGGTAGCGGCTTTATCCCTGCCTTTATTTGTTGGCGGGTAGGTACAGTATACATACATCGAAAAAAGAAATGAAAAAAAAAAATAAATAAATAATTAAAAAAAAATAAAATCAAATAACGGTTTTCAATTCTTGGAATTTTTCACCCATAGGTAGTTTGTTATACGATAATCAATTCGTATAGATATTGACCCTTCAGTTTTACGCTTGATAAATCTATAACAGAACTAAAACCTTCCCCATCACTCGATATTATACACACACACACACACACACATATCTGATGGATTGTACTAACTATTATAATATAATAAATAAACGTATGTATATGACGGTAAATAAAGAAAAAAATCAAAACTTTTAAATCTAACCAATCTGACGAGTTTTTAATAGTTCAAAATATTTGAAATAAAAAAAATAAAACAAAAGACAAATTGAGAATAAAGAAAAAGAAACAATAATTTCAATCAATAATCCCAACGGATTAACGTCATTAACAACTTAGACTCAGATTTATAGTTATTTGACTATCTTGAAGAATTCGGTACTTCGTAAAAGTAAACAACGTATACATACCTATGTGCTATACTTTATACTTATTAACTCAAAATATAATATCGCTTAATGTTTATAATGTAATTAAAATACTTGATAAATTTATTACTGTATGGATATATATTATAAGTATACACGTAATAAAACGCTTCTTAAAATTCCCTCCATGAATGTATACTGTAGGGTATCATATATATATATATATATATGTATATATTTGACTGCGCAAATACTCATGCTAACTATGATTATCGTCATCGTCGTCACTATATATTATCGTCGTCATCACGATCATCGCGAGAATCAGTTTATATCTCGCTCCACGAAAAGATATACATATAATGTCGTCATGGCACGTTCGGGTGTCCTTAGATTTGAATATCTTGTATACATATTCTACTTATTTCGTTATCTATCTTTCGCAGAAAAAAAAAAGAAAAAAAAAAAAAAAAAAAAATACTTTTACGTTTCTAGTCCTCTTATACCCACGTTCTATTCGCATGACGTAATATATTAATACTATTGTATATTACTATACATAAGTATACAATTATTAACATCAATGAAATTTTTTATCTAAACAGAATTCGACTAAATACTTACAACTATACAACTACATCTATAAGGCCCTTTATCTATAACGAAGATATACTATTTGTTATCTATAAAATGTGCAATGCAATTACTGATATTAAACATTGGCTTATTTCATTTCTTTATTTCAATAATTATATCGTTATTTTTATTATTATTATTATTATTATTATTATTATTTTTCTCAATTTGGGGAAATTTTACGGAGAAGAAACGGGGATGTACTGTAAGTATAGATAACTACAGGCATAGATATAATACAATACAATACAATACAATAAAATAAAATGTGTGTCTGTGTGTTGAGAAGGCTAACGAGATATCCCCTAGAGCGAAAACGACTCTGAACACTCGCAATTATCATTACCATTAGCCAATCATTGAAAATCAAATATGTACTGATTTGAGCTGTAATTTTATTTTCTTATTTTTCTACCCTGTTTTATTATTTGATTGCGAGTATAAAATTGGTTTTGTTTATTATAGGTACCTGTAGCTATGATTATAAATATAACATCCCACGCACGAAAACTATGGGTAGTTTTATCACAGTTACTATATGGCTGGAATATGAGAATCTAAATCCACCCCTTCCCGTCCCCCGAACGAATTATGTACATCAAAATATTTCCGTGATTGAGTATACAAATATTACTGAGAGATAATTATCTATTTATTATAATATAACGATATAAGTTTAACTGTAAGATAAACGAAAAGAGGGGGCAAAAAGAAGAAGAAGAAGAAGAAGAAGAAGAAGTAGAAGAAGAGGAAGAGGAAAAGAACCGGGAATTACGTAACACTATACTTTGAAGCGAAAGAAAAATTGGTTCGATTTCATATTAATAGATATACATAGCTAGGTGTATTATAATTAGAAAAAAAAAGGAGCTTCAGGATGGTATTATTCATGTTTGTTCCTCGGGGGGGTTGGATTGCAGAGGGTGGAAGGGACTACAGAGGCACGAATTCATAGTGATTATTTTATTGTTTTTTTTTTCTTTTTCTTCAAAGAAGTGATTCATCGTCCGGATAAAACAAGAACGAATTTGAACGTGGAACAGGTTTTGTGGGAACCAAACGAGACTTACGATTAATACACATCACTATTATACGTACCTATACCTATTTAGGTATACATATACTATACATATAATGCGAGGTGTTTAGCGAGTTGATAGATCGTTAACAATATATTTATACTACATATATATATATATATATATATATATATATATATATATATATATATATATATATATATATATATATATATATATATATGTAAATAAATCTATTGTATGTAATACGTATGTACATACATGTACACATACTGTACTTTATGTAGGTGAGAGAGAAGAGAAGAGAAGAAAATAACTAAACGACGAATAAGAGGAGATGAGAGGAGAGGAAAAAGAGGGAAAGGGAGGGGAGTGCAAGACGTCTATAATAAATTCTTCTCGATGCTAATTTCAAGGCTAAACTGCACTCAGAATGCATACTGCACATACGTATAATAATGTATACGTAAATACGTATTATATGCTGATGTATTGAGGAAATAAAAATGACACAAAATAATATACCATAGAAACTAAAAAAAAAAAAAAAAAAAAAGATACAAATAGATAAAAACGAAAGAAAAGAAACGAATTTAAAATCATAACCGGGATTCTTCATTTTTTTTCTTTTATTCAAAAAAATTTGAATGAAACAAAATTCTTTTTTTTCCTTTTTCTATTCTTTATTTATGTTATAAATTATCATTGCAAATTTCCATTCTTCTCAAATATTCGTATGTATACCGTAAAGTTATAATCGGAAGATTATTAAAAAGCATTGTGTATATTTTTTCTGTGTTGTCAATAGAATAATAATAATAATAATAAGAATAATGATAATATTAATAGAAAATGTTAAGATAGTTATAATTAATACCGTGAAAATAAATGATATCCCGTGGTTAACGGAGTCTACATTTTATTGCTTCTGATATAAAGATATTGGGTAAAATTGATAGTTATTAATTCCAAATTAATAAGTATAGATATAGGTATACGAGAATGGTGTAAAGCCCGTGTGTGTTGTATTCGAAGTAAAACACTTACAATTAATTGAAGTAAATAATTGTCTGTAACAACAACGCGGTGAAGAAAGAAAGAGAGAGAGAGAGAAAAAGTGGTGATTAAATTAGAATTAGATCGTTACTATAGTTACGTTTCGAACTACCCTAACAACGTCACACAGAAGTTGATTACTAATTAGAGAATATCAACGGGGCTTCTTCCTCTTCTTCTTATTTTTTTTTTTATTTTATTTTATTTTTTACTTATTTATTTGTTGAGTTTTTTTACGTTTTAGTTATTTATTCATTTTATTTTCGTTTCTCCTTCCTCCACTTTCTTGATCAATAATTCACCAATTTTGATATCAAAAGATAAATACAAATATATACATATAAGAAAAAAAGAGCTAGATAGATGCATAGATTGAAATGAATATAAAATATCAAAGATATATTCACAACGGTTACAAGACGTCGCCGGATATCACCGGATCACCCGCAGTCCCGAATAAATGCCTAATTATTCTGAATTAATGAACGTCGTTTTGTTTATTTTTTTTTTATTTTTGTATCTTATTCTTTTTCTTAACAGTTGTCGTTAAATTTTTGTCAATTTAATTTCGTTCATTTGATTTTATTTTCATTCTTTGACATCATTTCTCGATCTTCATATAACCGTCCGTTCGTCCTCAAACAAAATACAATTGGTCGATAAAATAAAAATAAATAAATAAATAAAAATACACACATATAATCTGCAGTAGATGCAATAAAGAGAAATTATATATAAAATAATAATATAACATAACAATAATTCCAAATTGCATAATAGTCGTACAAATTTAATTGATTTTCCGCTAACAATAGACATACCTAGCCTGTTCTCTTTTCAGAAAATTTTGCATCAAACATTAAATTTTATCGCGGAAAAAATTTTCTGGCACTGTGTACGGGATTACATAAAAATTATTGTAGCTGCAGGGTTCAGGATCAACATACTAATTCAGCACACATATTCGCACGGTGTGAACTACGGATATTGTAATTGTTTGAGAAATTTTTGTGATAACTGCAAAAGTGTGATTGGTAAACGTGCTTATTACATAAAATCACGTATTTCTTTGGAAAAAAAAAAATATACTTTCTATGGATGTAGTGCAATTTCCGTAGTTCACACGATAGACATACTTATTTAGAATATTTATGTAAGACTCGGTTTATCTCAGATGATCGGTGCTAGAGTAATACTGTACGAATGAATTAATCATAGGATTCGTTTATGAAAGCTGTAAAATCTGACTAATCGAATTGCCTACATCATCGCGTTGAAACGGCATGTAATAGACAAAGATAAAGATAATTCAAAGGAAAATTGATCTTAATCTAAATCATTTCATAATCTATTTTGAAACAGATTCGAAAATTTAATGTCAAGGTCTAGGGTAGCCCTTAAATAATAATAATAATAATAATAATAATAATAATAATAATAATAATAATAATAATAATAATAATAACATTGAAAATAATTTTAAAAAGAATAATAAACGTGTGAGATTAGTCGTATAACTTACGCAGAAAAAGATTTATTTACAATAATAATAACAACAACAACAACAATCGTACAATGTTGTAGGATGTTCTATAAATTAAATAATGTACGAATTTATATTGTTAAATCTCAATGAAATAATTATTTCATTTATTTTTTTTTACTTATTTTATTTTTAAATATTTTCCATTAAATTTTTCATTTCTACCTTCTTCTCATTTCTAGTTCCATTACGATAGTTTACCTATATCATCTTACTTGGGTTTCCATGCCTCCACTTTAGGCCTAGTTGTACTATAAGGCATATAAGCATCCCTAGTTCCTGATAAATTTTCCGTATGATCAGCCATCCATTTGTATTTAGGACGACTCGGGTCCTTGTGAGGAGGAAGATCAGTTTTGTAATGTAACCAACCGTACCACTCAGCCGTCACTTGAGTTGCGTCGTAATTCAAACCGACTCGATCCGCATATTCGACCCAACGATTACGACCTCGAAAAGAGAAGAAAAAATAGAGGAAATGAATTTGAAGAGAAGAGTTTTGTACTGGTTTTTCTTTTTTGTTTCTTGTTTTTCTAGACTATAAGCATCTCAAAAATCAGGTAAAAACTTAAATATTGTAGGTTTTGAACAACTGTTATTAAAAATAAATAATTTTCAGATCTCAGCTGCCTATTTCAGAGAAAAAAGATAAATACATCAAATATTGTTTTCAGCTTTGAGTTAAAAATTTCTTCTCAACAGCTGAATTCAAGAATTATGTAAATCGTTAAAACTGAACGAACCAAAGCAGTTTTTTTTTTATTTATTATTTGATGATATTTTGGTATCCTTCAAGGATACAGTTTCTACGACTGGAAATTATAGTGTGATATAATAAAAAGGTTTAAAATCGTATTAGAATAGTGGACGACATTGAAGTTATTTTTTGTCGTTTTACATTTCGTCGAGTAAAAGAGTGAGAAGAAAACAAAATGATCTGAAAACATTTTTTATTTTTTATTTGTTTTTTTTTTTTTTGTTTCATTCAAGTTATGTATATTTTGTTAGCGGATAAGAAAAAAGTCTGTAAACGTAATATTATCATAAAATATATTAATAAAGATCGTAAATAATGTCTGAAATTACCATAAAAGTGCATATTGTTTTCGTAATATCGATTCCCAAATTTATCCTCTCCGATAAGTGTTCCGGATTTCAATTCATCGCGTCTGTGAAATATAAAAAGGGATCATAATAAAACTAAAAATAAAATAAAAATTGGGTGTTTGTATGTTGGAGGTTATGCTCATCGGTATCTTTGTTTTGAGTTATCTTTAAGATTAAGAAAAAAATTGACGGAATAGAATTTAACCGATATGTAAATGGCTACGATACGAACCTATACAGGGATCGCAATGAGCCTCTTATACCTCCATTATCTTTAATAATCGAGAAAAGTCTCGCTAGTTTATCAAGTCCAAAAAATTTCGCCATGTTTAATATGGCATCAAAGTGAAAATTTATCGGACGAATGAAAAGGTTACATAAATTCAAAATGGGCGACGGATAGTAGATGATTGGCATAGTATATGCAACATGTATGATTACCTAACTTGTTTTAAATTCAAATTGTTAGACATTAGGACTCGTATACAACTAACGATTAATACTTCAATCAAACGTATAACGATGATTGTAAACCGAGTTTAAAGTTAAGTAACTTCACAACTCGATATCTCTAATCTCGAATGTATCTACGACTCAGCCAGCGAGCTTCAGACAGTTTGTATTAAGCTCGGCTTGATGATCCAATTTCGTAATAAATGTCTCAAGTTTTCGGTTTTAATAATATTTGTCAGATACTATCTGTGAGTTAAATAATCTGTAACGGTGAGTAAAATATGTAACAATTTCACGACGAGTTTGTATAACAATTTCATAAATGTGTAATAACGGTAAAAAAGAAATAAAAAAAAAAAAAACATTTATACCAATATTATTTCTTATCCCGTTCATTAACGTGCCTCGTTTCTTGACTGACTCTTCCTCTTGTATAAATATCTACTGTACATAGATACAGTGCAACTGCATAGTGTTATTCTTCAACAAATACACAGTATTTAATCACTTTTATTATCCGTATAAAATCTTTATACTATCTAATCGAACTCACGATTGTTTAGACAGTATAAACAGTTCATTTTACCGTATTGAACAACTACGATTAACCTTACATATGGAGGATATTATTTTTAATTAACAATACGGACCTGTGAATGTTTACTCAAATTGAAGTCACACTCTCATATTTTATTTTCTAGTCTTGCTAATAAACTTGAATGAATAAATCCACTGCGATAAATTTTAGTAACCAAAATTTCTATAATAATTCTATTTTTATTTTCTTTTAACTCTATCTAGAGGTTAAACCTGCCAAGAGAAAGCAAAATGTCTGACTCGGAGGCCAGCAATTTTTCTGACAATGACAGTGATGCTGGAGGTCATGGCGGAGGCAGCGAAAGCGATAATAGATCCATTAAATCTGTTGGAGGAAGCGATGCGGGTAGTGGAGGTCGAAGATCCCGAAGCGTTTCACGAAGTAGAAGCAGAAGCAGGTCTAGATCAAGATCTAGAAGCCATTCTAGGTCTAGATCACGCTCTCGTTCTGGATCTGGGTTAGTCAGACTCAAATTATCACTCTTAACAACAAATCGTCGATTAATTTTTAATTTTTCTTTAACTTTTTACTCAAATTTGATCAAATTTGGTCCTCACAGTGGTCTGATTCGATAAATACTGATTCTATACTGAATTAGAACCAAATTTATTCTTTAAGCTCTGATAATGGAAGTAGAGATCTAGCAGTTGAAGCCAAAGAAGTTCAAAGTCTAATATTTTCACTCTAAACAGCAAATTGTTGATCAATTTTTCATTTTTCTTCAACTTCTTATTGAAATTCGATCATATCTGATCCTAAGAGTTGTCTGATTCAATAAAAACCGATACGATAATGAATTAAAACAAGATTTTCTCTTTAAGCTCTGATGACGGAGGTAGAGATAGAGCAGATGAAGCTGAAGAAGCCCGTTCTGGTGATGAAGAGGAACCAGAACCTGAGGAGGAACCAGAAGGTAAACTTTTTTTCACAGATAGTTTAATTCAATTGGCTTAGTTTAAAGCACTCGACAAAATTGACTCAATACTCCATACTCATATTTCAGGAGAAGATTTGGACGGTAGCAGCGAATATGACGAAGAAGAAGACGAAGATGATGACAGACCAAGCAGAAAAAAGAAAAAGAAAGACAGGTTGATCATTTTTAGACTCCAATTGAAGATAAAATTAGAATTTTGATAATCAGAAAGCAAAAGATCAAATATTATTAAAAAATCACTAGCAACTTTGAAAAGTTATACATTTTCCTCTAAATGAAGCCTAAAAATTCTGAAATGGGCCTAAAATCTCGCAATCTAAAGTCTGCAGGCACTTTGATAAATTTTAATACTAGCTACATGAATATTTGAAACTCATATCAAAATCTAGCTGAACAAAAGTAATAAGAAGATTCCCTGTTTCCTCTATTGTACAGATTTGGTGGTTTTATTATTGACGAAGCTGAGGTAGACGATGAGGTCGAAGATGACGAAGAGTGGGAAGACGGAGCGCAAGAGATTGGAATTGTTGGTAATGAAGTAGACGAGCTTGGTCCAACGGCTCGAGAAATAGAGGGAAGACGTCGTGGTACAAATCTCTGGGAGTGCGTGGGCCAAAATCAATAAATTTCCGTAATTTCTGCATCTAAAAACTGTATTAATATTTAAAAATTCGTTTTTTATTCAGTTCGCAAAAAGAAGACGAGATTGAAGAATACCTAAGAAAGAAGTATGCCGACGAATCTGTCGTCGCCCGCCATTTCGGAGACGGAGGTGAAGAGATGAGCGACGAAATAACTCAGCAAACTCTTCTTCCCGGTGTAAAAGATCCAAATCTTTGGATGGTAAAGTGCAGAATAGGGGAAGAAAAGTCAACTGTGCTCTTGCTGATGAGAAAATTCATAACGTATCAATTCTCCGGTAAGATATAACATCGAAATTTATCCAATCTCGGATATTTTATAATCAAAAACCATTTTTCATATGTCTTTACAGTTGAACCGCTGCAAATAAAGTCCGTCGTAGCTCCGGAGGGCGTTAAGGGATACATTTACATCGAAGCATACAAACAGCCACACGTTAAAGCTGTGATAGAAAACGTAGGAAATTTAAGAATGGGTATTTGGAAACAACAGATGGTTCCAATCAAAGAAATGACCGACGTCCTTCGTGTTGTGAAGGAGCAAACTGGCCTCAAAGCCAAACAATGGGTTAGATTAAAGCGGGGAATATACAAGGACGATATAGCCCAAGTAGACTACGTCGATCTGGCTCAAAACCAAGTTCATTTGAAGCTACTGCCTCGTATTGATTACACAAGACCCAGAGGTGCGCTTAGAACTGCTCAAAGTGAATCAGAGGCTTTAAAACGTAAGAAGAAAAGACGACCTCCAGCCAAACCCTTTGATCCTGAGGCTATAAGGGCTATTGGAGGTGAGGTGACTAGCGACGGAGACTTTCTGATCTTTGAAGGGAACAGATACAGCCGCAAAGGGTCTGTGGATCTTTACGTAATCATTTTGTGTTTAATTTCCAGCTTTTTAGGATAATAAATACAATAAATAATGATTAAAACGTTCAGGTTTCTCTACAAGAACTTCACAACGAGTGCAATCATAGCCGAAGGTGTTAAACCAACGCTTTCAGAATTGGAGAGATTTGAAGAAGCCCCGGAAGGCATAGACATAGAATTAAGTGGCACACCTACAACCGGTGTTTCGGCAGGAAAAGAAGATCAAGCAGTTACTCATTCATTCAGTAATGGAGATAACGTCGAAGTTTGCGAAGGAGAACTGATGAATTTACAAGGAAAAATTGTATCTATTGATGGGAATATGATTATGGTAATGCCGAAGCATGAGGAACTGAAAGAAGCCTTAGAATTCCAAGCTAACGAATTGAGAAAATACTTCAGAATGGGAGATCACGCCAAGGTAAACTATTTCATCACCCTCTTTCTTCATAAAAAAACAAATCAAGAAATAAACTGCATCTATACTTCGAAAAATCTCAATTTGTATTTATTTCTTAGGTTGTAGCTGGCCGGTACGAAGGAGACACTGGTCTGATAGTTCGTGTGGAGCAAAATCGCGTTGTTTTATTCTCCGATCTATCGATGCACGAGCTAGAGGTTCTCCCAAGGGATTTACAGCTCTGTTCTGACATGGCAACGGGCGTTGATAGTCTGGGTCAATTCCAATGGGGTGATTTGGTTCAATTGGACGTTCAGACAGTCGGTGTAATTGTCCGTTTAGAGAGAGAAAATTTTCACGTATTATCTATGCATGGAAAGGTCGTCGAGGCGAGGCCTCAAGGACTAACTAAACGTCGTGAGAATAGAAACGCTGTGGCTTTAGATTCGCAACAGAATACTATCCAGAAAAAAGATATAGTCAAGGTGATGATCGCAGCTATTTTCTTCCTTTTTTCGATATTCGCGCTCCTAACATCATTTTAATGTTCGATTATCTTCAAAGGTAATCGATGGACCCCACGCGGGAAGAGGCGGAGAGATCAAACATCTTTACAGAAGTTTTGCATTTCTACACTCAAGAATGTACCTCGATAACGGAGGAATATTTGTTTGTAAAACTAGACACCTGCAGTTAGCTGGAGGCAATAAGTCAGGAATGGGACCAGCGATGTCCCCATCATCTGGATTTATGTCTCCAAGAATTGCCTCTCCAATGCACCCGAGTGGGTCAGTAAGAAATCCAAAAAATCCAGGCAATTGAAAACAAGAATCTCTAATTTTCATTCTCTCTATTTAGCGGGGGTTTCGGTCGTGGTGGTGGAGGCGGAGGTGGCGGTGGAAGAGGACGAGGACGAGGTGGCGGAGCAAGACGAGATAGAGAACTGATAGGAACAACGATAAAAATAACTGGCGGTCCTTACAAGGGAAATGTCGGAATTGTTAAAGACGCTACGGAGAATACAGCCCGTGTAGAACTTCATTCAACATGCCAAACAATATCGGTAGATCGTTCTCACATAGCAAACGTTGGAGTACCAACTAAAGACGGAGGATTTAGTAGCTATAATCGCAACACTCCTGCCTACACAGCAGGTGGTCAAACTCCAATGTATGCTAGAGACGGGTCTAAGACTCCGATGCATGGCTCTCAGACTCCCATGTATGAGAGTGAGTATTGTTTGATAAAATCCAAAAGGAAAAAAACAGTTTTAAAGTTTAACAATGATATTTAATCTTTTATCTTATCATTATTTTATTTTTCAGATGGTTCTCGCACTCCTCATTATGGATCTATGACTCCGTCTCACGATGGATCAAGAACACCTGGTCAATCTGGAGCCTGGGATCCTACAGTAACAAATACTCCAGCAAGAACGAACGACTTTGATGGATACAGCATGGAGGAAGGTGGCTCGCCTGGTTATGCTCCTGGATACCCTTCGACTGGTGGTCCTTTCACTCCTCAAACACCTGGGACTATGTACGGATCTGAGCAGAGTTATAGCCCGTATCAACCAAGTCCGAGTCCGGCTGCTAGCGCTAGTGCTAGTCCAAGCCCGGCCGGATATGTTGCTACACCTTCGCCGTCCGGGACTGGATATACTACTAGTCCACATGGAGCGTTTGCAAGTCCTTCACCTATGGGATACAGTCCTATGACACCCGGTAATTTGATGATTATAAACATTGATGTTTTTTGTTAATTTGAAGCGGAATTTATCCCAGTCTTTATCATTTCATAATCCAGTTACAGAGTATGTACTAAAAAAACTTTGATGTTAATTTTTAAAATTACAGGCGTAGCTGGTAGTCCTTATAATCCCCAAACACCTGGCTCAGGATTAGATGCTGGTGCTGGAAGTGGAATAATGGGTTCTGAATGGCATACTACCGATATAGAGGTCCGAATACGTGATTCGCATGAGGACCCAGCGTTGGCTGGTCAGCAAGGAGTAATTCGCGGAATATCTGTAAGATTATCTTACCTATATACCAATAATATTAATTTTATTCAATGTATTGATGTTAAACATTGATATTTCTTACAGGGTGGTATGTGCGCTGTATTTTTACCTGCCGAAGATAGAGTGGTGAATCTTTTGTGCGAACAATTGGAACCTGTGGTACCTAGTCGAGGTGATCAAGTTAAGGTTGTTGTTGGAGAGGATAGAGAGGCAGTAGGGATTTTACTATCGATTGATAACCAAGAAGGAGTTGTTAAACTTAGCACAGACGCAGTGAAAATGTTGCAGTTGAGATTCCTATGCAAAATGAAGGCTCCGACTACTTAATAATAGTATTTTGTTATGTACAACAATGTGGATAATTATATTTTGAAAGAATTTAGTAAATATTCAAATAATATTCTCAGACACACAAGTTGTCAGAAATTTTCTCTATTACATATTAGACGCGGTTTGTGATTCCATGAATTTGTAATAATAATAATAATCATTGTTTTATTATTTATGTATGCATGTACAAAATACTGCCGTCTAATTCATGTATATGTAACGAATTAATTTTTATCATCTGATTTAAATAGACGAGTCGATATTACGAGTTTAATATGTTATCGATAAAATTATATCTTGAATAAAAACATGAAAATTGTAGATATTTGATTGCAATTTAAGATATCAATTCTCCTCAGAATTTATCTAATTCACATGCTAATTAATTATCTATATATTAATATAGTTATTAAATTAAAAAAATAACTTACCGAATTAAACATTACCGATCGTAAAAATTTATTATTATACAAGCTAAACTGCGCTGAATAAATTTCTATATAAAATAGAATTCGTAGGTTCTTATTAAAAAATAAATTATTCTACCATCTCCAAATTTCAATTCAGATTTTATCCTGAAAAACAAATTATTATTATTATTATTAATTAAATAATTTGATTTCCTTATTTTTCCTAAAAATCTGTTTCTAAACGCTATAAAGATTCTCCAATAAGTTTTTCGTTTTTTTTTTTTTATGGGTTGTCACAGGCAAAAATAATGAATAAAGATGAATACTTTTTCACCAAGAAGAACTTAGTTTATTGAATTTTTGTTTGAAAATTTACATTAGTTTCCACCCTTGTTAGCCAATCTCTTGTCACGTTCTTCGGCGATGGATAACTTGACTCCCTTGCCTTTAGGCAAACTAACGTAAGCCTTGGATCCTTTGCCGATAATGAAAACGTTGTGAAGCCTGTTGGAAAGAAAAAATAAGAAAATAGAATAACAATACGATGAATTCATTAATAAAGTTGTTTTCTAGCTGATAATTGACTTAGAAAAAAGCAAATATAATCATTCCTGAACTTAAAAACATTAAGTAATTAAAAATTTCTTTGAGAATCTTTTGTATCCTTCTTGGGTGATACGGAAAGGCTAATATCTGACCTAACAGTGACCTATAGAAGGATTGTTATTTAATATTCGCCAAATTTTGACCACTACACTTCTCTATGGAAAGTGGCTTGGCTTCGATATGGCGATATCATCCAAAGAGATAAAATTAAAGAATTTTTAGTCAATTTGATCAAAGACAAATACTCAGTTCAATACCTAGTGGCAAATGTGTGCCCTTGCGAATCCTTTATATGACAGATATCAAAAGATCCAGGATGACGTTCACGGCTTACAACACTGCCTACACGTCCCAAATTCCTTCCTCCAGTGATCATGCACAAATTTCCTAAAATATTTAGACGATTATTAATAAATTTTGAAGACAAAAACCGTCAGTCTAAATAAAATGATAATCAATTATCAATTTAAACAATAAAATTCATTTAAAATCTCTTTACCAGAATCAAAACGGATGGAATCAATGATCTTGCTGGTCGCAATATCCAACTGAATCGTGTCGTTGACCTTGATCAGGGGGTCAGGGTAGCGGATAGTTCTTCCGTCGTGAGTTACGAGGAATGGGATTCCCTTGGGGCCAGTTTGTACACGCTTTACCTTGCAGAGCTTGTACTGTAAGAATGAGACAAGATTGTTTACAATATTTTACGAATTTCATAGTATATAAAAGGACTTAATCGTCAAACTTGAATCCTTTATCTTTCCAAGTACCTTTGCTTCTTCAGCAGAAATTCTATGGATCGTGAAACGACCCTTGACGTCATAAATCAGACGGAAAAATTCTCCAGTCTTTTCAATCGTTACAACATCTGTAATGAAAAAAAAAGAAAAGGATAAAAACAAGAAATTAATGCTGTTTATGATTTAAAGATTGCTACAGACCATTTCGAGTAACTAAATTCAACGATTTTAATTCCTTTTTGTTATTTCTAAGTAAAATTCTGTAAAACAATTCTTCTAATATCGTTCAGTGACTAATAGATCTTTAGTTATCTCTTCGATTTGATATTAGAGCAATTTATAGACCATAAAACGAATAAATAGATGTTTTTTTTTTCAAATATCAATTTGTAAATTTTCCTTCAGCCAGAAATAATTGTCGAATATTTCGAATTCATTTTTCAAATGTTTTATAAGTGAAATGAAACATTCTTTTTGCTTATTTTATTTATTAACAGTTGTTTCCTTCTTGGGTAATACAAAGAAACCAATTTCTAGTTAATCTGTGACCATAAGAAGGATTATTTTTTTATTGGCCGATTTTTGACTACAATATTATTCAAAACAACTATCATAGCTTCGAACGGCCAGCTGAAGGATTGTAAAAAAATAAAAAAATAACTAAAAACGTACACAAATGAACAGAATAATTTCAGGTCCAGTTCTTTGATGAAACTAACTAAAATTTCTTTATTCTTTGACTATTGTCTGATCTAATAAAATTTCTTCAACCATTATCAAAAATGAAGAAATAGCCTTTTTCATATGAAATAAACAATTGGTTTAATTTTTTATCACATGTATCAATAAATTTAATAATAATAGACAAAAGAACTCACCCATAAAACCAGAGGGATAATTGGGGTCGGTGCGAACCTTGCCGTCAACTTTGATCAGACGCTGCATAACGATCTTCTTGACTTCGCAATTGGTCAAGGCGTACTTTAGCCTGTTACGTAGAAAAATGACCAACGGAAGAGACTCCCGAAGCTTGTGGGGACCGGTTGATGGCCGAGGAGCGTAGACCCCTCCTAGCTTGTCCAACATCCATGCTTTCGGCGCGTTTAAACGCTTCAAATGCTTTTTGGGGCCTCGTGCCTGAAATAATATATTTTATCATCATTTATGTCTAGAAAAAAAGAGAAACACTAAAAGATGAAGTAAAAAAAAATTGTAGGTTATGTCGCCGCGTAAAATTTCGTAAATTTCAGCAATAGAAGTCAATAATTTGTTCGAATGTTGAACTAAAGTTTAAAAAAATCTATCGTTACAGATGGAAAATAGAGATTTAAACTGTCAAATTGCGGTTATGGTGTGTAACGTTGTTTTTATTTTGGTCAATAAATAGTTTGTTTGTTTATCAAACTTTACGTAGGAATATAATTATTTGAAGGATATGAAACTGCGGCGAACCGATAATAAATCTTGGGTAAAATCTTGTCACTATTTATCTGGGATCTGGCATGGTAGCTAAAACGGTTAAGTTGAAACGACACACGCTCACTTGATGCACGTTTATCACAGTTTATTTCAATTACATATCACGTAATATTGACGGGTAACACCGCGGTGGATATTTCACTTTGATATTTGAGATGTGATTTAATACAATGAAATATTATTTTCACGATGTATTAGGATTTCTAATTTACGTCGCTTCTTCAACGAACTTACCATCTTGGATTTCTGAACGGAAAAGAGACCATAGAATACACAATTAATAATCGAGACGGCTTGTGTGTATGACGTCAGTAGATCAAGATGGCCGCGGTTTTATGAAAAACTCACAATGTAGTTAGACAGAATATTTATATCGTTGTAAAATAATATGAAATACACAAAACAATTTAAACGATTTTTTCAAGTACAAATTTTAATTTATCAACAAAAAAAAGATTATAGATTGCAAAGAAAATTAATAAAGGCGCCCTCTTGTGACGTCACACATTCAAGATGGTGGTTCAATTTTTTTACTAAATCACTATATAGTTAGATACTAGATTTCAATACCAATTTGGTGATTCAAACGTGACATATAATTAATAAAATGACGTGAAATATGTGCAAGAACACTGTGCAAGAGTAATGTAACACCAATTAAGTAACAATATTCAAATAATCAAATATGGTCCGTAAATCGTATGAATTCTAATCGTCTATCTATGCCGTGATTAATCTATGATTTGTTTGTGCAGCCGGAAAAAACATGGCGACATGGGATAGTGAGAAATTTGTCTCGGATAGAAATGTGGATAAAGTGGATGGAAATTTTGATAATATACTGGTAACACATGACCTGCAGGATTGTTTAGATGACAGTTTAGACCTGTCAACATTTGGTAAGGTGTACGAACAAACACCAGTTTTAAATTATGGAAAATTATCAGAAGAAAGTTCATCGTACATGGAAAAACTACGCGATGACAATACTGGGTGAGAATATTATACACAATTCTACTATCACATTATGATAATTTCTTAACTCTAATTATATGTATAACCATCTTAAATTTCGCGCGCGAAAACTTTCTACTAATTGGTGAGGCAGCTGTCAGTTTCTTTAAACCGCTTATCAAATTACATTACAAACCGTTTTATTCATGCATTTCCATATAAGGTCATTACCAGTTTTAACATCAAACTGTTTTCACTCGTTTTTTTCTTATATTGAAAAACAGAAGTATAGAAATTTTAATATTTACCAAATAATCATCGCCTTCTAATTAAACACACAATACTCTTACCTCATGTTATCCAATGAAATACACTCTGTTTAATTACTCGCCTATTCATTGATGTAAATATTTATCCAGCTTGTCCTCATCTCGGGTTACTAAACAGCCTTCTTCTTAAACTTTCCATAATCAATTTCTTTAGAGCTGTTTCAGTCTAAGCAAGATCTTTTATGGAAATGTTTAAAAACTTTTATCATCTAATATTTAATTAGTTAATTTTTTGTTGTTGTGATTTCTTGTTTTTATTTTACTAAATTTACTTAAATTCTTAACTATCAAACTTACGTATAAAGTTATTCAATTCTTTGAAATGTGTTGAAAAAAAACAAACAAATTTCATTCTTTTTATTTTTTTTCTGTTCATTATTCTCTCAAATAATCTCTTCGTAAATATCGACCAGTAAGTTTAAAGTTCAATTTTATTCACTTAGTAAATAGACGATGGTTTTATAAGTAAGTAGAAGAAAAAAAAACATCTTGATTATACGTTTTCATCATCTAAATAAATAAACAAACAAATGAAAGAACATAAAAGAAAGTAAACAGCAATAAAAAAAAAATCCAAATTTCAAATGAACCATATATCAAAAATCTACTTTAAATTCTATGCAATTAATATTTTATTTTTTGTTTATTCTTCTTGCTTTTAAAAAACAGGTGTTTTCATT
This sequence comes from Macrophya annulata, assembly GCA_963924015.1. NCBI lineage: Eukaryota > Metazoa > Arthropoda > Insecta > Hymenoptera > Tenthredinidae > Macrophya > Macrophya annulata. The sequence goes on from OZ001259.1 coordinate 33,887,920, forward strand.
CGTTTAAATCCTATAAATACTTGACTCAGCAACCTCCTCCTCTTCCTTCTCAAGTAATAATACATCTGAGTCTTTTTAGCCATTACTCATACCAAGTTATGTACCTTTACTAAAATATATGATATTTTTAGTCATTAGATGGTATCAGAGACTATGTAATGATGCCCAGATCCCGCCTCGTCATGCCTATCTATGTGTCTATTAATCTTGTAGCTAAAAAAGTTTGGTGGGGGGAAAGAGAGGGAGTAAATTGATAAGAATGCTATGTATATATAATATATGTCCTAATCGATAAAGTTATTAAATAATGTTTAATTCAAAGCTGTTTTAACTCAACGACTATCTCCTTATACTAGGTATATACATCATACTATTAGCTCGGACGAAATCTACATGCGGATTCATCCAGGGCAGAATGATTCAATGCCAGACGATCCATCTCATGCTACAATTACAATTGAAAGTACGGATCCGGACACTAATCAGAAACATATCAGCCGTTATAACTGCGAATATGACGGATGTACCAGAACTTATAGCACCGTTGGAAATCTTCGTACTCATATGAAAACTCATAAAGGTATATTGAAGATTTTGAAAGCTGGAATAAAGGCTTTTTGGGGGAAAAAAGCTTTTTTAAGAGATTCTGTAAGCCGGGAATTATGTATTGTATTGTTATCCCGTTTTTATATCACTCTGTATAAAATAGAACTTTTAAAAGCCTCTGGTTATTTATAGAAGTTCATTTTTGTAACTCTGATCGAGAGAAACACTCCGTTCTATATATAGAATTCATTCAGGGAGTTGGTACTTTGCCCGTTGGAAAATACCTACAGAATTTTTTATATTATTTTTACAGGCAATAAATTTGATTCTGATATAAAATAAATAGAAAAATAGAAAAAAAATTTTTTTTTGTTTTTTTTTCCTACTTCTAAGGATTGTTTTTGCAAATTTTTCTACAGACAACCTGATTCTCCTTCATTTACGCCATTTTTTTTTTTTTTTTTATGTTTATTTTATTTTCAATTATCGTTTTTCTAATTTTACTAATATAATACATTTTAATATTTCTGCTTTCCAAGGATATTACTTAGCGGTAAGTCCATACGCATTGATAATCGATGCTTCTCTCTCCCTTCGACTAAAAATTGTATCGATTAAACTTTTATTTTAGTAAAATTTGTTCTAAAAAGTGATAAAGTGAGACTAGCTTCTTTAAACGCATTTTACTCAGATCATAAAAATTTTACATTACTTTTCAGGTGAATATAGATTCAAATGCGCAGACCCAGATTGTGGCAAGGCATTCTTGACCTCCTACAGCCTGAAAATTCACATCCGAGTTCACACCAAGATAAAACCATTCGAATGTAATCATAATGGATGTGAAAAGGCATTTAATACTTTATACAGACTGAGAGCTCACCAAAGACTACACAGCGGCAATACATTCAATTGTGAAAAGACCGGATGTGTTAAATTTTTCACAACTTTAAGTGATCTTAAGAAACATGTTAGGACACATACGCAGGAACGACCCTACAAGTAAATTTAAAAAATTTTTTGTTTATTGTTTTGTACTTTGAATAATCAACGCGATTTTTCTACTTTTCAAGTCTTTAATTATTTAATAATCTAATCGAAATCGCAATGTTTTACAGATGTCGAGAGAACGGCTGTGGGAAAGCTTTTACAGCTTCGCATCACCTTAAAACTCACAAAAGAACTCATACAGGTGAACGTCCTTACACCTGTTCTTATGTGTATTGCAAAAGGTCTTTTACTACTCCATACAGCCTTAAAAGCCACATAAAAACTCACAAGAAAATTATTAGAAGTGAAAGTACGGTACGTAGTTGAAAAAATTTGAAGATGTTAATCAATTTTCCGATTTAGCTTATGATTAGATTCCATAATAATGAAAGTAAACGTATTCTAGACAAGGATTAGTCCTTAAACTGAGAGAAATAGTAACTTTTCTTTGAAAAACGAATCAGATTTTGTACAAAATTTTGAGATTTTAAGCTTGTTTTTTATTACAGAATCAAAAAGAGGATTCCCAGTCCATTTTGAATGAAGAAAGCGTCCCACCTTGCCACCCAGAAGCTAAGATTGAGATAAAAGAAGTCAGCGATAACAGCAGCAGCGTGCCTTTTTATACGATAATACCTTTAAGTTTAGAAAATAATCAAGAGGTTGAAAACGTGACTTATATTTCAACCCAAAACTCTGATAACGTTGAACCGATGTCAGGTAGTTCAATGATTCACGTTTCAACTAATGACGAGAAGAACAATTTCAACCATTACGTTAGTTATGGTGTTGCAAGTCGTGGCGTACAACGAGTAACAATATCCTCAACATCACCGCGAGATTTTGATTCACGGAAAAGTAACGACATGGAGCTCTTGACTTCTGGCAATATCATAGACGTTTTGAATAACAATGACGAGTATGACAAGTTGAAGATATTTGATCAGATATCAAATCCTGAAAGAACGAATGTTTCCAATGAAGTATTACTGCCTATTTCAATAACGAACGGTTGCGATTCTGTTATTACAAAGGAAGAGCATTTGGACACGCTTAATTTGCAACAAGAAATTATGCAGAATGGTCTGCAAAATATTATCGCACAAATATCCGAGACTAAAAGCTTCTGTAATAATCCAAAACGTTACAAGAGCGACGATCTCACTATTCATAACGAATTTACTAATCAAACTAACAACGAATTGAAAATTTCTTGCGAAAACTCTGCCTTTTATGCCACAGAATCTGTCGTCGATAATCATAAACTGTTTAACAGCGACGGCGTACCTTACTGTAATACGGTAAACGCAGGGAATGATTCGGAACAATTTTCTGAAAAATCATGTGATTTTAGAAATCCTAGTCCTAATTCGATCGTTAATGTTGCAAATGACTCTCAGAATTTGAACGAAAAAGCGACGCAGTTAATCGCAGATGAAGCAAAACCCAGAATTGCTGAAATTATATCAAATAAAAAGAATATCAATAATTTTAACAGCAATTCAAGTGTTAAAATCGCGGAATCAAAACTGTCGACCAATTCTGAAAATTCAGAATTATACTCGGAAACTATTTTTAAGAATTGTGAAACTGGAAGTAATTTGCTGGACCAAATGAGGAATAACAGTCACTCGGAAGCAGTCGAACTTGCCATTGCTTCAGAAGAAGAAATACCGTCACCTTGGATCGACGTAATGGCTTTAGCCTCCGCGCCTTCTTTGAGGACGGAATCGTGGTCCGAATTTAATGCTTTTCCAACCGCTGTTCATTCGCTTGTAGATCTTGCCGGTCCTGAGCCTTATCCTTTGGAACTTGAGAACGAACTTCAGGGAAATGTTGACCTTGTAGCAGCCATAAATGGCTCTGAAAATATGAAAGTAATTACTAGTATAGCTGGAGACGAGGGGAGTTTATCCACGATGATTAATACGCCGAATAAAAACGAGAGAAATATTTTACAGGAGATAACAGCAGACGCTGATATTTGTAGATGCGTTGATTGCAAGTGTGATCATTTAAAGAATTGTCATAATTGTTTACCCGCAGTAACTGGGCAAAACAAAAATAAGGAAAAGATGCATTCAACAAGCGTAGAATCTCAGCTACAGACTGAAAGTTTAAATAACTTTAATGGGTTTGAAGTCGCGAAAAATATCGAGTATAACAAAGAGCTGGCTTACTCCGATGAATTAATAAACCAAGAGGCTTTAATAGTAAACGATTTTAACAGCTATGAAAACACATTTGGTATTAAGGAAAATAATGAGGAAGTTAAAGACTGTACTTGCGGATGTATTCATCAGAGTATGGAGTCTGAATTTATGGATATTACAGGCATGGAAAATTTTATGCAAAAAAAATCATGCGAATGTTTAGTACTTGAGAATGGCAGCAAGTTCTGCGAGGCCATTATCGAAATCGAAAATATTATTATCAACAAAAACTTTCCTCAAGGCTCTGATAGCATCCTACCAAATATTATAGCCAATAAAGAAGACAATGACAAGATAGAAATCAACGGCGTTAATGAAAGCAGTAAGAAATCAACTCAGAGTTGTAAATGCGGTAGTGAATCGGAATCTAATACAAAAGAGGAATCGCAGTGCAGATGTAACAGCAACTGTAACAGTTGCAAATCAAAGTCAACTTCTATGACAAACGAAGAAAATTTATTAAACGATAATAAACAGAACAGCGGTAGTTGTTGCGGAAAGAATTCTATCGAAAACAGCGTATCAGTCGGAAAGATGAATTCTGATAAGAAAAATTTTGAGAAGACTAGTTGCTGTTCTAAAGTAGGTAGTAACTATAAAGAAACAATTCTTAATACAAAATTGAGCCCTTCTACAACTTGTAAATCGATTAAATCTGTGGACGAGGTGGAATTGAGTTCTAAGAAGCAATGTGGAAAGAAAACAGATAAGAAAATCGAGACTAATAATTCGAAGAAAAAAATTCAAGAAAAGCTTCAATCTCATTGCGGGAATGATGATTACTCGGTGGGCGAAGGGTTGTTGAAAATTGGTGGTAATAGCGAAACAATACCTATTGGAGAGCGGAACAATGATTTGATAACACAGAAGATTAGCGATGATTTTTCAGCGTGTTTAGAAAGCGATTGTCTATGTGATAGTGGGACAGGGGGAGGCTGTAGATCATGCTGCGTTATTGTTTGCTTGAAAACCTTGCAGCAACTGCAAAGGGTTTATAATCAGAATCAGAATTGTTGCAAAAATAAAACGTCTGGAGATCAGAATGTTTCGGTGCCTGTTGCTTTGATTAGAAAGTTAGCAGGTAATGATTAAAGTGAAAAAATTCTCCACCCTCATCTAGTCATGTAAACGAAAAAAGAAGAGAAAAAATAAATACAAATTTATAAGATGGAAAAGAAGGATTATCTCATAACAGACTGCAGTGGCTCATGGGATTACGGTTTTATTTTTATTTTATTTTTTTTTTATTCTGTGAGCAAGTTGGCAACAAATTTTGAGTCTGATAGAGACAAAGTGACTGTATAATTGTAGATACAGGTCTTTATTTCTTTTAATTTACAAACGTAATGTCATATTTATTTAGGTATTTTCTCAATCCAAAGAATAACTTTCTATACAACGAACTAATTTAGAATATTTTTTTTTCTCCCATATACTTACAGATGCATAATACCTATATGCCTGAGCGAAGTTTAAACTCTTTCTTTTCATTAGTTCCTATTAAAAATAACAAAAAGTGGTTCTAAAATTTTTGTAATCTGTTAAAACAAAAAAAATATCGAATTCCAATACTATTTCTTTTTTAAACAGTTACATCACATTATACTCGGCTATTATTACTACGTAGCCTATTATTTTTGGATTGTTAAATCCTTGCGACATGATAATCTGCTGTTTTATTAGCAGAGCTAAGTTGATTGTTAAGCTATTACGTAAAGAAAAATAACAAACTAAGTTTTTATATAATTTATTGTTCAATTTTATCTTGAGAATATTTGTTGCCAACTTTTATATATATTGTAGAATTATATATATATACATATATAATACATATATATATATATATACATATATATTTAAATGGTAACAATAATGATTACCAGCACTTGTTACAAGTCACATCAGCTATTATCATGACCGTTTTAGAGATGATCATAGCTAATATCATTATTTGTATATTTTTAATATACAATTTTTTATTTTTTTTTGAGATTAAGCCTATTTAATTATGTACTTATAGTTATACCTATGCGTAACCAGAATTGGTCACACCTTATGAGTCCCAAAGCAATACAAATAACGTGCCAAAAAAAAAAAAAAAAAAACACCAACAAACTATATTTGTATATACAATATTATTAAAAGTAATATATTATATATGTATACATATATACATTACTTTATATAAATTTACCAGTCGATTCTATTAAGAGTTAACTGATATAACTAAAAAATATTTACTCACACAGAGCCTGATGCTTTAGTTACCTATATTCAAAGTAAACACTAATTTTCCGCGTCAAATTTTTTAAATACTGCTAAAATAAAAATGGCAGCTGTAAATAACTCGTGGTAAATCAAATTCGAATTATATTTTTTCTTTCTTTCTTTCAAATACTACAGCGAAAAATTTCTCTTTATTCTACTGTGAGTTTAGAAATATTTATTTATCCATAGCAAATGCTTTGAATCACTTTATCGAAGTCATTGATCACAAACCATTAAATATTGTGTTTTAATAATTGTATGTAAGCTATAACAAATTACATTGGACAACGAAAAAAAAAAAATTAGAAAAAAAAAAAAATAAACGTAACGAGTATAATAGTAACTGATAGCTTTATGTTAAAGCCGTAATAATAATAATTTAGCTGCGCAATGTTTGTTGAAGGCTGTTTTAAGTACTTTTCAAGGTTTGCTTCGTTAAAGATTTAGTTATTTTTGTGTACCTATTATATTTTATATAGAATTTTAGGATTGAATTTTAATTATTATTATTATTATTACTATTATTATTATTACCTATTATTATTATGTTTTGAAAGTATATCATTTTACTAAAACTAAATAAACAGAGTTTACAGTAATTAGTCTTACTTTTAATACTTTCCATTTCATACTATTCTGTTTTTGTTTACGTTTTTTATTTTTTTACTCTTATCAAAAATAAAATAAAATCAACTCAACACATTTATTATAACATAAGGTATTCTAAGAATAACTTGTAACTTCTATCTTACAATCATACTATACATACTTATCGTATGTATATATGTATATAAATTTGAAACTATCAATTAGTCTACATATACTAAAGCAAACAATAAGTTATCTATAAGAAATTAAATACTAATTTATAATACATTAGAAACAATCAGTGCATAATAATTCGGGTTTTTTTTTTCGTTCAGGCTTTGGCTTCCAAACGTTTGTCAAGTTATTTTCTATTGAATAATACTAAAAAGCACCACTCGGTGGGAGAGGGGGAGGGCGTGTGCTTTGTACCGTGTACACAATTTTCTATACATATATATTTTAATTCAATTTTTAACTTCTTTTATTTAACTAATATCTCATTTTTTTTTTCTTCCTATTTCTTTACTATTATCTGTTCTGTTCCCATTGTTCCCAATAATCTCTAGTCTGCATTTCTGATAGGCGAGATATGGTGCGATCAAAAGCAAACAGTTCTTCTTCTCCGGTGAATATACTAGACTTGTGATCCTCCTGGGAAAAAAAAAAAGAAAAATACAAATTAAATTAAAAACATCAATGAATTATTCATAAATTTTAAACAGAGCTTTATTTACATTTTATAACTATAAAAATATGAAAAAAAAAAAAAAAAAATGATAGTACTAACAATAATACTTTTTAACAACATACCGAGCCAATACTTATTTTTAAATCATCCATTAGCATTCTTTTCTCATCTGTATACTCGCTTTCACCTTCTGCAGTAAACAGTTTTTTGTGGGGAAGAGCTGCTGATATTACTACTCTTATCTGTGACATATAAAAGAATTTAATCATTAATTCTGTTTAAATAAAAGAGACAAAAACATTTAATCACAGGATTAATTTTACTATAATTATTGTCACCTTGTTATCATAAAGCGTATCGATAAGAGTTATAAATCTTCTGGATTGAGATTTGAGCTTAAAATTTAGCGGCGGTACGTCCCTTATTATAACAGTATGAAAGAACTGTGAGAGTTGTAGATAATCACTGGCACCAAGTGGCTGGAAATATAAATAAAAGTAGAAATATGATAAAATTTTGCTTTTTTATGGGTCAAAAAGCAGAGTATTTTAGTCTAATATTCAAAATTCATAAAATTTTTACCCGATTGCAGAGTTCGTCAAAAGTTGAGTCTAGAACTTGCCCACAAGCTTTAGCGAATGTTACGTTGCGACCTTTAATACTGATTGTTCTTGACCTAACAACGTCGTTTTCCATAGAACATAAATACTTGAATAGTTTATCAACCCCGTCATCTGCGTCTTGCCCTTTTCTGAAATTTAGAATGTGGAAGTTAGGCGAAGATAAATCGTGTTTAGAATCAAAAGAAACTTCATTCAACGTACACAAAGTAGTTTTTATCCTTTCCTGGCCCGACTTTTTGCCTGTAGTCTATACCAGAGTCTAATGTTTCAACTTCGCAATGATCTTTCAAGATTTGAATGAATGGGAAAAAATTTGCTCGCTGTAAACCGTTTTTATACAAGTCATCAGGCGCCCGGTTACTTGTTGCGACTACTATTACTCCATTGTCAAAAAGTTCAGTGAACAATCTCTTGAGGATCATTGCATCAGCAATGTCTGTTACCTAGAGGAGAATTTTCGATTATTTAAAGAATGGAGAATCGTTGGTTTAGGATTATTTAGAATTTTTATTACCTGAAATTCGTCAAAGCATAAAAGCCAAGTTTTTTCGCTAATTGCCTCTGCAACAGGTGGAATAGGATCAAAAGGCTGAAGTTTGGTGCTAGTGTGATCTCTGACGATATTTTTCTTAACTTCATGAATCTTGCCATGTACGTCAAGCATGAAAGAGTGAAAATGAACCCGTTTCTTGTTCTCAACCTGTGCAAAATACGCCCATAAATCAAGCAAACGACTTTGTAATTTAGGGACTGCCAAGGCACAAGAGTTTTGTCATTAAAAATTAAAAGCCAACTATTTCAGGCACTAAACTTTTCCCCCCTAAGTATTAACACTTGATCAATTTAAAGCTGATTATTATCAAGATTTAAAGGGCTTTCTATCTACATTCTAAACTTGTTCTTTAATATTAACGAATCTTTCAAACAATTTCCACATGATTCCCGGAGCTTAAAAGCAAGGAACCTTATACAACTGATAAAAGGAGTATTAGTTTACACCTTCATTAGGCTACTACGTCCGTCGTTGTTATCCAATCTTTTCTACATTTGGTTTTGTGTACTTAATGCTCCGAGACCAGATGAGTGGGAGGTTTAGCAAGCTTTTTATTTATTTAAATTATTGAATGATTAGTAGGAAATATTGTGAACTCGACTGAATATTTGTACAGCTTTGAAAAGTTTTATTTAACAAATCTTTTAGTATTTTAAAATCTTTCCACATCCTCAAGTCTAGCAATTTTCTATATAGAATTCAATTCTGAATTGCATGCAAGAAACCGAATCTCAAACATTGAAATACACAATTGAAAAAAAAAAAAAAAACCAAAAGGAATCAAAATTATCCATAATTTGAAGAAACAATAAAAAATGAATAAAAAGGCTGGTTAATTCAAATGAGGTCAGCTCTGTTTTCTACACAAAAATTGAACCTCAAAGTAGCAAGTTTTTTCCTAGCAAAGTTGAGGCAACAACAATTGTATGAGTCAGATATTTTCAGACTCTAACAATAATTATAGAGTACTGACCAAAAAAACGTGGGTTCATTGGGTTCTGAATAATAATCAAGATTGTTTTTCGAGATGAAATATTTCCGACGAGTAAACTAAACTTGTTTTTCAAACTAAAATACAAGTTCACGACCTTAATTTACAAATTTAAAAAGTCCATATCCTTAAAAATAGTAGTTTTTAGTAAATCAGTTAAAGTTTAAAGTAAACAAAACCGTGGGTATTAATTCTCAGGTATTTTTCTCAATCTCTGACTTCATCTATTTAACAAGAAGGACTTACATACACCTTAGAATTCATATTTTTCTCATTTTTTTTTTAGTTTTAAACTGCTTTTTTGCAGCATGTTCTTTCTGAAGATTTTACAACCAACATTGTATTCTCTGGCGAATTAATTTTTCTGGCACTGTGTACAGGATTACATGAAAAATATGAGACCCACAGGACTTAGATTGAAAATACTTCTTCAGTCCACATATCTGCACAGTTTGAACTACGGATATTAAAATCGGTCGGAAAACTTTTATGATAAATGCAAGAATGGGATTAGTAAATGTGCTAATCATGAAGAATGGAGTAAATCTTCAGGAAAAAAATATTTCCCATGAAAGTAATTCAATTTCCGTAATTCACACGGTAGAAATACTTATCTGAAATATTCCTATAAATTTTTTTTTGTCTCAGATAATTGGTGCCAGCATAATCCTGTACGAATCAATTAATTATCAGATTTACCTAGAGAAAGCTGTAAAATCTAACTATTTCAATTACTTCAATACATCTAAACGGCATTTGATGTATAAATAACGAATGAAAAACATAATGTAAAGCAAAATTGATCTCAGCCTTTACAATTTCGTATATTCTATTCATAGGTTTCAAAATTGGTGTCAAGGTATACGTAAGCCCTTAAAGCGGAGGATAAAAATCAGCTTAAAATAAAAAGCGATATTTTTTTTTTCCAAGGTTAACGTATTACATTCCCAAATAGTTTAGTCCTTATTTTAATGATCAAAATAATGATAAAACCCGAAGATGTGAATGTGTGAATAAAAGCAGTGAACGAAACAAAGATCAAAATGACTATATTAAATAAATAAATAAGTCATTGAATAAATAAATGAAACGAATGGGAATAAAATTAATTAATCATTTATTACGCAATATTTCTCTTCGTTCTTCGCATGTAAACCTACTTAAGATGTGAGCAGATACCTGACAGCAGTTATAGAATAGGTCCATCAACATTGTTTTACCTCCACCCACAGCTCCATAGAGGTACAATCCCTTTGGTGTATTATCATCTTTTTTTTTCCCTTTATTCACCGCCCTGCCCCTACCTCTTCCAAATAATTTATTCCAAAAATAGTTGCGTTTCACAGGTTTGTAGTCTGCCAAATCTCTGTAAACCCTTTCTAGGCTTTCAGCTATTTTCATTTGATGATCATCGCTGTTTAAATCACCTCTAGATATTTTTTTTGACAATACTTTAACAGGTCCTTCATCATTTATTTCAATTTTTGGTTTTAAACCTTCTGAATAATTGAAATATATTTGTTTTTGAGGCAGGGGGTTAAGAGATTTTGAGAGCAAGTGGTAGAAATGTTTCATATTTGTTCGTCGAGTTATCACAAGGCTTGCCATGACTAGTTTATTTCATCTAAAACGATAATTGCTCAATTTTTTTTATTTGTCTTTTATTCAAATTATTTTATTTCGTATATTTGCTAAACAAATTAGGCTCATTATTATCGCAATATACAATTGTGTTTAAGGAATCGAATGGCATAATTAATAACCTAAAAATAAGGTTAACGGGGATAAAGTAAGGAGGAAAATATCTAGGAACGGATAAAATTTCTTAAGAAAATTACGTAAAGTTATTATTCAAAACTTGTCATGGAATTAAAAATAGCACAGGCAGAGCATACATCGCGTGAGGAAAAACTTTTCCATGATGAAATTAAGGAAAAAAAAAAAAATTGATTCGATGTGTTGATCTACTTACGTATTTCTTAAAACAAGATCTATTTTTTCACACAGATTAATTATATTAGGGCGAGTATTATTTTATCATATTTATATAATCACTTATTGCGAAATTATCTGGGTTACGTATGTAGGTAGTGTCAATAATTTTACACGGAACAATATATTCAGTTTCAAATACACTCCTTGAAGGCGCGCTGCTGCTGATGCGAGACTTATGACGATACGGAGCTTCACACTAAACACATGTCAGTTATCATCTGGCTCAATTTACATACACACATAACGTGTATACGTCATTAATTCCGATGATACCACGGCGGGAAATACCAGAAAAATCGAGAATCGACCCTGAATCGAATACAATACTTTTTTTTTCAACTGACAGATGGCGTTACGCGTGTATTAAAAGAAAAAAAAGAAAAAAAAAAACGCGCGTTTTTCAAACCTACACAAAGTTGGTCCCCGACTTTAGTTTTTCAAATCTATTTTTTAATCAAACGGATGGAGATACGACGTTCTATCGGAGACTGAAAAATTGCTCCTCTATTGCTCTTAATTAACCCACTTTCATTTTTAATTGCTCCATTTTAGTTTTTTGAGAATAAAAGAAAAATCGAACCAAGGATTTTCTATAGTAATTCGGCCAAATTCAAATCTGGGTTTTAATCAAACGGATGGTGTTGACTAAAGATACTTTTATTGCTCTAATCTTATTTTTGTTTACTCCCATGTATTTTCAACGAAATAAAATGATTATATGAGTTAGATAACCAATATATAAGATTGCCTGATACCTAACCTCAAAATCCGCTGACGGATCTATGAAACAACTATTCACATAGTTAGAATAATAAATTAAAAAAAAAAAACTTATCTTGATTGTTTGACGCATATTGTGTTTTTGTCCGCATAATGCCAAATTGTGTGGTACCAAGTTGCTGCAACCGCACTTCTGTGAAAAGCAAACGTCACGAGGAAATAGAAGAACATATCAAAATCACATTTCACCAGTACGTAATTACTCATTTGTAACTATGCAGCATATTCCAAGCCTACAAAAAAATGTGGTAGTTGTAGTATTATGAAATCTTCAAATATTTTTCTCTAACCAATCAATGTAATAAATAATTCCGTACATGAGTTTCATTTAGAATATTATTTAGATTTCCCAAAGCAGAGGACCGAAAATTACAATGGGCCAAAGCAATGGGATTAGAGTTACCAACACTACACAGAAATCCTTATATTTGTTCATTACATTTTCCAGAAGGAAGCTTTGATAGAACCTCATTAGCATGTGTCAGGCTAAGAGATTACGCTACTCCTTGTGTAAGTATAATTATTTAATTTCTTTCAGTACTATCCTCATATTTTGTACAATCGTCATCGGTAATAAGTTTCTAACAATACTGAACACATGTTTTTAATAAGTATTTGACATTGCAGATAAACAAGACATATGTCTCCAAGTTGCAAACAGATCATTCTTCATCACATGAAAACCAAGTAGCTGAAACTTTGATGAGTGTAAATGTGCCTTTGGTTGCGATAGAAAATAAAGAATTTGCTAAAAAAATTGTTGCAAGTTCCTGCGAATCTGTAAATAGTCATTTTTTTATCAAAATTACTGATATTGCAACTTTAACATCACATGGTCATAAGTGTCAAAAGAATTACGATTTTGGTTCCACAATGGTGCTTATGACTCCATGATATCAGATGCAGAATGTATTAATAAAATGTGTACTCCAAATCAATTTATAATTGTAGTTACTATCACATCATGGCATTCCAAAACGACATCTACAATTTCAAAAATATGAGTTAAATGCACCAAAACAGAGATGTGTTAATGCAATACTTGATGAATCAACTGTAGAGTCAAGACATTCGACATCAGATGCTTTTACACGTAAGTAGCTCTGCTGGAGACTTTTGCGGATGTAGAAATAAAATATACCATGTATCAATTTCTTTATTTGTACAGAGACTTATCCGAATGCAGTTATGGTACAGGAAACAACAGATGACATGACAACAGCTATTTCTTCAAACCAGACGTGGGAAACTCCGAGAAAGACGCTTTTAAGGAAAGCAATGCAATATCAAAAGAAAACTTCTCGAAAGCAGATACAAGCATTGAAAAAACAAAACCAACGCCAAAAACTAAAAATTGCAGAATTAAAACCAATTTTAAGCAACTTAGAAGCTAAGAATTTGATTTGCTGACAAGTAATATGAGATTTTAAAAACTATTGGTATATCAAATAAATTTTACGAACAATACCACTCGACTATCTGATATTTGCAGCAATTTTTTTCAAGTTATTCAGAGAGTACTAAAAGTTTCGGATGTTAAGCTTCAGCCAGAAAAAGAGCTCGGCTCATCCCATCAACGACAGTAAGTATCATCAGGTTTGTATTAAAGGACGAAGAAACATAATAAACATATTTTTTTTATTTCATTTATTCATATTCCCATTTTGTCGGTAAGACCGGTATCTGGCGTGACTGTTGGTAAAAATAATTCGTCACTTCGACCGCGAGATAGCGATACCATTTCAGACCCCGTTGGCGGCGTGAGCAATAACATTGAACTTGGCGAGCTGCAGGGTCAGTGACCCTCGTGGCGTCAAAGGATTTGTATAGGGTCTGCGTTAACGAGATTCAATATGAATACTTCGAACAGATATTTGAGAATTTCTATCGAGATGCCTGTGACATCGCGACAGTTGTATCTCGTTAACGTAACCCCCATATAAATACTACGACGCCACGAGGGTCACTGACCCTGCGAGAGCAGGTGCCGCTACTCAAGTGCAAGGTCGTTGCTCTTCCCACCAATGGGGCCTGAGAAGGTATCGCCATCTCGCGGTCGAAGGGAGGAATTACTTTTGTAAATTTGTTTTGAAATATTAATCATAGTGTCAGCGTCACTCAACGTGGTAACGTAGCTTCGTGGCGTTAACGAGTTCACAGGGAGCTCTGTGACGACTTTGACAGACATCTCATTAGAAATATTCCGAACCCGGAAATGTTTTCACGTAGATATTAAAAAATGTAGTATGTGAATTTTCAAAATTGGGTTACTTACCTATAATTAATTACTACGTTATTTTCAACTCTTCTCTTCCTACCACTTTTTATTTCAGGTATTGAATAAGGTAAGTGAATTTTAATGATAGTAAGAAGACACGGTGTAATTTTTCAACTTATAGGAATTTTAAATCGGAAAATTAGTTGCGCCTAATAATATGCAATCTCTGGTCGAATATTACACGAATGGCATGCAAGTTGCATATAGTAAGGCGTCCAATTTTTCCCGCCAAAAATTTCAGCATACCTCCTCGGGTCAGATGTTCTGATACCAGGAGCAATTTTTCGACTTAAAATGTCAAATATTCCAAATTTTGTAAGCGAACGAGTCATGCACAGACTCATCTACAGCTTAGATATACGCTCTCGATCTTTTTGTGATCGGACAAAGAATTCTCTCTTGATTTTTGTCTGGCAGTTGCGTTGGTCGTTCGATTGCCAGAGAAAAATAACTTAATTTTTAAAATTTACATACTGCTTGTTTAATATCTACATGACAACTTTTCCGCATTCGGAATATTTCTAATGAGATGCTTATCAATGTCGTCACAGAGCTCCCCTGTGAACTCGTTGATGCCACAAGCCCATGATGTTACCGCGTTGATTGGCGCTGATACTATAGGTATATGAAAGGAATAAGCCCAATATCAAGAAGAATACTTACCTGTAGACTTGGTATATAGGGACAAGGCCCAGGAAACAATTCTTTAAGCTACGGACCTCTGAACCACAAAGCATTATCCCTAATCCCACACGGAACAAGAATTAAGCTAACTCCGATGACGGGATAAGCCTCGGTAAAAGAAGAAGATATCCAGATTGCATTATTTCTTGTTCTTTCTGCAATTATTGATAGGATATCCAAATTTTCTGCGTGAAAATGGTCCATCAATCACCAACAAACGATTCTACATCGATTAACGTTAAAAATGGATCAAAAGCAATACGATTGGGGTGCTAACTGAATCAATCTCCTGGGCTAATTAAAAAAAATTGTTTTCTAATCAACGGATTACCGTCAAACGTCCGTATTAATCCATCATTCACCAACAAACGATTGCAAAGACAATTAATTAACTCCGAGCAGATGAGGGGCTAACTCCGTGAAGGTAAGTGTAGCCTATTGAGCTCCCCCTGCAGCTCCATCCATTGACCAATTTTTACTGACGTATTTCAGTTTCCATTTAGCAAAGGAATTCATGCTCCCGATCTTTAGTCTTCACGAGCACACCTTATCATATTCTACTCTCCGAACTTGAATGTAAGCCCCTGAATTAAGAAAAAAAAAAAAAAAAAAAACGCCTTATTATATCCAGCCACAAGTTAGACATCACAATCATGTCGTACGGGTTGCATGTGACAAGGCGTACTGTCGAATTAATCAAAAATCAATGACATATAGTTTTTTTTTTTTTTAATTCTGCGACTTGGCGAAAATAAATAATCCAGACCGTGGCGTCATCCCGTTCTCACGGTGGCGAACTCGCGATCTACTTTTGCCGCAATAAGCGGGCCGACAGCCAGTTTGAATTTTTGTATATTCGAATTCGCAATTTATTACTAAAAAATAGTTTACACTGTTGATACTAACAGAAGTTTTTTATGACATGATCAAATATTCAATATGTTAGTGCGATTCCACAAAGTTCACACATCACTACTGCAACTAATTTGAAAAAAAAATAAAATTCAAGACGATTTCAGAAATGGAAAGGATATGATACCTAGATTGAAAATTTATTTCTAAATACAGAATGATAATTTTCGATTATACCAAATTCTAATCAAATCACAGACGACGTATAGGAAACGTTATGTTTCCTTTGAATAAAAACTATTTCATGACCTTTAATAATTCAGTAAAATATTTGGTACTAAAATTAGACATCCAATTATTTTCGTTATACGGTCTTTGACAAACCTCCCGTATCGATGTTATCCTGCAAACCTTTTTTACGCTATTCCATATGGATATAAGCTTGATGTTAATTATCTTGCGAAAATAAATTAAAAAAAATCAACGACGTTCAGATTTTATATTGTTTTTCACCCGATCGTCTGTCCGTACCTCCGTCGGTCCATCCCAGCACGACGCACACATTATCCTTGAAAGACGGGTGAATAATTTGACCAAGTACTTTGCGAGTTTGAGGATCGGTGAGAGGATCAAAAGCATGCAAATACGCTCCGGCAAGTCCCAAACAGCCAGTAAATTGACTTCTATACGAGTTATATAGATATTTGAATAACTTTCAAAGAACGGGGTTCGAGTCTTCATGAATTTACTTATTTATATACAATGATCATTACGGTGCAGTTCAACCTTCTATGGATAATATTCTAAAGATGTATAGTATATCATCCCCTTTCCGCAAACAAAATCTTATAATATTATACTTAACAGCGTATATCTACACGTATAAGGGAATAGGTATAATACATCTTCTTAAGTCCATCTGTGGTTCTAAGAAAGGTTTAAGTTAAAATACTACCTGTAGATTTACAGATCATTCATATCAGATTACAACAAAAAAAAAAAAAAAAAACTAGAAATTCGGAACTAACAGGGCATTCGAATTTGTAAGAGCATGACAGTAGGCACGCGCTGGCTATTTGGTCACAAAGCGAAATGAAATTCCTGAGAGTGAAACCGGAGGTAAAAGAGTAGAATGTTGCGTTTTTTTTTTTTTTTTTTTTTTTTTTTTTTTATTACGATCCCCGGAGCTATGTGCCCGTTGAAAGTCAAGAATTAATTGTAACTTTTGACGGCGAATGATGTTGCGGCTTTGATCTTTCAACATCGTAATCGTCCGGCGAACTGAATGAACCGAATCTTCTCCAGTTGTGGATTCAACACATATATCGAAATTTGTCGCTCCAAGGCTTGAACCTCACGTCATTTTTTTTTTTTTTTTTCATGTATAGGTATACATACATACGTAATACATAATATACATATAAATACTAACGTAAAAATATTAATATAAATATACGTATGTGTATATGTATGTACAAATGAGCAATACACTCCGGGGCAGGTGGGTAGATTATATACCAGCTACGGCCTGAATGACGCCATAAGTAAGTACACAAAGCCTTGTTGATAATGGCACGTCTGTTTGCAAAGCGGTAAAAGCAATACCGGGGCGCAATGCCCCAAGCATCCCCGATGTATGTGCCTACTGTGTTGAGTGCTGTACCCCTACCCCAAGCATGTATGTATATGTACACATGCATAGATATAGTATGTATATACATGTGTACTTACATACACACATACATATGCTTCTATTGCTTCTCGTGTAATGCTCGGACCCTCTAACATTGCGTACTACTGCATCATCATAGTCTGTCCGACCGCATACTCACCGCGTCAATTTCAATTAACGCGATCACCTACACACATATATATATATATTCAGCTATTGTACTTTACATTGGACACTAATATTGACTCGTTGCCGATGAATGGTATGTATGTATGTATGTATACGTGTATATACGGATACATACCTTTACGCCAATCAAGTTAACTAAATTAGCGAAATTTTCATTACTGGTTTCTTCTTTTCCCTCCCTTTTTTTTTTTTTTATCTTTCTTCTCTTTCATTCAATTCAATCCCCGATTCGTTCGACTGTATAATACAGGTATGCTGATTATAAGTGATCAATCAGTAATCAGTTCCCCTCTGTATACCTATCTACCTACCTACCTACCTACCATTATTCAGTTTTATTGCCATGGAGAAGTCTTACAGATGATGTTGGGTAGACACTGATGTATAAATACTGGCACATTTACAGTATCACATGTTGAATGATATGCGATTCTAAATATAGTATAGAAATTTTAATATACTAGAACAGTAATAGTAGAATATATACTGCACGACTGTTACATAGGTATATACTATAGGTATATATATATACACATATACATCTACAGTTGGTACGTATTGACTGAATTCTGCCTAGGTATGTATATATATATCAAGTGATGCAACAGCTGTGTCGGAATTTACGAGAGTCACTATTAAATTTGGGGAATTTCATATATAGGTAGAGAATGTATCGATTCCTTTCGTGACCGGAAATTTAAAAGTTGAAAACTCGATGAAGTTTCAAGTCGAGTTCCTGTCCTTGGAAACCCGAATCTAAGCCCTCGGGTCTAGGCGCATCGATGACCCGGAATCGATAACGAGATTTCGGAAAAGAAAGAAACAAAAAAAAAAAAAAAAATGGTGGAAAATGAAAAAGAAGAAAAACAAAAAAAAAAAAAAAATAAAATAAAATAAAAAAAAAAAATAAACGGAGAAAGGCTATTCGCCACGTGGACGTCGCGACAACCGATAAGTATAGTTGCTTCTCGTATAGTGAGACTAGGAGGAGCTGAAGAGGAGGAGGAGGAATAGCAGCGGTGATAGCTAGGGAAACGATAACGGTTCAAACGCGTTGAATCCATTAACGCCAGTAATAATGGGTTTACTCTTTGCCGAAGTAGTGGTTGCACGCGGAGACTAGCTCTCTGTCCATGCATCACGAGCTTTTTGTTGATCCGAGAAGATACGCGGCGGGGGAAGATAGCAGGTGTGTTAACTTTTCCGCAGGTAACTCGACACTTTATCGAAAGGCTTTGTAATACACTGGAAACTGACTCTCTCTCTTTTACTCTCTCTTTTCCTCTCTCTAGCTTGTTCTAACTCTCTCTCTCTCTCTCTCTCTCTCTCTCTCTCTTTCCTGACTGTCGGTGAATTTAGCTTGATAATTGATCAAGTTTCTGGTGCCGTAACGTCGAGGCTCGCGTTCGCCTCCTAATGTTCTTCACGAATCTGAGCGTCGAAGACTAATTGAAGAGTTTAATGGAAGCGAGATTCTCCTCTCCTTCTCTCTTCTCTCTTCTCGTCTCTTCACCTCGACACGCTAGAATTTTCAATTAATCGTAACCGTTATACTAATTGCAAGCTTGCGCTTGCTTGCTTGCTTGCTTGCTTGTTTAGTTAGTTGGTTGGTTGGTTGGTTCGTTGTGGGATATCGATTGTTGGTTTGTAATTGTTTCTTCTATTCCGTTGCTCATAGTTTAAAGAAAATATACAAAAAAAAAAATATATATATATTTCTATCTTATTGGCCAGTATAATATACTGTGGATCTGAATAGCATTATTATTAAAAAGAAGCAATCTTTTCGTGGCCGGTTCAATAAAACGTAACGAGCCCTTCGTCGCCAGATGTGCCAAGGGTGGAGCCCTAACGCCGAGTCGTTTTAATCAACATTTGATTGACGTACCCCGCAGGTTGGCCAAGTTGTTGTCCATCCATTACGTCGTTTACCAAAAATCCAGTCCCGATATATATATATATACATATATATACATATATAGGTTATATACCTGCACCATCCCACGTTATATTTTTTCTCCCCATTTATATTTTTATTTTAACTATTTACCACCGCAAAATCACAAATCACCGAGCATCGTTTTACCAATTGATTCTAAAATACCCTACGGGCCTGGAAAAGTCAATGTTTGATAAATCGGTGCCGTTAAAAAAACGAGCACGTGTTCACCCCAAATCAAACGTCCTATGAGAATCGACAATTCTGTATAATCCTCCCACTGTGAATTTTTTTCTGTTTAAATATGTTGTTAAAATCAACCCACCGCATAAGGCAGGGATAAAAGGTGATACAGTTGGCTCTATACGTCGATGTACATAGTTTTTATCGTTCTATGAAATGAACGTTGGCCATTTGACCTCACAGTACACCACGGTGGACAGTTTCATCGTTAACGGTACAGATTGTTTCCACTCCTGTCTACCGATCGTAAAGCTCTTAGAATTTACTCGTATAAAACTATTATTCGTACTATATTACCGGCCGATCAGTTCATGTGCAGAAGATCGTTACCAAATTTCCGATCTATAGGTATATAATATATGCGAATCATCCGATCTGTCGGACACGGTCTAGTCCTCGAAAGTGAAAATCGCGTCAAGAGCCCTCGAAGGAATATGTGAAAGGGGACGTCGATTGAATGGGTCAAAATGTCTGTATATGAGATGGGGACAAGAGTACGGATCCACCTCTACGTATGTTGTTTGATTAAATGGGCGGTCCATTGCAGAGTTAAATCTTAATAGCCACATTAAAACGGCTAATTGTCAAGGTCACAATCGAGGATATACTTTACGACGGGTCTTTGGCCCCTTTAAGTACTTATAGTATATATATATATATATATATATATCTCTTGATGAAACGGGGGATCCATGGCGCCGTTTTCTGTTTGTATCCAACGTAGGGTGTAGCTAAAGGATCAGTTTTCCTCAGTCACCGCGCACTCAGTACGTACGAGTATCGATTCGCCACCCTTTTCTTAATTGCACTGTTTTAAGTACCGGACCACTTGTCGCCAGATCTGATTTTCTATATACCTATAGATGCGGTAAAGACTTTGTACGAGTTGGATGGTGTTGGTGGATTGATTATGTTGCCATTGCCTAGTCTACGGTTATTGTTTTTGTCAAGTTATCTTGCCCGTCATTCTAACACAGGTTCGTATAATAATGTTCGTATTTAAACGATTTATACCAATTTATTCATCTCTTATATACGAACTGTACAGAGTTAATCGCTTGGCGACTGTCGGCATTTCGCGGATAGATGATATGTATGTATACATAACATCGTCGTTCTTATCGATCCTTCAAATATCGTTTCGATACCAGGCTACGCTAAACTTCATTTCGAGAGGGACGCAAGGGAAATCCATTTGTTCTCACTAATCCCGTCCCTTGTGAGCCCCTCTCTATCATCCCGGAGCCAGTTAAGTATCACTGTGACACCGGACACCTGGCCCCGAAAAAAATTCCGGGCGCTTATCTCAGCAGAAAACATTTTAGAACTTGGATGAGGACATTTCAACAATAAATACGGTATGGTATGGTAAAGGAGAAAAAAATAAAAATAATAATAAATAAAACAATATACCGTCCGGATTTGTTAAAAAGAGAAGAAGAAAATACAAAAGTGAGGGGTGGAATATTTCGTTAAAAAAAATTATTCTTCAACGTTTAACAGCCATGTGACGGTGCAATTTACGAGAATAACTCAAATTATATTACGAAAAGAAATAAAGAAAGAATAACAACGCCGTGGGAAACAATTAGTATTTTAGGTACAGCTACAGGTATATATCTTATATACGTGCTCGTATATTATACATACCTATGGGAAAATGAGGTATGTATGTACATACAATTATACCTAGATATAAATACTTAATATTTTGGTAGCGCTTTTAGCGTATCTTTGATAGCGCTGATGGCCTTCCAGCTCAGATTCCAACGATGAAAAATATACTTTTTTTTTTTGATAAAATTTTGTTACACAATAAATTTTATATATCGCGGTTTCGTTTGAACTGCCAGACTATCTAGATTCCTGACTAGCTTAAGACGTTCGTATTCGACAAGCGGGTGGATAAATATGTATATAAAGTTTTTACGAAGCAGATGTTTTCTGTTTTCTGTGTTTTTTTTTTTTTTTTTATATATTTCACTGAGTTAACGACAGTAATATAATTGTTTTTGTAAATAAACAATTTTATAGATATATATATATATATGTATGTATATAGGTATATGTATATATTCACAGAAATGATGATCGATTAATTGATTTATATAAACGACAAACTGCAGCTGCAGCAGATCGCCAATCCAAACATATTTGAGTCTTTGTCTGCAGCGGTACAATCATATACATTATCTATCTACTTCTAATATGTATATATATATATATATATACTTCTATAATCTATTACATACTTAATATACATTCGATTATAAAATTTTAAATCGCGCAAAAATTTTTTTCTTCTTTTTTTTTTTTTTTTAAATAATTAACAAAAACTTTTGGAAACGATAAAAAGGACAGACAGATTCATTTTCCTAGACCGTAAGTTACCTAGTCAGCGTTGAAATTGAGAGGGTGCAGGATCACTCGACGTTTCCGACACGCAGCACCTGAAAACTTTCCACCCTCAAGTCACTTTCACGCACGTTAACTTCGAGCACGTTGATTGTCTATTCGGTTTCAGACCGCCAGTTATCTTAAATGTTCCTATTGTTTATAGTCAAACTCGACCCAGATTTAACTAACGGAAATAGCGAGCTTCTAAATTTTGTATAAATATATAAAAAAAGAAAAAGAAAAAAGAAAAAGAAAAAAAAAAAGCTAAACGAATGCAGAGTAGTGTTTACTTTGCCGTCCCTCGACAAACAACACATCACATCACCTTTCGAAAAAAGACATACTCAATGTAAACGACATTCGGAATAAGATGGGTGAATTAATCATTCAGTTCACATCGGTAAATTCACTTATCTGATCTTTATGATTCACGTGGAGGTGATCGATCTCAATAAAAATCTGTTTATCTCAAATTTTTAACGATGGGGTCGGACTGGAGTTTCAATATTTTAAAGCTTAGAAGGGTCGAAATGACGATTTCATTTCTGACGATTACGAATTTTTGAAAGTGTTAAAGATCAGAATATTCAAACACATCAACGTGAACATTAAGAACATCAGACTTTCAGGTAAATACTAAATTTGGAACTTCAAAACGTACCTTCTCAACCACAAATTCTTCTTCAACTATTTCCGATCTCCGCAAAAGAAGATTAAAGAAATAAAAACAATTTATAAGTAATTTTGAAAAAGCTGCTATGATTGATTTTATGTATTAAAAAATGTGAAAAATTCGAAATTCTAAAGCCGAATAGACACGTACAGTATCCCGGAAAGAGTACATACATAGGTACAATTTCAGAGTGGTAGGTACTCACCTCGGTCCTCATGAGGAGAGTCCTTAAAAGGCGTGTTCCTGAAGATTCTTGGAGTTAGTATCACGCGGTTTTTCATCTTTAGTATCGGAAATGGAGCTGGTGGAAGGATCCATTGTGACAAGTTCGCATCCAGTTGGTGTCGGGGTATTAGCACTTCCACGATTTGGATGTAGCAAAGTTTCCTCCTGTACAGTTTCAACGTCTATACCATTACCGTTGCCATCACCATCGCAAGTTCTCTCAGTACGAAGACCACCGATAGATTGAAGACCACGTCCATCGGAAGTACGTCTAAAGCATGGCAAAACCTGCCGCAGACACGTGCAATTCTATTCAAAGAATAGTCGGCAAATTTGTTACGTCAAATAATTTCTAATTAATATTAAGTAGGTGTATTTAGATTTATGATATTTTCCTTCCGAGCTACCCTTTCCTAAAATTCATCCCATTAAGGAAAGTGAGGAAAGGTAAGCAAGTAACTCGATACATATCCTTTAGCCATCTTTAGATGTATATTGACACTTTTTGTTTCTCATTCGCATATATGTATATTAGACCGTTTCAAAAAAATCGATTATTTTTCATTTTCAAAGAGTTAGTCAAAAATATTGTTCCAAATGATGAAAAAAAAATGTTGTCAAAGTTTGAGCTCTTAATAATAATATTAAGAGGTGCCTCATCGCGATTTTCTATTTCCCATTTAAATAACATGGGAAGTGGTCTTGTGGAACTTTTCGATTTTTATATCTTGAAAATTAATCTACTTAGAAAGATTCTGCATGAATGCTGTTGTTCAAAATTGTACGCTCTACAAAAAAGGTCTCTTGGTCTTTTTCGATGAATCCAACTGTTTCCAAGTTCGTCATGATTAATTACAATTAATAACCAATACACCAACTTGGAAATAGCTAGATTTATCGAAAAAGAACAAGAGACCTTTTTTTTAGAGCGTTCAATTCACTACAAAAATATGTTCTGGTCTTATCAGTACACTAATGCGTTGACGAGTTATAGAATTCCAAAGTTTAAAAAAAAATTTCCCCATGTTATTTAGATTGGAAATTGGAAATCGCGATGAGGCACCTCTTAATATTAATATTAAGAGTTCAAACTTTGACAGCATTTTTTTTTTTCGTCATTTGGAACAATATTTTTGAGTTACTCTTTGAAAATGAAAAATAGTCGATTTTTTTGAAACGGTCTAATGTATACACGTCGTTTCTTATATACTCTGAATCTTGTGAGAAACCGCGCTGCTGTAGGAAAACGTAGCTGATAGCTAAGAGGCTCAGAACTCTCATACCATTCGCGGTCGCGGCTTTGTGTCTGTTGAACTTATGGCGTGGGAGAGAAAGCCGTCCGAGAAATAGGAAGGATTTACATTATCCTGATAGTAAGTTTACCCGACATCTGGTACCGGATTTTATACCCATACCTACATCCAAGACTTCAGAATACCTATTGGAATCCATTTCCCGTAACTGGTCGTAGTTCAGGACATTGACGACCCCACTGAGGAAAAACAGCGCTTAGCTTTACCAATACTTATAAAATATGGGAATTGCTTATGAGTAAGTTTGCCAATGTGTATAATCGAGTATATTTTATATAGGTATAAAGTATATAGGTATGTACATATATATGTATACAGGTGCTGAAAGTCACGTTGTTAGGAATTTTGGTAATGATGTTATTCTTACATCAAGAATAATGACTGGCGTTGAATATATATCGCAAATTTTGTTGAACGGGGTGGTAGTATTAAGTTGTCCGGAAAGCGTAGCTCGGTATATTATAATATGTATATAGCTATAATATAAAATGAGAGGAAAAAGAAAGGAAATAATAATAATAATAATAATAATATTAATAATAATAAGACAAAAACCAAAAGTTATTGTTCTATAACACAAACCTGCTTAAATTCCTTACGAAAGTTTTCGTTAAGCCAAGCGTAGAGGAAAGGGTTGTAACAGGTGCTACTCATAGCGAGGCAGTGGCTCATGAAAAAGCACAGTCTGTTGTATGACCAGTCAGTGACTGGTGAGTAAAAATCGTTTAAAACGTTAATGATGTTCATTGGAAGCCAAGAGACTCCAAATATTGTGACCATAGCAATGAGCATTCGATTTGTCCTGCGTTTTCTTTCCTTATCAGCCTCTTCCCGTCTGCTTGTTTTAGTACCAGGTTTAGTCCTGGCTCTGTCATTTAATTTAAATGATACAGAGACGTAGCAGAATGCGATTAAAAAAAAAGGTACAACAAATTGAAGAAATGATGTCAGACAGCTAAATACTTTACGAAAATGCTCGCTTGGCCAATTCTCCTCACATAATCTGTACTTGTCTTCTTCAAGTTGCATGTAAATACCGTATGGTAGAGTTAGAAACAATGCGATAACCCATATACCGGCTATTATAGAAATGCAAACTTCAACTCTCATGCGAGGCTGGAACGGGTATATTATGACAAAGAATCTGTCAACCGCAATGCTTGTCAGTGTTAAAGTACTTATGTAGATGCTAGCACCTTGAGCGTAGGGCACTAGATGACATAGAGTATTACCGAATACCCAACCCCCAAGGAAAGTGTATAACGGCGTAAATGGAACGGCTAATATGCACAGTAGAATATCGCTAAGTGCGAGATTAGTTATGAATAGATTTGTAACAGTTTGCATTTGACGATTACGTGCTACTATAAAACACACCAATACATTACCGCACAATCCTAATACAAATATATTTGCATAAAGTATACAAAACGCTGCTTGGACACCCGAATTTGACGTAATGTCACGCGACGGGTAATCAAAGTTTGTTAAATTTAAATTATCAGAGTCCGAATTATTCCCCATAGTATATTACTTTATAATTATAATAATACAGATGCCGGAAGTCTATGCAGAACGTCAAGACTCCCGGACATACGGCGACTGCATATTATTTTTTTCTTTTTTCTTCTTCTTCTTCTTCTTCCACTTCTTCTTCTTCTTTTTCTTTAGTATTTACTCGAGTCACGAGATGAGATTTTTATATTTTTTAATTTATGTTATGTATAACTCTTCACACTTGAATGATGAATTTATTCTTTCATTTTTACTCGTTGTTGTTGTTTTTTTTTTTCTTGTTTCTTTATTATTATTATAACACAGATAATATATATATAAATATATACATATATATAAAGCGTGAAAAAGTGATATAAAGAGAGATAAAAAGAGAGAGAGAGAGAGAGAGAAAGAAAGGGGGGTAAAAATTTCGTTCGATAAAGTTCACCCTGATTAATATACAACTCGTGGATGTATATTAAACTGAGGTAAACACGAAATTTTCAGCTAATTACAGTGTTCATCGAAGGGTAAATAAAATCGTTTAATTCGGCAATGGGGGTTTGGGAGGTGGAGGGGAAGGGGGGGAATACCGGATTTCCTTTCCTTTCCATTAAAAAATTTTTTTTTTTTTTTTTTCTGTTCAATTTTAAATTTTATTAAATCTTTCTTGTGTTGTATGACGTAATCGACGACGAGATAAATATTTGCCTAGGAAGCGCTCCCTCCCCCCCATCCCCCACCGCTCCTTTCCGGGCTACCGATCGGATCATAATTTAGTTAAGGTGATTAAGAATCTTCGATATATTATGTAATATTATTATACATCAATAGTTGCATGATGTTGTAAGCCAAAATCCGGGATGCGGTTCGTATAGACGGAAGTGTAAAATTCCGATATACCGTTAAGACCCGTTGAATATATAGATATATTATATCCATAACACTACATTATATATCTATATCGTCCAGACCGCCAACCGCTAACCGTTTATCGTTTTATACTTTCCAGCTAACCCGAGGACGGAAGGAGGTAAAACTATTTCCGAAACGTTTAGCAATTTACGTTATATCTGTATGTATATGTATATATATATGAGCGTATGTATGTATGTTTGTATTGTATACATAATTTCGTATTTTCAATATACCCGTGTGCGCCCCTTTGAAAGTCAAAAACCGTATACCGTCAAAGAACTTTGCTCCTATAGGTATAGGTAGGTGTATATGTATATCTATACCCTTCCTATATACGCTCGACGAAAAGCAAACATGACTATGACTCTCTCTCTCACTTGGTTCTCCTGGCTAATCCTGGCCTCGTTATTACACCCGTTATCCACGCTCGAAATCGACCCCCCCCCCCCCCCCCCCCCCCTCCCTTCGTTTACCTATTTCCCTATTTGAAGCTACCGAAAATCAAAGCTTCAAAATCACACGGCTATTAAAATCTCAGAGTGAACTTTTCTGAAAGACGAATAGGTATATGTAACGTTTATAGTTTATTGTTTCGTCTTTTATTTTTTTTTTTTTTTCTTTTGATCACGATTATTAGATAATTTTGGGTAGTTTTAAACTTTTCAATGGTTCTTTTTTTTGCCGTGATGGGGGGAGGGGGGACAATTAGTTGTAATACGTATATCATGTATATACATATAGTTATATATTTGTATATAAAAATATATATGTATATGTATATGTACTTGATTCGTATACGTATTATCTTTGCGAATATTTGAGAAAAAAAAAAACGGGGACGATGCTGATGATGAAAGAAAAATAATAAAATTGAAAAAGTTAATATTATAATAAGAAAGTAAAAAGGAAATTTCCTTTGTTTTTAATTTATTTTTACTTTTTCTTTTTTTTTTTTGTTCTTTTTTTTTTTTTTTTTTTTATTATTTTCTTTTTATTTTCAAGATAAATAAGAAAAGGAATGGAATTGTCAATTGAATTACGGTTAACCACGAAGCTTTTTTAATGACATTCCCGGGTAAACATTGTACTTCAATTATACGGTTATATTTTAATGGAACAGAGAAGAAGGCCCGGGAGTCCGTGCAGAGAGGCTTGAATTACGGTCTGTGGTAATGAATTCATTCGAACGAGTTAACAATAACTAGAAATAACATGCCTCCGAAGATTATACTGGATAGATACTACACAGAGCGTTAATAACAGATTATAATTAATTGTCTGTTGCGAAAACCTTGCGTTATATAATTTATACATATATATATATATATATATATATATATATATATATATATATATATATATATATATATATATATATATATATATATATGTATGTATATATGTAGGTGTATATAGATACATATTTACATGTATTACATACATACATACATACATACATACATATATATTCCTATTCAGAAACTTATTATGAAAATATTCGAGTTCTTTTTTTTTTTTTGATTTATTATAACTGAATTATTGATTGAAATTATTAAATATTTTATTATACAAAAATGAAAAGAAAAGAAAGAAAAATAAATAAAAAAAGATACATACATAACATATACCTATGTATATCGTATGTTGTTGTATTGTGTATAATGAATTAATGAAACTTAAGTTGGTATCAGCGTATATGTTGATAAATCGTTCGATATTGATTAATAATAATTAAAAACGCCCCTCGATCTCACCCTCGCGTATAAAATTTATATAGTTTAAAAATTGATTATAAAAATTTGATAAACAGTTTCTTTTCTTATACATTTGTTTTTTTTTTCGTTAGTTTACTTTTGATTTTAATGACTGATTCGAAGTTTAAAAATCTTTATACATAGTATAAGTGTATACGTATGTATATCGAATTAAACGAACCGAAGTAAAATATAAAACAGTAGAAATTTTTTTTTTTTTTTTTTAAAACAACAAAACAAAACACAAAAGAATAAATAAATAAATAATAATAATATTAATATTAATAATAATAATATTGATAAAAATTTTGTTTATTTTAATGTTATACCGCGACATTTAAATATACTATAATATATATATATGTATATATATACTTTTTTGTTTGTTTTTGTTTTAGTTTGTTTGTTCTTTGTTTTGTTTTTGTTCGTTTTTTTTTGTTTTTTAAGTCAAGCCGAAGATAAGTCAAAGAGATTTGAGAATCATCACGCGACTCCGCAGGGTAACACCAAGTGGCAAACTTTGACGCGCCGATATTGGTGCGCGACTGAATTTAGGATTCGCGAATTCACAGCCGCGGTTAAACCACAGGCGTCGATTTCCCGCGCAAGCGTCTCCGCATATATATAGGTATGTATGTAGTATTACTACTCCAAGCGATAATAAAATATCTTATTCATACCTATACATACGTCTTACGAAATTTTATTAAAACAAAAATATAAAAAAAAAATAAAAAAAAAAAAAACAATTATTTATCATAATTATTTATTTGTTGATTATTTGATTAATATAAAAGAAAAAAAACAATTGCCACCTTTTTAATTCTCTTTCGCTATTTTTATTTCTTATTTCTTATTGTCTACTATAGATCTGAAGATATTTCTATCTTGTATTGTAATAAAAAGAAGGCTAATAATAATTGACTGATTTTTATTATCTAATCATACGTATATGTATATCTATGTATAAAAAGAAAAAGTAAAGTAATAAATATAGGTATATATGTATATAAGAAAAAAACGAAGAAAGAAAAAATTGTCTCGAGGACTCGTGTGTCGTAATTTCATAGCAATCCCTATTGCGAGTTTCAGGATCCCTGGGTTACTAGAGTACCAATTACTTGTTGATTAATAGGTGCAGGGTAGGAAGAGACATAAAAGCGAAATTGATCGGGGCAACGAGCTCGTTGTTAAGACACTACGAGTTAATGTATATCTACCTATGTATATGCATGTATACGTACATACATACATACATACATACATACATAGATATATAGATAGATAGATACGTAGATAGGTATTATACACGCTTTATCCATACTACCGTAAAGTCAACGGAAATTGAATTTACCGACAATTTGCATGGTCATCATTCTATCTTAGGCTAAAATTCGATTACACCATTCGCACAGGGGACTAAGAAATTTCCATTCAATTAACAACTTGAACATGATGTACATATATACCTCTTTACTTTACGAAGAAAATATATCTTGAAAACAAACTTGTGATAAATCGAAACATACCTTTTTTTTATGTTTTTATTTTTATTTTTTTTTTTTTCACACTTTGATCTACATATCTCATAAAATAGGATAGAAAAACACGGTATAAAAAGATACAAACGAGCTGTGTTTTTTTTTTTTTTTCTTATATCAGTTTCTTTTTTTTTTTTTTTTCCTCACTATTATTAAATGAGTTTTACAAACATTTTTTATGCGATGGTTCTGTAACCACGTAAAGAAAATTCTGTAGATGACGTTTATGTTATCTTTTCTTCATCGTAGCTTAATGATTTCATGGTAAAGTGCCATACGACCATAAATAACTTTATACTCTTTGGCAAGAGGCCAAAATATTCAAGTTTCAATGTCGATTTAGAATTCTCGTTTGAAATTCTCGAGTGTTGATGGATTATATTTTTAAAAAAAGTACTTCAGAGATCGGTAAAGTTAAAACAAAAAAAACAGCAAAAAAACTTAACTAAACTATCGATTTTATCAATAAATAATATCAATTAATAGCTTAATTATTTTCGGCGAGATGTTAATCTGCTTTTTCTCTCATTTTCCATCTTGACTGCTTGATTCCAGTGCTCATTTGTTAGTTTATCTCCTCCGTAAGATAGAGATATTAATCTGGCCAGGACCATGAGGGAGTGCAGATCTTCGGCTGTTGTGCTTTTATCCAATCGAAGCATTTCCACAAATTTTTCTTGGATTACCTAGGCATAGAAGAAAATATTGATATTAATAAAAAATAAAAAAATAAAAAAACTGTACAATTAACAAAAATTACTTACATTGTCTTCACTACTTTCAAAATTTAGGCACTTACGTTGCTGATATCTTCATCAATTTCTAATTCTCGATGTCTCGATATCTTCAGATAGTTTCTGATATTAGTCAGTCTGGTTTCATCTCTGAGATATTGTCGAGTTGCCTCTAGGATTTCGGAATAAAGATTTTCGCTGTCTTCATTTTTTTCTAGAACTATTTGTCTCTCACACTGTAATTTGAAAAAGAAACCCATATATTTTTATTAGTAATTTACTCAATTAATCTGTTTAATCTATTCAAATAACAGAAATGTTTATCTAGTATCAATGAAGGAGGGTAATTCTTTCTCAAAATCGTTAAATAATACGTTTTAGGATCTTACAGGTATCATAGATTTAGTTTCTGACAATATCAGAACAGGTATATCAGTGTGAAACTCCATTGTATAAAATTTGAAGTCGTAGGTAACTTTCTGGTAGTTAATAAGGGTGGAAATTGCCTCATAATTTAACGTTCCTTTCTGAGATACTTGACCACTTGTTAATTTAGTTTCATCTAATACCAAATGGGTGTTATCGCTTAGCTGTAATATACCGCTTGTCAATCTGTTACAGTCGTAATCTTTCCTGAAATAATTTATCCGATTATATGTATTATATAAAATGGTGTCTCTATTTGATTTTCAAAAAGCTTCATGTGTCCAGTATACGTACTTCGGGATGAGATTCAGCTCATTCAAATCTTCCAAAGTTATTCCTAAAAGGTGGCTCTTGGGTATTAAAGATTCTAAAATCGAGTAAAAATCTTCAGTAAAATTTTCGCACTTTTGAAGTGAAAAATTTGTGATGTTAATAGGAAAAGTGCCAAGAGATAGTAGGTCCCGCCTCAAATAGCTGTAAAAAAAAAAAAAAAAAAATTACGGTTTAAAAAATCTTCTAAACATAATAAATGAATAAATAATAAGGTAAAGGAGATTTTTGACCAAAGATCGTGATACTTTAGTTTATAAATAAGATAAGCAAACACAGAAAATTTAAACAGCGCGGATAACTAAATTGGCGAAGACGTAAATATTCGAATTTTGTGAGATAAGTAAAGACCAAAAAATTATAAACTTCATACATTAGACTTACACCGAAGATATAAGATGGCATATAACATATTCAGCTGCTAAAGTATCGCCAAATAAAATTTGACTTAAAACTAGTTTAAGATCTGCTCTAGCGTTTTCTAGATTCGATGAATCGTTCAAAAGTGAAACAATTTCGTCCTTAAAAGAATCTTTGACATTGATTGCGTGCAAACGAGGTATTAGAGAGGCAGGAGGATTGTGAGTTTGAAATTCAATGTCGTCCATTGCATCTTCTGAATCATGTGCCACACTCAAAGCAGGATCCAAAGATATGAAACCAACGATGTCGATTATTTGGTTTAATATTAAGGAACTTTCTCCATAGATCTAGAATAAATGTCTACATGGTAGTTTAATATGACAATTTTAATTGTAGGATAACAAAGTCATGAGGAAACGCAAAGAACTATCTAAATGGTTAATTTTTTTTTATCCACGGAATAAAATAGCTATTCAAAATAAATAATATCTTTATATTCATTTTGAATTTATGATTTTCCGAGAATGTAAAAATTATTTTTCGCACTTTCGTAGTGGCAAAAATTATAATGAATGATGATTTTAGACATTAAATACATTTCCTTTATTTTCACCTTAACAATGCAAGCTTTTCCATCCTCATTTTGAACAGGGAAATTCATTACATGATCCCTGGAGAGTAAATTCGTCCCAGAGTCAGTCTGTTTATTAATAATTTGGGTAGTTTTCTTGCAGCTCAATTCCTCGCATTCCATAATCTCAGAATCAAGTGCGCGTTTTGTGCCGCTGTTAGAAGATTTTACATTATTTCCATCCGGTATTGTCTGTTTCTCTTTTGCCCAGTTATTTAGGCAAGGAACAGATATAACAAAGCAGGTTTCTCTTTCTGCATTGACATTATCTTCCGAATCAATGATCTCTGTCTCATCATCCTGGTAATAGAGAAAGAAAGTCTTAAACAACTATGGTAAACGTTGATTCCTAAAATTTGTAACAATTTAATATGATAACATTTAAACTGTCTGCAGCATCATACACGAAGCGAACGTAACTTCAAGCCGCTCGCACCTGTAACTGCACGTATCAATTTTTTATTTTGATATAGGCCGATTTTGCCGTCGTAACACAAAATTTGATATTTGGTGACGAAGAGGTGGGCAAAAAAGGCCATTAAAAATAAAATTATGGTTAAATTTTTCATCTTTATTGCAGGATATTTACCACAAAGTTAAAAGTGTCTCTGTACTTTCCTCTGCATGATTTTATCTCGTTTGTTTTTCTGTTTCTGATCTTAAACGAGTCGAGGTAATATTCAGGGTTGTATGTGTCTTGTATCATACCTCGAAATCTCACTAATTGCTTGTCTTTGAACGAATGTAAGGGAAGTGCGTTCAAGGAAGGAACACATCGCCGAATTTTTGGGTCGGAAAGGATACGCTGACACTCCAACTCGTTTGATAAATAATATTCCGACGTCCAGCTATTCGGATCTTCGAAAATTGACGGGGATTAGGTTAAGTTGAGTTGAGTTAGGTTAGGTTAGATCTTATCTTTTCATCGAAAACAGTGCTGTTTTATAAAATCTTTACTTACCACTCATTGTTCAGTTTTCGAATTCGTTTAATTAAAATCTTACGGCCTCTTGTTCGTTTGGATTCAAGATACGAATGACAGAAATCACGCTACAACAAATTTTACAGCGAGACTAGGGTATTGACTGTTTTTATAGGTGTCATTATTTTGGCGCGAAAGTTTTTATATCATTGATCGAAGCTTTGATAGATGAGAAAATGAGAAGTTTGACGAGTTCTTATTTGTAGAGAATAATCAAGATGGCAGCACTGATATCAACGAACAATTCTCCCAACGGCAATGATCATCGGTTTCAAGAGTGGGGGAACTGGGGTTCGAGAGTTTATTGGCTGCCAGTCGTTCATCAGCGTTGCAGCGTGTAGCACCACGGGCCTGATATCAGAGAATTATGACGCAGCTACAATACATGTGATGATATAGCAGTCGCGCCAGATACCGCTCTTACCGGCAAAAGTAGTTCGTCACTTCGACAACCACGAGATGGCGATACCATTTCATTCGTTAATTCATTCATTCATTTCAGACCCCGTTGGCTGGGAGAGCAACGACCTTGAACTTGAATAGCGGCACCTGCTCGCACGAGGTCAGTGGCCCTCATGGCGTCAAAGAGTTTGCATGGGGGGTGCGTTAACTACTTTAATATGAATACTCCGAACAGATATTGATATTATAACACTCATTCTTCTGTTACAGATGAATCAACTTCAATCCAGAGTCCGAACATATTCGTCCGGTACGGATTGAGGTTCCCATTGCAACGAGCGAGTGAATATTGAACTTAGTCTTTGTAAAATTAGTTGTATTAGGTATATTATTGTAGTGAAAATGTAGTTTATAGATATATTAAAATAACTTGTATGTCAAGAAGCAAATAAAGAAACTATCAATTGCGATGGGTACATACATACATATTTATTTTTAAGAACCAATTACAAGTTGCCTTATTTCAAACTATCCCCAGTCCCTGCAATAATAACGTATACGTCTCTACAATTGCATGCCTGTAACTAAAAAATTTTCCTGCCAAAAATTTCGGCACACCTCCTCGGGTTAGATATTCTCCTGATACTAGAAGCAATTTTCGACTAAAAATTTCAAAAATCGAATATATAAAATTTTCAGAGTTTTCAAAATTTTAAGTTAAGGAAGTATGTTGAGATTTTTGGCGACAAAAATTGGGCGCCTTATTATATGCAACCCGCATGCCATCCGTGTAATACCTGGCTTGAGATTGCATATCATTAGGCGCACCTAATTTTTCGATTTAAAATTTCGTGTCTTCTTACGATCATTATAATTTACTTACCTTATTTAATTCCTCAAAAATAAATAGTCGCAGGATTGGGGAGAGTGGAAAATAACGTAATAATTAATTATAGGTATATCTGGGAATTTATTGCTGCAGCATCGATACAATATTTCTCATTCTCAATTTTACGTATGTATGTATGATGTAGTTATTTCTTATAAGCAAATATACATACTATACGCATCGCAAATTATTAAGTATATCTTTATTTGCTTACTGCTTATAAGTTCTAATAATATAAACTACATTGTGTCGGACAGAGATTCTTCTCTTAATTTCCTTCTTGATTTGAAGAAGATATCCAAATTGCATTTTGTTTTTTTTTGTTCTTTCTTCGATTATTGGGAAAATATTCAAATTCTCTTTATGAAAATGGTCCATCAATCACCAATAAACGATTCTATTCACAACCGACTAATAATTGCAAAGACAATTAATCAATTCCGAGCAGATGAGGGACTAATTATACCTATAGAGGTCATATTTTACGGATGAATACAAATATGTTCGAATAGCAGAGACGAGATTTATAAAACTTTTTATCAAGCGTGGGAGTCGAATTTTAATGAATAATTATCGAATGAATAATTCTGGAGAGGTTTTAGACGTCTGATACATTTTTTTGTTTTATTTCAATTTTTAACTAGGATGTTGATAACCTTCGTATTTAATATCGATTATTGCAGAAGAATGGATATATGTATACACATAATTCAGTTAAGAAAAAATATATTGTATTGTAAATTGAATTTTCCGAAATTTATTTGTCATTAAATCACAAGATTATTATAACATGATATAATATATATATCTTTACTTATTACCAAATTTCTACATGATTATATTATACATAATACTCATGTATGTATAATATAATATAATGTATATACCTATATATATATACAAAACTTATTAATTAAATTTCAGTATAATACGATATACATAACTGTACATGTATACTTATAGTATATACATGTTATAGGTAGGTATAATAAGAAGCAATTATTGTTAGCATTACAAAGATAATCATAAATACATCGATTAATAATACATATTATATTTTAATTATTTGAAAAATACCTAAAACTTGAAAAGGCTTACCCTGATTCAAGGAATGCGTAGAAATACATAGAATTTAACGCGAATCAAATTACTAAATTAATTACCCCAATCATTCTATAAATAATAGATATTATTATTATTATTATTATTCCAAGGCTATATATAAAATTTTTATCCAGCCTATGAAACATCGTGTGGTTAAATTCCATCATCTTCCCACGATGTTTCTTAATCTATATAGGCCTTGAATTAAACTAATTATAAACCCAATACACCAATCAATATCACAGCTACTCGTCGTATTACTTTTTATTTATTATTTTTTATCATTTTTTTTTTTTTTTTTTAATCATTTTTTTTTTTAATTTTATTTCTTTGTTTTATCTTCTTCAGGAAAAATAAAATATTAAATAAGACACATAATTATACATTATATATATACACTATATGTATAATCGTGAATATATTAAATGATATTAGGAATCGCTTATGTTATATATGTATATAACTATATAAACTCTTTTATACAGTATAATCGATAGACGTGATCATACCTATAGGTATAAGGAATTTATAAAATAAAAAAAAAAAAAATACGGCAATATAACAGCAAGAGTATAAAATGGCCTCTTTGAAGAGATGCAAGTCAAGAGTTCATTGTTTCAATTAAAAATATAGAAAAAAGAAGGAAATTTTCTTCATAAATATTCGAATGTTGTGCAAAATAATAATAAAGAATGTGATTCAACGATGATTCGTATATGAGGAAATTGAGACAATAATTTCCTATAATTTTAGAATCACTATTAATATTTATATAATAGATAAAAGCTTTAAACTTTGTTTACCCGTTTATTATAAATAATACGAGCTTTCAATTGTTTATCTAGATAATTAAGAAGATAGATTTTCACAATTTGTCTTATAATTTTTTTTCTAATAAGATAAGGTGAAAAGAAACCTCTGTAACGAAAAAAAAAAAAAAAACCAAAAAAAAATAATCTACACAACAGTTTAACGCCTATAAAGTATGTAACAAGCATCTACGGCGACTATAATATGAAATAAAAAAATTTCCAAATATTATATATAGATGATATGATATTATAATGCACAGCACTATAACATTTTATGTATATTATATCGTTATCGTAATAACTTGATGGTATGAGTTTAAAGAAAATTTCTGCATCATCATATACACATATATAAGTATATATACATATACATATATTTTACTATAGGAATACGAATGAGGAAATAAAAAATATATGTATATAAAGTTTTTACTTAATTTCTTGCAACACCGCATATCATAATATTCGCAAGAGCGCCACGACGACGACGCCAAGCTCCCAAAGACTGGGCATGAGCTTGAAGAGTCCTACACCAACGTTTAGTCCGAACACCATCTTCCGCCTTAAAATGATTATAACAAAAAAAACAAAAAAAAATAAAAATAAGGTGAATTGAATTTATACTTTTTAACAAATATCCCTTCAAATTAGTGATCAGTTTACCTTGAATATGAATGTTTCTTTTGACGACAACTCTTGGATCTCGAAATAATCTTCAAGATCTGCTTCACAGCAAACTATACACTTGTCCAGGTAGAGAGGTTCCTGAATGATTAAATAAATGAATTATTAAATAAAATGAATAACTTTATATTGAATTTAATTTTAACTTACCCTTAGCAAAGAATAACGGCCAATTTTTTCTTTGACAAGTAAGAGAGTTGCTTCTTTTATTCCAATCTGTCTTGGAAATAAGGAATCGTCTGTCAGATCTAGGAACTGTTTGTTCGGCTAGAATATGAAAGAATAAAATAATGTATGTATTAGTATTTTATCGTTGTATGTCGTTTAAACTTCTGGGAACAATTACCTTTCCATTTGTGACAAGCATGGCCGTTACTGGTACAAGTTTAACGGTCTTTCCACGTCTCCAATTGTTGTCTGTTGGAAGTGCAACCAGAAGACGACCTTCGAGAGCAAATCTGACTTCCTCGTAGACCCATTCTAACACTTCAACAGCCATCTGAAAGAATTTTTATATAAAAATTTATCTTACTGGTTTAAAAAAATGCAATTTAATTCAAATAATTTAGCCCTCTAACCTTTCGTAATTTTATGTTTACCATGTCCTGTTCTCCCATAGATCGTCTTCCGTTTTGTATGATGGAAATTCGTCGC
The DNA here is from genome assembly GCA_963924015.1 of Macrophya annulata. Taxonomy (NCBI): domain Eukaryota; kingdom Metazoa; phylum Arthropoda; class Insecta; order Hymenoptera; family Tenthredinidae; genus Macrophya; species Macrophya annulata. Next base: position 33,926,341 of record OZ001259.1, read on the forward strand.
CATAATTTCGTCGATGTAACGTCTTTCGCTTCCTGAGTAAATTTTTTTTATATTTACAATAAAAAAAAGTTCGAAAATTATTATTAATCAAAACTTGTTAAACAAAGAAAAACTCACAGCGTTCATATGCTCTAAATGTAGTTCAATATTCGTCTGAGCCTGCTTGAGCTTGTTCCTAGCCATTTGAACATCCGCACGGACTGATGGGGTTGCTTTATAAAGTCTTGCTAATAAAAGAGGATATTTAGTCACCCTCTGTACCGGAACCATGAGAAACGAGTTGAGATTCATTCTCCTAAGAACAGCGTTTTCCATTTGTGATACTTTTAGGAATATGCGAAGAAGTTCTTTCTCCTTTTCGAGATTTTGAAGCAGCAGACTCGCACCACCTTGACGAGTGCAGTAGCTTTCGAAGGCGTGCAACATCCCTTCAGACTCGAGGAATATCTTGCCAACATCCATCGTGACCAGATCTTCATCTCCGGATTCCTGATGGGTGGAAAAATTTATTGTTCAGTATTGGATAGGGTTTCTTTGATCATATTCATAGTCCGTTGGTTTGTCGTTAAATCGTACCTGAACATAGTCCACTGCGTCTCTTAATTTTTCAGCAAGTATGACATTGTGTTCGAGGAGTTCTTCGACGTTTAAAAATATCGCTGATAGCTGGTCTTGGGTTAGCAGACCAGCCCTCAACATCGGTCGATAAAACTCTTCAAGTATAATTTGCAAATCGCGTCCGTACTTTTGTTCGGTTTCGACAATTTCCATTATTATTTCTTTACGCTCTGATCGTTTTTTTGCACATTTCCTGCAGACGAACGGGGCGTAGACAACACCGCTGTTGAAAACAATGAGAATATATACATATACCTATATGTATTGTGTAATCGTTGTGGTTAGAATAGAAACACTGATGCAGAAACGGGACCTATACTCGATTACCCGTTACGAATTGCCAAACGTATGTATGTATGTATTTAAACGTCAGTCATGTTCCATATAAAAAAAAATTCACAAGTGAAAACAACAAGCCTTGATTACGAGTGCGAAATATCTTGACGGGAATGAGAAATTCATAAGAATGGGTAGACCTTGAAATGGTCGTGATATTAGGCAATGGCTCGAGTTCTCTCGATCCAGATTTAAAAAGAAAGGAGAAAGCCTGCACTCTAATGGTTCGTGAATTAATAACGCAAAAAACTACCCTAAGTGTAGAAAGCTGACTTTTAAAGGTCTCAGTTTTGTTTAAGAATTTTAAGAAAAAGCAAATGGTACAGGGTAATGAAAATTTTTGAACAGTCCGATCTTGAAATGAAATTCCGTTAGGAAATCAAATATACCTGATCGTGACCAGAGGATCCAATCGTTGTTCGCAATCCTGACAGAGTTTTACATCTCCAGAAACAACCTGGGGCATACCCCCGAGTATACTTCCCGGACCAGATGATGATGATACTCCAGAATTTCCTCTCCATCGTCTAACTGCACCACGGCTACTACTTGCTTGACTACTCTCAGAACCTACGCCACTATCAGTTCGCTCGATGTCAACGGTCCTCATCTAGATTAATTTAAAATATAAATTATCAATTTTATTTACTACAAGTCTTAGGTTTATTTTGATAGAAAATTTGTTTTTGTTCCGTTAATTAATACCAACTTTTAAAGTTTCAGGAGAACTAGAAGTTGCCAAAGCGATATTGCTTTCTTCACTGCTATCAGATACGTTAGAAATCTGTGAACTCTTTGAGCTTAAATCATCGAGACTGGTTTCCTTTTGTTCATACAAAGCTTCGAGTTCCCCTTCGGCATCTTCTTCTTCTTCAATGAGACCAGACCTTTCTTTAGAATCCATTAGATAATTTAAAAGTTCAAATTTCGAAGCGTAATTTTCTTCCGACGATTGTTTTTTAGAATTTAATTCCTCGTTTGTTTGTTTTTTGAAAAAATCCTCTGGTGAATAGGATCGTAAAAATTGTCCAGAGTTTAATTTCTTGTAATACGCTTCTTTGTACTCTTCTCCAAAATATATCTGGTCTTTTGGATAATTCTCGGATGGTGGTGGGCTAAGAGGTAAGGGTGGTGGTTCGTCGGGTATTTCTTCATAAATTGGTTCTTTGATAACTTCGTATGGATTTTCTTCGATGTAAATATTTCCCGAGACAAAATCCGTTTCTGAATTAAGACTCGAAGATCTTGAATAATTAGTTTCAGGTTCAACGGTCGATTCGGAACTCTCATAATCGTTTGATTTTAACAAAGTTTGTTTAAGTATTTTTAGTATTGCTTCGCCACTAGATTCGTCCAAAATTTCACCGTTCCTTCGAGCCTTTTTTAACGAATCTTCAAGGAGTTTAGAAACCACAGCCTCTTTCGAAAGGGTTGTTATTCTCTCGTCATAAACTTTCCGTAATTGAACTTCGGTATTAAGATTAAAACCACTTTCCTCATTGCTAAACGATTTGACAATATGTTCACCCCGTTTATCAGTTGGAGTAACACTTCCGGCTGATCTTTCCAACGAATCATCAGACCCTTCGGAATAAGTTCTTGATATTCTTCCCTCTTTGGATGGTTCGACGATAATATTCGAGCTATAATTATCGAGAATTACTAACGTCCTGTTCTCAGATGAGCTTTGGATCTTAGGTGTGACATCAGAGTTAACCGATATAACCGTAGGATTGCATACGCTGTCTTCACCACCGACACTAATTGTTACTTTATTATCCGAACTTGTTTCAGAGTTTAAATTTTGGTCCCCATTTATCATTATCGAAGTTCTTCGGCCTCCTTTATTCGATGATTCAGAAGAACCGATCTGCAATCGATGAACAAGCGGTGACTGAAGTGGACTTACGGTTATTTTGAAAACATTTTCCGATTTGCTGGATGATATTCCAACTTTCGAAGAAATTTCCGTCCTCTCGTAGGATGATTTGATCTTTGAATTAACGACTGACGATATTAAGGGTTTAAAATCAATCGTGCCCGGATCGCTTATACGATTCTGGGGCAGATTTTTGTGCTTTGTTGGTGGTGGAGACCAGCTGGTTGGTCTCATCCTTTGGAAATGTTCAGAATTTAATCGGTTGATAGGGATTTCTAATCTTGGTGGAGGTTCTGGTTCCTTTTCTCGAAATCCAGATACATTTTCTGTTAAATTAACTTCAGCATCTACTTCCGTGAGTTTAGAATCAGCAAGAGGAACTTCATCAATGACTTTCGGCTCATGAATTAACGTCGAGCAATCCTTAGTACTTAAAGGAATCACGTTATCCATAGTTCTCTGTCGTTTTCGAACACTTAATCTCATAGTATCCGTGAATGGAACATCCTCAACTAGTTCTACGTTTGCGACTATTCGCTCGCTCTGGCTACGTTGAAGAGCCGGTCTTCTGACTGGGTCTAAAACATATTTAACTTACCGTTAATGAGTCTGGTATTAATTATGCGGTAATCAGAGTAAAGAGTGATTATTTAACGACAGTTTGATAAGGCTCGTTGCATTTTTGCACTGAAACGAGGAAGCGGAGTGCATTAACTCCGGAAATGTCGACGTCGGAAATAGTACTCGGTGTGTGTTATTTAACGTACTAATGTGAAGATAGACACACACATCAAAGTAATTTCTAACTGCGGGGGCGAGCTAGAGAAAGATAGATACACATATGGGATAGGTAGTTATACTATGGCAACCACTGGTCAACACTGCAGTCTATGATATCTGAGCTGAGAAAGACGTCCACATATGTATGACTCACGGCCATCTCATGACCCTTCTACTCGCTCGAGGTCTTTGTCCCTGCCTTTCATACCTCCTCTTGATGCCACGTACAGCTCGAATGTTAGCGAATACTCATTCGGATTTTGGGTGTGATAAATGTATGCGATATGTAGGTACGTAGCGAATTAACGGTCCTTATGAATCTCACTGGAAAAAATGCCTTTTTCGAAGCGTTATAACTTGGTGACAAATATATTGCAAAATTATTTTTAAAATAGTATTTTGAAGCTTGAAACTTCTTCTTTAAATTACTTGTCTTGAAATTTTTTTCACATTTATTTTCACCTAGTTATTCAATGTCAAGTAACATCGTGCCGATACTCACTCGTACTTTACGTCACATACGAGTAACGTTACTCAAGATTGAATAACTCGGTGAATATGAATGGGAAAAATATGTGAAAAATACTGTTTTAAAGAAGAAACTTCAAGCTTTAATATACTATTTTAAAAAAAATTTATCGATGACTTTTCACCGAGTTATAACGTTTTAAAAAAAACAGCTTTATGGATGCATCCAATTTTGCACCCACAGACGAAGATTTAATAAATAACTGGGTTTGAAAAATTTTCAGGACAGCTTATTGAGTATCGATATTTATACAAATAATAATCCGATTGATAACACGTCAGGTTTATATAATCGACTGTTAATATTCGAATAAATTACTATAGAGATCCTTGAACTTTTCTAAATCACCTTTAAAGAATTAAATACATTCAAGGCTAACAGCTTATTCCCATGTTAGCGGTGACTTTAGTAACTTAAATAAACCCATATACTTCTGTAAGGACTTTTGCTTTGAACACACAACAATATTATAATTATCACAACCGCACTGCAGAGCATACTATCCGTTCTAAGTATAAACAGAAATATGTATAAATCGTCGCAATCAAGTATACATATAACAAGAATGAGTCAACATTGGTCAACAACCAAGAGCCATTTTTTTCTTTGTTTTATGTTTTTTATTTTTATTTTTTTTGATACTGCGACGTTTTTTTTTTTCGTTTCTAATATGACCGTGTATTCATAATACCTCGAAATTATTCAACGTTCAACGTTCGAAACCCGATGCAAATTAACCCGAAATAACGGATTATCCGTTCCGTTAAAATTTCGTTATTTTTCCTTACATAAAAACAAATTTCCTGGAAAAAGGATCTGCGTATAGGATATGGGGAGACACTGTATTAGACTGGGCCAAAAAAATCGACTATTTTTCTTTTATTTTTAACGTATATCGAAAATATTGTTTGGGGTGACAAATAAAAAAATTATTGTGAGAATTTGAGTCCTTAATATTAATATTAAGAGGTCTATCATCGCAATTTTAGATTTTTTTTTTCCTCAGCGGGTTTATGTCTCAGAACTTCCAAACCATTGAGTTAAACAAAATTGATTCGAAGATATTTTTTGAAGAAAATTGAATGCTCTACAAAAAAGGTCCGATTGAAATTTTCCGTCAGATGAACCGTTTCCTTACAATCATGCCTTAAAAATTGGTATAGTTTTACAATTTGATGTTTCAACTTTGGAAGATCAAATTGTAAAACTATACCAATTTTTAAGGCATGCTTGTAAGGAAACGGTTCATCTGACGGAAAATTTCAATCGGACCTTTTTTGTAGAGCATTCAATTTTCTTCAAAAAATATTTGCAAATCTATTTTGTTTAACTCAATGGTTTGGGAGTTCTGAGACAAAAACCCGCTCAGGAAAAAGAAATCTAAAATTGCGATGATAGACCTCTTAATATTAATATTAAGGACTCAAATTCTCACAATAATTTTTATTTGTCATCCCAAACAATATTTTCGATATACTTAAAAAAAAAAAAAATAGTCGTTTTTTTTGGCCTGGTCTACACTGTATGTCTTGTTCTATTAATTTATGGGGCTAAATACGTGTGGGATAATCCTAATACGGATGATGAAGTCAGAGTAATTCGTCACCCTTGCAGGTTTGCAAGAATACATATAGGTAGTTAGTGTTAATTGATTTTGTATTCCTATGTGAATTATGAGCAATGATGTTTTTTTATGAAGTGCTAAAACCAATACGTCAGGATAAAATCGGTAGAAGAAAGTTGTAACGTCTACCACTTACATAATAAAAATCCATGAACGTTATACGGTAAGAAAAATTACTTACAAGGACACAACAAGGACTCACCTGTATCAGCTGGTACATCAGTTTTAGTTCTAGGCGTTTCCTTAAGTTCTTCGATTTCAATTTCGAGTTCAGTTTCGTCTTCCGGTCTTATTTCGGTACTAATTTCCGGGTCGTTGATTCTTGTTTCAATAAATTCATTTTTAACCAAAGAATCATTAGCTTTAATTACACTACTCGTAGATTTTTCATGATTTATAATCTCCGATCGATTTATAATGCTCTTCGGTATTCCAGATTTGATAATAGTCGATTTTTCAATCCTTGGTAATTGCGGTTGGTATTTATTGCTGTAAATTTTTTCCGTACTTTTTGGATCTTTGATATTTGGAATTGTTATAAACTTTGGTCTTTTATTATCGATTTTTTCTTCTTGTAAAATCACATCTTCTCTTTCATCCAAATTATCTTGACTATTATTATTAACCGGTGAAATTTTATCACTTGTACGTCTACCGATATTATTTAAATCAGTTTTAGCCGGAGCAAAAATGACGTTATCGACATTAAACAAGACGCTCTTCTTCTTACCACAAAATTTATTCGCCTTTGATCTCTTCAGGATGCTTTTAACCGGTACGGTTTTAACTTCAATTTTTTGTTTCCGCGGTGGTCTCTTTGGGGAAACTTTTGGTATTGGTATATTAGTAGGTGGTGGTAATGTAAGAACCTTGTTATCCTCTTCCGTGTACTCTTCGTCCGCGTCATCAGCTTCGTCGTCCACTTTCACCCTCTCCCGTTCTCTCAAATGTCGTTTTTCTTCCTCAAATTCCTCCCTCCTCAAATCCTCAGGATCTTCTTCGTCTGATATTTCCCTCGGTTCATTAAACACTCTAATCCTTTGCCCACCAATAGCAGCTACTGAACATCTAGCCGGTATACTCTCGATCGATTTAACCTTAGAAGGATCGAACAGCGTTGGTAAAGGCTCGTCAAGTTCCAAGGCATTATCAGAAAGATCATCACTGAAGTCATCCTCATCTCTCAGTTGTTTTTTAACTAGTAAATATGGGTTTACATCACACTCAAGAATGCTCTTCCTCGCGTCAGCATCACGTTGAACATTTCTAGGTCTTTTAATGGTGTTTTTATCACTCCGACGAGTAGTGGTACGATTTTCATCAGGTTTTCTTCCAGGATCATCGAGCCAACCATCACTAGTATCATTCTTGTTAGAATTAAACCATTCGGATCTTTGAATGTTGTTAATAGCGACGCTCTGACTTCGAGTGTCTCTAGCAGTTCCTTGTCGATGAGGACTTATGCTTCTCGCTCGTGACCTCGGTTCCACAAGTCTGGACCTTCGTACCAAATCGTAAGGATCATCCAACGGTGGTCTTAAGACGCCTGCTAAGCTTGGTCTAAGTCTAGAAGAGGCTGAAGGTACTCGACAAGTACCACCGAGAGGAAGACCGGCCAATCTATGACCACCACATTTTTTACAGTTTCCTAATCTCCGTGCTGTACCGCTAAGGAACTCAGGACACGAGCATACTACGAGGATTGGAGTCCCTGGTGATCGACTAACGTATCCTTGTACTGGGGTACGAGGGTCTTGGACATTTTGACGGTGTCCACGAACCGTTCCGTACAGCCAAGGATCGCCATAACGCATTTGACGTGAAAGAGCACTTCCTCCACTGATTGTTCCCCAACCCTGTTTCGGACCATCATCAGCTATGTGACCCTGACGTGATAAGCCAAGACGTACACTCCAGGATTTTTTCCCCTTACTTAGGGTGTCGTAATTCTAAAACACGAAATCGGTGATATGAAATTTTTGAAAAAACAATAAATCGGGTTTTTATTTCTATTCACGAATAAAAAGAAAACAATAAAAAAAACTACGACTGTGGGATAGACACTCGGACTTTCTCTGCTGTTTGGTTTTAATATCCATTCATAGTGATTGACTTAGCGTGAACAATTAATCAAGTATAAATTTTTTCCTAATTATCTATCAATTTATTTTTTTTTTTTTTTTGGTTACCGGTTTTTACAACTTCTAACAAAAATTGGCCGATTTCACCGCGAGACTAATCCAACTTGTATATATATATAAAATTGAAGTACAGGTTGTGCAGACCCGGTCGTCGATCAACACTTTCCCTGCTCAGTAGTCGAGGCTCGACCGTTGTCCGCCATGTTTGGAAAATACAATAGAACTAGATACGATAAGTTTTATAAAAGAAAGTTAACTCCTTCGCTACATTATATTATGCAGTGATTTAAATTTTTTCTTCTAAACTGAAGTTTTGATGTTAAGAAAGCCAAGTCATGATAAAATATAAATTTATTGCAAATTTTTCAAATGGTTATGAAAGATTTCTACGTGATAAGAACGTCCGTTGCATATCACGTGACATTCTTATGAACCCTGTTGCAGTGAATAAACTTTATTTATATATTTCAAAACCGGAAAACACCATGACACAGTTATTAAAAAATATTGCAAAATGAAATACGCGATTAGTTAAAGATATGAAAAACGTTTGCTGCAATTGTCTCGACACTGCAATAAGGTAGATAGGTATAATGTTATACTATAAGTTGCGAAAAAATGGTGAAAGACTAAGGAATCAGGCTTCTTTCTCCGTTCAACAATCTCGATCTTCATCAGAGGCTATATAGCTGAGCCTTGTTGGTTACCAGGGAAAGTTGCGGCTGATCCTGCTAAGATATTGAGTCACTTACCGCGAACCTACAACCACCGTCGTACGTATCTGGGCGCGGACAAGCATCGATACCTTCTTGGTAATATTAAAATTCAAACAACAAGATATAGAAGAGAAGAGAAGAAAAAATAAAAAAATAAATATAAATGAAAAAAAAAAAAAAAAAATAAGTTAAAACCACGATATCTTTGCATCTAGTTACAAGTAACCACTATAGTTGCCCCATCAGGTCATTTATATATACATAAATGTACATACTACTTTCAGGATGGCGAATGGACTGGTCTAACCTATTACAGTTGGTTAAGAATGACGTCAGAATCTCATATATGAGACAAAGTCCAGTTTATGATAAAAAAGAAAACGAAAAACAAATTTTTTTTTTTTTTGTTTTTTTTAACTAAATATCATTCCGTATTTTTTGAGAAGGATTATCTCCAGTTCAACATTAAACGTGTCTGGATCTCTGATCTGGTCTTTCCAACCGATGGATATCGAGGTCTGACCACAAATCATAGGATAAATTATACATATAAATATATTTGCCAATATGGTTATCGTTTTTGAGCAAGTAACACAAGATTTTTTTCTAAAACGGTGAACGTTAAAAATTTGATATAAAATTAAGCAATAATAAAGAAAGGAAAAAAAAAAAAATCAACCCACGAATTTTTTTCATAGACTCCTAAGTTACGGATGATGTTTTAGATCGTGTTGAGATTTTGTATAAAGTTAACGTCGTAGGACGAGTAACCGGCCCACCTTCGATCCGGGAATCAGTTTACCAGTACGACGTTTACTTTACAGTAAAACCCACCTAGTGCATCGAGGCATCAGCCTACAGACATAGACTTCGTAATATATCACAACTGTGAAGTAAATAGCTGCCTTTCACGAGCAAAGAAGAGAATAGTGGTAAGAGGTGAAGAGAAGAGAAGAGAGAAGAGAAGATAAGTAAAATGGGATGAGAAATATTGCGCAATGTGCAAGAGTGCAGTTGCCGTGACCCTGCTGCTGCAATCTTATACAAAGTTTCTAACACTACGAGGTGTATTTACATAAGGTCGTTGATTTATCTCACGCTTATTAATGTCCAATTCGTTATTAAGTAATGACGGAGTAAAATCTGTGGAATTAAACATATCTTATCACAATTTAATTTTTTTTTTTTTTTTTATCTTGTGCTTACTTTTCCATGTGTTGGTGATGGTGTTGGCGAAGGGGATGTTGAACTTGTTCCTGACTGGAGGTGATACCTCTTCGGATTTAGCATAGCCGAAGAGTTACCTTGGCTACCCTGGGTGACAGCGACACTGGCCATAGTCATTTCCGTTAGACGTTATGGACTGTATTTGAAATTTAAAAAAATCTTTAACCCCGGTCAGAAACAATCGTTTATCTCTGTTACGCATCGTAGACCCGTAACTGCAGTCTGAAATAATAAAAAAATGTTTAAAGAAAACCTTGAAATATTTTCCTGTTTACATCACATGTGTTCATGCCTGTTAGTAAAACGCCGGTATTAACTTCCGGGTTAATTATCTTCATTATCATTAACGTTGGGGATATGGTTGAAGGTCCGAACGATCAATATTGCAAATTTATTTCAGACGATTTCGAATTTTGAAAAAGATTTCAATCCTGACAATCCGAAACACAGAAAATAAAAAAAAAAACAAAAAACTAACGCTTGATCCATCCGTGAATTTCCAAGATCTTTAGCTTTCAGAATTTTGAATTCTCAGTGTTTCTCGATTTGAAGATTTTTGAAGATTTCTGGGGAAAATATTCTTTCTAAAAATCGGGAGTGAGGACTTTTTACATTTCTAACTTAAACACGGTCTTTAAATACTAATTTTTGACGCTTCATCCCCTTTCGAAAATTTCTGATCCTTGAGGGCGTCAAATGATTGCGTAAAACCATACAACCGGTACGTAATAATTATTACATCATTTGACAATATTCCCTTACGCAATTTCACCGACGAGATATAGACGCGTTGCGCAATGCAGCCTACCTCGACGCGAGTGATTACCGATTCGGCCGGTCGCCTCTCTTATACCGGCTATATGTATACCTAGCCTCCACGTTATAGTGTTTAAGCCTAGAAAGTTGGAACTCAAAGCTGCCAGCTAGCTGCCAGTCCGCTTCAGGCGGCATAATATCAACCTAAGAAACTGCCATACGAAACTAAAAGAAAAAAAAAAAAATCGTTAAAAAATGAATAAATTTTTTTTTTTTTTTTATTAACTCTTCGGTCTTTCTAATCGCAGATCAGGAATCAACGGTTCTCTAATTTTTATAGTATAACAAGAATTTCGCACTTGACCGGGCGAGGAACTGGATGAGGAAAGATCGATGACTAATATATATTTCGAAATAAAATTAGGTTTAGGGTTTAGTATACGAACTATAACGATTATGATCAAATTTTGGATAGTATACGATTCTCTTATATAATTATACTTGTGACAAGTCTCTGTAGGTTGATATTAAGTCCGTGTATATATTTTACCGTACGATATGTCGTTATTTACGTATCTTGACCGGTAATATTAAATATCGTTTCAATATACCTCGATGTTGATCCTTCGGTGTCGAATATATATCGCTGTATTTATTTAATGATTTTTAAACGTATATACCATATAGATATATTATATACTTATATATAAATATAAATATTCATATAATATACCGATAATTGGTGTATATATGTATAAGCTACATACATACCTACGTAAAACGATTTTTATTACACTAACCGCAGTTCTATAGTTAATTAATTTTAGCGACATTAATTTTTTATATATATATATATATATATATATATATATATATATATATATATATATATATATATATATATATATATATATATATATATATATATATATATATATATATATATATATATACCCAGAATACTTATATGTGTATATACATATACTATATATGTATATATCTATGTATGAGTTTCTTAGTCACGGATATTTTGATCAAAAATCTTATTTTATTTTCATTTTATTTTATAATTTGACATTCAACAATATACGAATGTCTTGAATACGAATAACTACGTATGTATATACCTATGTATACATATACGTGGGACGTGGATTGGAATTTTGGATTTTATTAAAAGTATGTTAAAATTGTATTTTGTAATCCGTACGATCATCTTAATAAATGACAAAAATTAACTATATTCTTTAGTATAATAAATACCTACATTTGTCTATTCATTAATAGACTTTCAGAGAGAAAGCTTAGTTCTATCGAAATTCTGCAGAAACAAAAGTGAATAAATTTTGTTTTTTGATTTAATACGTATATACGATCATCATATTATAACATATATTTTTTTCGAAAATTATTTCTTTAATACTCAAAATAAGGATTGAATTCGAAAGAAATTTGTCTTTTCTATAAAAAAAAAAAATAAAAAAAAGAACCATAACGCTATCGGTTCAAAAAAATTATAAAACAAAAAAAAAAAGGCAAAAAAATAACTAGATTAAGGAAATAATTAGTAAAAGAATTGCGGTATGGTACCGGATTTTAGTAAATATAACATCTACACAAGTTACAGCTAACTTCCGCCTCTTATACTTATGTACGTTGATTGTTTTAATTAAATTATATCAACGCATGTAGAATACTAATTTATATATATGATCGCAGGTTCCGATATAGGTATAAGTATATGTATATTTCAACATTAGTTTTCAGACACTGGGTTAATTACCTTAACTGTAAACTCTAGTGCAATAAATCGCCCATCGATAATTATAAGTAAAATAAAATTTACCAAAAAATAAGGAAAAAAAAATAAAAAATTGATAAAATTTTACAGCAACATCGTTCACTCATCATTTCGAGCTTTTTTATATCCCCGATCATGTGAAAAATTTCAATGCTTGTATTTGTACTTTCAATTTCAATTTTCAATTTTTTTTATTTATTTTTTTTTTTTTTACGAGACGTCTCAACGCGATATGATTTTTTTGTTTTTGCAGTGTTCGGTAAAGTTTGAACTTTTAAGCGATGAAACTGCTACATACGATAACTAGAATATATAAAATACGTGAACGTCCACACGTGATCGTAAAGTTCTCTGTGTAAAGGACTTGGAGACGCATTCGTAACATCAACTTTCAACGGAGGGTAAAAAATGAAACTCTTGGGGCCCCAGGGCCCGCTTCAGCCTCGGTCTGACCCACTTGACCCACTTCTACCTGGCACCGATCACTTTCATACAGTTGCACACACAGCCCACGACCAACCATGGGCTTTGCGATATCTCAAATTGAAACCTAGGTCAGTGCGTAGTGATTTTAATATTATTATTGATTTATTTTTTCAAAATCTGTAACAAAATTCATTGAAAAAAAAATAAAAATAATAATAATCATATGGAATATATACGAAATATAATAAAAGATCCGCACGGTTAAACTCCGGACATTAAACGCAATTAGAGATTATGAATACAATCGAACACAGATAACCTGGATATCCAAGAACTCTAGCAGAGGAAGTTCGCTTTAGGCCATTGTACTGCAGTGTTTTAAAATGTATATATACTGTATAATAAAGTAATTCGTCTTTCCGAGACAGATTTGCAAACAAATATTTAAAAAAAAATAAAAAAAATAATAATATCAAACCGTCTTAAATTTTCGGTACAAAACTGTCTCCGCATGATCATTAGTTCATATGCATATCCACGTAACATGAGACTATAACAACGACGGAATAGATGTCGCAATTCGAAATTTGCAAGTAGTAACAAAACTGGACTCAAGGTTTTTAAGCGGTTAATTAATTACAAGACCTCCTCTCATGATGCACGTGATGTGGTCTCGGCTTATAATAAGCAACTAAAAAAAAAGTAGGAAAAAGCATATTTGAGTAAGAAGAAAATTTTTATTTTCTATGATGTGAAAAAAGGTCTTTCACCGGGCATGCATAGTTTCATTCAAAACTATACTACACACATACGACGGTTGCTAATTGCAAGTTGAATTGCCTACCATGGGGCATGGGAGAGTAAAAGAGAAATTAGAAAAAAATGAAGCATTATATAGTGTAAGGATGAACTGCGATATGTACGCAGCATTGACCTCTGAAGAGGAAAAAGCAGATGTGTATATTTCTATTCCTTATAACGAACTATAGCATGATCATCGCATGGCACCCTTGCCAGGGCAAGTTTCGCATCCTCAGAAGGTAACGGTGAGTTTTCTTTCGACATACGAGAGTATGGCAAACCGTATAGTACATAGAGTCCCGCCCACGATGTAGGTAGACTGCTTTCCTTGGTACATGAAAGTGGCTTGATCGTACACGTATGTATTCATTGTACATACATACATACATACATACATAAATATCTTGCAGTGCGAATTATACGCAGGACCAAACACTTCAGGACTTGACAATTACTTATTTATTTTTTAATAGTATGACACTATAAGATGTACGAAATGGGAAAATTGATGGAAAAAAATAAACCTCACCCTCGTGAAAGTATCATGTCGAATTATCGCGGGTTGAAAATAGTAGCCGAGTTCCGAGTGAATGTAAAGAAAAAGACCTTCGCGAATCGTCAAGGATCTTTGATCAAAGTTTGTCCGTTCCCTACCTACGTATATACGTATACATATTGATGTGCAGACCAAACTAGCGACAATCTCATCGTGTAAAGCTTATCAGTTAGAAAACCGATGACCGTTGGATTCTACGCAAGTTGGAAGAAAAGTTGGAGAAAAAGACCTTCGCGAATCGCCAAGGATCTTTGATCAAAGTTTGTCCGTTCCCTATCTACGTACATACATACATATTGATGTGCAGACCAAACTAGCGACAATCTGATCGTGTAAAGCTTATCAGTTAGAAAACCGATGACCGTTGGATTCTACGCAAGTTGGAAAAAAAGTTGGAGAAAAAGACCTTCGCGAATCGCCAAGGATCTTTGATCAAAGTTTGTCCGTTCCCTATCTACGTATGTACATACATACATACATATTGATGTGCAGACCAAACTAGCGACAATCTGATCGTGTAAAGCTTATCAGTTAGAAAATCGATGACCGTTGGATTCTACGCAAGTTGGAAAACGTTGATGTGATAAAGAGAAGAAGAAAAAAAAAAACTTTAAAATGGCGAACGACCGGTTCGTATTACTCGCTATTGAACCGACCTTTGCTGACCAATTGCAAAACCGCTTGCTCGCTTGCTTCCGTTGAGAAGAATACTGCAGATACAGCATGTAGGTATATGTAGCGGTTGCCTGAGGCTTCTGGATCTTAAGACCGTAACAGAAAACCTTGTTCCAGGATATATGTATACAATAACAGATGCCTGAGCATTAACGGTAAAAGATTGAATATCCATGTGAGTATTATGTATATGTGAAATAAATATTGAACGACAATCTCTTACCGATCTGTATCGGTATAGAGAAAATTTTACACAAAGATCGGTAATATTAGTCATCCTAAATAATAGCCAAAGTTTTATGTTATTTTTTTATTTTTATTTTTTATTTTTCTACTGCCTGGATAAAAATCGGCAATAAAATCGGATACATTTTTAATAACGTTAAATAAAAATGATAAAAATTCTGATGAACGGAAACGTGAGGATATTTATATGTATGTATATACCGGGTCTAAACGTGGGTGAGACCCATAGAGCGCCCAATTATATGCAATTCATGGTACAAGTACGCTCTGTGCATAAAAAAAACAATGAAAACTGAGACGTTTGAGTTCCGATTGTTGTAATTTTTCATGGCACAGAGCGTATTTGCACCACAAATTGCATATAATTGGGCGCCCTATGGGTCTCATCCACGTTTATACCCGGTATATATTCTTGACGCAAGTGTTTCTTCCCTTTCTCTAAATACTCCGCTACTCCCTCTCTCACGATTTAACTTCCGTCTTCACATCTCCCTCTCTTTAAACGAACTTTACATTGTTTTCTTTTTTTCTTGATTACCAGAGCTGGCCCGAGCCAGTCTGCCGACTATTCATTAACGTTAAAATGGAAGAAGAAAGTGTGTTGTTCACTGTTCTAGGACTATTATACACCAGGAACACACGCCCGAGTAAATGTACATATACATACCACATCATGACATATACGTACAGATAAAAAGTCGTCGAAAATTTGGCTAAAAAAATTTTGTTGTTTTTTTGAGAAAACGGTCACACATCCCAAATAGAAATAACCATAAATAGAACACCAAGGTATAATACACGTGTCGTCATACTTCCATCTACTTATATGCATGGCATTCATATATACGAGTTCATTGAGCTATGATACGCGGTTCACGGTAAGAACAGCTCGAGAACCATGAGGATAGTACCTACATACATGTTGTACATACGTAGAATTCGATACTAATTCCTATTATTCGTTATTCTGTATATAATCTCTTTTTTTTTTTTTTTTCTTTCATCAAATA
This sequence comes from Macrophya annulata, assembly GCA_963924015.1. Classification (NCBI taxonomy): domain Eukaryota; kingdom Metazoa; phylum Arthropoda; class Insecta; order Hymenoptera; family Tenthredinidae; genus Macrophya; species Macrophya annulata. The sequence goes on from OZ001259.1 coordinate 33,942,462, forward strand.
AAATAAGCGTTTCCACGTCACCGTGCAGGTTGTATAGTCATAGTAATTCCATCGGAAAGATACACATACATATGGTGTCTACGTTCATATGTATGTATGTACCTTATACTCGAAAGTTGTTTTGAGTGGAACCGAGACAAACGACCACTTTTGGTGCTGCACCTCTCCCTCTTTCTCTCTCTCTCTCTCTCTCTCTCTCTCTCTCTGTATTTTCTCTCTATTTTTTTATTTTATTTTTATTATATCCTCTCTTCCCAGATGCTTGCCCACTCACATATGTATACAAATGCTATCGTGACTTAGTCGTTGCAGGGTTCATCTGACAGTCATTGAACCCGTGCAGCAAACCTATCATTGAATCAAGTATATAGGTAGAATCGAGACGTGCAGGTAAAGAGAATAATTGTTTGAACCAAAAATATGAACCATACGATGACATGTTCACCTTGCGGAAACAAAATTCTCTCACATTCCCCCCCTAAAAAAATATAAAAAAAAAAAAAAATAAAAAAAACATGAAAATTTTTAACCACAATTACCTTATTTGTATATTTTATGTTACATCGATACATCGGGTGATAGATCGGTACTGGGTTAGTCATGGGTTAACTTGTTAATTCGACTGTTTGTTCTCCTATTGACACACTTAGCAGTTATAGTGGCGTAACCATACGCAGCGATACCCAACCGTATGTAGACGCTTTGTAAACTGCCAAACCAGGATTAATCCAAGAATACGATCTCTCAAGTTGAGACTCGTCGATCGGCTAACGGTCGAGCCTGGTCTGCCTTGAATCGCAAACGATTCACCAATCCGAACTTACCAACGTATATGCGTATAAGTTTTTTTCGGTTACTTTTTAAATATGGAACATCGAAACGGGATCAAGAGAATTGTTCCTTTGTTATTATAAAAACATTCGTTTTAACAATCGTGGATTACGATGTAACCGATTTTTTTATTTTTTTTTTTTTTATTATATTCAAATTTCGAATACGAATTTATTTATTATTCAAATTTTTTTATTTTTTTTTGTTTTCTCTATAATGTCGAGCTTGAAGTACCAGTCGCGATATTACTCCGAACAAGTGACCTTACCTCTGTTGAAACTCTGAAGCAAGTCGGGACAACCGAGCATTATTACAGACCAGATAGAATGAGTCGCTATAAGGTGGCTGACGCCACTACGTCACGAGACAAAAGGTTACTGGGTTCTCGATATTGCGTAAACACATTTTACTAGAAGACTTTAAATACTTACACGGTTATCTTATTGCATGGATTTTAAACATTGTCAGCGATATATTGACTCGATATTTTATCAACTGCGATATACTTGAAGTCAAATTAAAAAAAGTCCCAAGAGTAACCCCGATCACCTTCATCGTTGATTGTTTAAATATCGTTCGGTATCGTATCCGTAAATAATCGGTATGAAAATGTATGAAGAAAGCCTCGATATTCATTTAGTAAAGAACTGCACTGCAATAGTACCAAACACACATCGTGATATCAGACTCCTGCATGCGATATGACCCGAAAGAAATTTCACTGAATGATTATAGCTGGATTAATGGACGTTTAAAAAAAACAACAAATTACATTCTCGGTTTGTACGATTTGATATATTTCGGTTTATAATTCAGGAGAAAAGTGAGTTTCGGAAGGCAATTAGACATATCCGTTCCGCAATACCGACGTGGATTCAATTAGAGTTTAAAAAGAAGACTTTCGCTGACCGAGGTACATACCTTCACAATGCTAAATCGGTACAGGTTTCAGGCACACGAAGTTAGCTATAAACCATTGTCAGGTTAGAACTACCAGGCTTTTGTATGTATGTATGTATGTATGTATGCTTGAGATGGCCGTGATATTTATCCATAAAGCCTAAGCTGGATTGTTGAGAGTATGGGAACTAAAGACAATCGAGAAAGCACCCACGCCCACCTTATTTATATACGTATATTTATGTCTTTCTTTCTTTATTTCTTTTGTCGTTGTTTATTCTTATCCAATTGTTTCCATAGAAAGTAACAAAAAACAAAAGAACTTTTTTTTTTTTACTTATTCATTTTTAGAGGTCCTCAATAATTACACGTTATCCTCTTTACTCCTTATACTATAGGATAGATCGAGTAAAGAATTATATACGATTCTTATTTAAGCTGGAGGTCAATCAGAGTTTGATACAGGGAAGAGAAAGAAACAGATCTTAGGATACGTGTCGATTGAAACGACGTATAGATATGTACATACATACGTACACTGTACACGACAAGCGACATCATTTAAGGTGAGATCTCGTGACGATAAGTAGCTTGAGCTGAGGAACGAGAAATAATAAAAAAAAAAAAAAATAAACGTGAGATCTAAAAAGCGAGTTGAAAAGATTTTAAAGGATGCAGTAGGTACGACCGCAGAGTACGACTCTTGTTTCACGAGAACGTGGTATAATGTTATACATATCTATGTATATGTGTATGTAAATATTATATGCGGAAAGATTGATGTACATACATATCTAGTATATAGGTATATTGAAAACGACGATCTATATATACATATATAAGCTATATGTATATCGTCGATATATGATATTGGTTGTAAAGGATCATCAATACGTCTTGCGGATTTGCGGTATTAGGGGAGTATAAAATTAACAAATAAAAAACAAACAAAGAGTAACCAAAAAAAGAAAGACAAAAATCAACGAAATAAAAACTTCTTACCTATATGGGGCATTTCATATATATAACACTTTGACCTGGGTCTGTCCCTTGACCTTTCGGATTAAACTCGCGATTTTTTATATCATTGTTCTTACTTTGAAAGGCTCTCAGTTTTTTTTTTTTTTGTGTTTTTAGTTTTTTTTAAATCGATTTTGAATTTTAACCAAATTTTTAAAACGATTATATTCATCGATACAATTTAAAAAACTGAAAAAATTCTGTAAAATCGTGTCTCAGATATCAAAATTTTTAAGCTTAGAGACGGTGTATAAGGGAGATTTTTCCTTCTTATTGTATTCAAGCCTTTTTCGACAAAAAAAAAAAAAAACTTAGAAGTGGGAGTTATTTTACTATGAATGATTGCTGAAACATTTTCATACATCAGATCGGATTTTTGAAATTTTTTTTCAGATTTTTCCGAACCATTTTGTCATTTGCAATTTTCTTTTTTTTTTTTTTTTTAATCTGACAGAATTCCAAAAAATCTGAAAAATTTTTCGAAAACCCGGTCTTACATGTTAAAATGTTTCAGAAACCATCCATAGTAAAATAACTCCTGTTTCTAATTTTTTTTTTTTTTTACATTTTTTATTTTTCGGAAATAGCTTGAAAACAGTAAGAAAGAAAAATCTCCCCACTCCGGCTCTTAAAGCTTAAAAATTTTGATATCTGACATACGATTTTTCAGATTTATAAATTGTGTCAACGAATCTGGTCGTATTGAAAAAAAATTATATAAAATTCAAATCGAATTGAAAAAATCTAAAAAAAAAGAAAAAAAGAGAGGTCAAGGGTCAGACCCAGGTCGAAGTGGTATGAAATGCCCCATAGGTATATATAACGAACGAAACTATATAACGTTTTATTTATATATAAATCTGAAGGCAGATCATTGTCTTTCTCCAGAGTTTAACAAACCATAGAATATTCTGTTAAAGTTTAATGCAGCTGCGAAGCCTCAAGGCAATAATAACAATGGACTAAAGGGGGTCAGATCGAAAACAGCAATCAAACGGAATCTCGTCTCGCCAGGTAAAGAGATCAGTTCATAGTCCCTATTGCCGCCTGCGACTATCCATCCATTAAACTGCAGTATTTCCAATTTTGGATAAATTTTACGAAGGTTAACCAGAAAATGAGAAAAAAAAAAGAAAACTTTTATCTTAAACCATATGAGATGATTTTAAAATAAAAATCTACAATCTTCGATTTTTTGTTTGTATTAAAAACAAAAATTAAACAATATTTCAAAATAAAAATTAATAGCTACAGGATCTTCGTCCAAACGAATCCAACTTATAAGGACATGAGAGATAAGAAAATTGCAATGCATGAGATTTGTCCAACGTATGTCCTAACGTCGTCACTGTTTCTTTTTCATTTTTCAGTGTAGGGATGACCTCGCCAGTTCGTTGGCGACAACAATAAGCTTCTTGCAAAGATGTAAGACCTCGAAAGATTTTTAAAGATTATTTTTCAAAAAATACAAACCTCAAGTTACCGCGAACTTCAAGGTAAACAAGATTCACCTACCTACTACATTGAAAAACACAATTCGAATGCACTCGCTACTACGCAATTAAAGATTTTCTAACTTAAAGTAACTCCCTCAATCTTATAACATATATACATATATAAAGTAAAAAAAAGAGAAAACCGGTTGACCTGTGGGCCAACCCGAAAACTTCCCGCTGTGTTAAATACGTTACAATTAATTGATACTATTGTGTTTATAATAAATTGAAGAAGGTTATAAGTATAATTAGTTTTCTGTATTCAAATTTTTTCTTCTTCAATTTCTATTCTTCGAATAACTTTGAAACTACTAGACCGATCGATTCCGAAATCTAATCAGATCTAAGTCTTGATGAACCCTTTCGATCGCCGCAACAATCATTCAAATCGGTTAATTCGTTCCAAAGGTATCGTACGACAAAAAGAGAAATTTTTGACGTGCAATATTTTTTAAACCAATCGTCCGATTTTGATGAATCTTACACCGATCGAAATGGCTATCCAAGACCTAAGTCTGATTAAGTTTTGAGACTAATCGCACGAACAGTTTAGGAGTTATGCGCTAAAAACATGAAAAAAAATTGTTTTTTAATTTTTATTCCTGAAATAACTTTGAAACTACTCGACCGATCGGTTCCAAAATCTAATCAGATCTAAGTCTTGATAAACCCTTTCGATCGCCATAAGAACCATTCCAATCGGTCGATTCGTTCTAAAGATACCGTACGACAAAAATTTGTTTACACACACACACGTACGGACGTCCATCCAAAAATAGTCAGAATAGCTTCGTAGGACCCCAAAACGTCGAGATCAGATGAAAACTCGATTTTCGAAAATCGGACCGAAACCAATAACTTCCCTTTTTTATAAAAATTTTCAATTTTAATTGCGGGAAGTTAAAAAAAAAAAGTTTGTTCTTATGGAATTTCCAACGTCATTATCGTCGTTACTATATAACGTTACTTCCACAGCTGTATGTATACTCTCATGGGTTTTAATTGCACAGATTTATAATGTTACGTGACAAGTTTCAAACCAGTTCACAACTGCAAATAAATTGGATAAAAATCATTATAAATATTATATAGGTATACAGAGTATTTCTTCATTATAACTGAGAAAGTTTTGATAAAATATTATTGAGACTGTTACAGACCATGCGGTAAATAGGTAAAATATAAATAAGTAAGTGTATATAAGTGTGGAAAAATATATAAAATACACGATATGTATTATTGAATATAATAAGTTGACGCAGAGAAAGCAGCTTGTATACAGGTATAAGGTATAGCAATAACGTTTTGTATCTTACAGACCGCGGCTAAAGACTCTCATAACTTATGATAAATTTGAAAACTCTAACAAAACTATATACCCACAGTATAAAATAACAAGAATAACCAATCTACGATCTGATCGCATTATTGGATCACCATCATCATCATCATCATCATCTTCTTCTTCTTCTTTACGTGGTAAAAGTAACGCCTTTAAGATGACCAAGATGCTGGTGTATATATACACTAATCGTTCATTTCATCGAGGTTTCCTATTTCGAAAGTAGGCTGACTCCACTTTAGTATCAAAAACTGTTAGGTGAAGGGCGAATGTCGTTATAAGCGACCTTCACGACCGGAACTACTTAAACTATCGATATACGATCACATTTCTCACTTAATGCATCAACGACAGTTGCTGATGGTGTCATAGTGTAAAACGACGTATCTATATATACATTTTTGTTCTTCGTCACAGCTAACCATAAACGAATTTTAATTATGTCAAGGTAGGACCATATGTCATATAGATGAAACTAATCGGGATCATATTCTTCTGACTTTAATGAAACCGAAACTTTGATATGCGGTTTATTATTTTACTTTTCAGTATATATATATATACATCGAAGACCCTCTATGGTATATTAACTCATTGGTATAAATGGGCGCAGTATAGTCATTGTAATTCTGAACTTATCGTTGAACCAAACAGCTTGTACTGTCCTGGATATATACGAACACAGTACTTATGCAGATATCATCGAAGAAGTCACCATAGCGTGTCGTTAGCTCGGCCTATTTAGAATTTATTATATATACATACATATATATCTATAGATGAAGTGATGGAGATGGAAATGGAGATGGAAAAGGCCGGATTACTGTTAAAGAAATCGCTAAATTACTACGACCATAAAAAACATTGTGAATTTATTCTATAGAATCGATTAAGAACCACCTTAACCGTTCCGTTCTAGTTAATACAACCGATCAAAATATATAGGTACTAGTTGTAATAAAACTAGACAAATATACTTAGCGAGATGAATATAAACGAAGGGAAATGATATTCCTGAAATTTTTAATAAGAAATTTCTTCAACGTATTTTATATGTTATCATCGTTGCAGTTGATGAAGTTTCTTTTTTATTATATATATTACGCTTTGGATCTAAAAACCACTTCCGGTTTTGTTAGTGGTAAGAAAAACTACTTCCCGTGAATTATATGGAAGCCATATGCATAATGTGGTCGCTTTTCCCATACCGCAAACTAATCTGATAATAAAATTCTCTGTTTTCTTTTATTTATTTATTTTTTTTTTCATGCGAAAGAGTTTGATGATAATATAATACAGTTATGGTTAATCGTAATGTAATAAAATTCGTTAAATTAACGCATATATAAATATATATATATAATATTTATAACCGCAAAACATATTCACCTATCTTCAAGATTTCGAAAATGACTGATACTTAAATACTCCGGTCTACTTGGTACCGTAATCGTTGCCCGTCTAATTTACTGCTATCAAGTAGGCGAGCCTTTGACTGATAAATCATACCTCCTCCTCAACAGGAACAGTTAACTTAAGATGCTAAAGCTGTTGGTGATTGTGGGCTGGTTTATCAGGCACAACAAAGTGATGTTACTTTACGTTAAATTGCGTTATAATATATTTATGTCGATTGTGTGAAAATGATGAGACGTTGAGTAAATAAAAAGTAAGTTTGTATTTGGCGGATGATCGCATGTTGTATACGTTACATAATTACGAGAGTTAACTAATTGCGAATCTCTATTCCAACCGTGAGGTTAGAAAACAAGCGCAAAAAAAAAAAAACAGATTTCGTTTTTTTTTATTTAGTTGGCTGATTCATTTCTGCTAAAGAAATTAGGCGAGTGAGTTGGATGTAGGATGAAGAACTCCTCGATACGGAGGTAGACAAGCTGTACTATATAAATAACAGTAAAAATGATACGGCGAATAAGTAGCTATACTAACTCGGAGACAGCTTTTCGACTTGATTATATCTGTGGGATTAATCCGTGCCAGGTAAGTAGATATAGTTATATTCAATTATAGGTATGCTTATTGTAGAATTTGAATTTTAGCGTTCGGACGTTAATCAATCGTGACGCGTATGCAGCCCGTGGCCCCGATTCTTGAATTACCAAATCCGAAAAAAAAAGAAGAAGAAGAAGAAGAAGAAAAATAAAAAAAAAAAAACTATACATTATCTCCAACGGTCTAAATTCCCCGTCATGCCGATCATTGCCGATCGAATATCATCGATAAATTTAAAATCGCGATATTCATGATAAGAAAAAAAAAAAAAAAAAAAAAAACTAAAAAATTAAAGACATGTAGATATACACGTATTTATATGTATATAACATTGCGTAACGGATTGCACAGTCTAACACATATGCACAATGGTTTAAAGCCCGTTCGAGTTCCGTGCACTCGAGTACGGTTCCTTTACGTAATTTTATTCAGTTTTCACATCGAATGCAGATTATAAATTATAATAATGTATGAGTATTATCAATATATGTACAATTTTATCTTACTTCAGAGTGGTATCCATCCGAAAGATTGTATCCGGATCCTTCGGGCACTAATTCATCACAATCACAGAAAATAAAAATAAAAAAAATAAAGAAATGAAAAATAAACAAAAATATAATTAATCAATGATATACCGATATTTGATAAACGATGCACTGTTAATCGGCGATAATATATGTATAATAGTAACAAGCTTTCACTGATGAGGATTATTCAAGTATCACACAATCATCCATCCACTGTCATGGGTATTATCACTGTTCTTCGATATATTCCTCTTTATATATTATTTTTATATTTATATTTATTTTTATTTATTTTTTTGGTTTTTCACTAAAAATGACTAGCAGCAACTCCTGCGTGGATCGGTTTTAACACAGTATAGAAAGATTTTTTTCTCAACAACAACGATCCTATACGGTATAACAGTGATCCAACCCGGACGAACGTAGATCGTGAAGTGCGCGAAGAGAGAGGCTTGACTCCGCTTTGGGAGTTGGGGAACAACCAGTCCTCTCCGATCACTGTTATGTATGTAGTACCGGTATTAACTTGTGTTTGTTACTTACACATAATATTTCTTATGTATGTATATGTATTTATATACATATATGTATACATATTGTACATATGTATTGCGCTTATGGTCCATCCGCGTTGTGACGTTCCTGTCTAATTCCGCCGATCGTTTATACGAGATACAAGATATCATACCTATAAATGACCAAAATGAAAATGTTTCAGCAAACCATTCATAATAAAATAAATTCCGTATTCTAATTTTTTTTTTTTTTTTTTTTAACATTTTTTTAACATTTTTTTTTTTTTCGGAAAAGCTTGAAAACAGTAAGAAGAAAAAATCTCCCCATTCCGGCTCTGAGTTTAAAAATTTTTATATCTGCCACACGATTTTTCGGAATTTTTTCAAATTTTTATAAATTTTATCGATCAATATGGTCGTTAAAAAAAAAAAATTTTTATAAAATTCAAATCGATTTGAAAGAATCAAACGTGGGCTCAATTTAGGAGGTCAAGGGTCAGACCCAGGTCGTAGTGGTATGGAATGTCCTATTTATAATATTTTGTAGATAAGAAACGCTGAAGGAAAAATTTTCAGAAATTATTACACGCAGTTGTGTCACGCAAAATAATAACGGGATTTGTATATAATAATGATACGAATGAATATGGTAAATGTAAACGTGGAAAAAACTCTGTGATGAGTTTGTTCGATAAAAGTTTACTTCATCAAAGTTGAAGATTATTTGTTTAAAAAATTTTACAGTCTATGTATACTATACATACGTAATGGATGCTGGTGAAAGAAGAGCGGTCCAGGATGTGGATAAAAAAAAAAAAAAAAAATGAAATCAAAAAAGAAGAGAAAAAAATAAATAAAAGAAAAGTATAAAATTGATATAGAATAAAATGAATGCAACAAATAAAGCTCCTGTTTCGTATCTTCCGTATTGTAAAGATGTATACGTGTCGTATATATGTATATAGTTATATACCTACTGGTGTAGCCATTATAGCCTGCTTTCGTCCGTGTTTAAGAGATAAAATTTCTCCGGTTAGGACCCGGGACTCAACTACAATCTGAAACTCTTACATTTAAAACTTGCTGCTGCCCAACTGACTTGGTACTTTCTATGTGGGCCGACGAAGTTACCGATACAGTTTCACTTGCGCCTCGCCTTTACACCTCCTTGTACAAGGTGCACGAGGTGGAGGTGGAGGTGGAGATGGATCAGATGGAAGTGGAGGTGGAGGTGGAGGAGTGCCAAATAGTTGGCATATAAGTATACAAGAGAAAACCAACTCTGTTAAGGAAATTACCGGTTCCGGGTGTAAAGTAAGGACGTTAATTCGTTCCCTGCGATCATAAAATGCGAGAAAGAAAAAAAGAAAAGAAAAGAAAAAATTAATATTTAAAGAAAAGAAAACAAAATTAAAAAGGGTAAAAACTGGGACTCGGTAAACTGCCAGAGAATCGATAATTCTCTACACATTAAGGATCTGAGTAAAATATACTTTCATATACTGTACATGTATATACGTATGTATACATATATATGCATAGAGATAATAAATCCTGTTATTTCATTAATATCATATGCTGCATAGATAGCTTTACCCTGTACGTGCTGCGTGCACAGGACTTTTATACAGTATACATATACGTCATTGATGTATATCTACCTGGTTTCAAAATGTCAAGGTCAACATCTGGCTAGTATATAAGTTGAATTAATTCATCTATTAGTTACATACGTAGATTTTAATATACCTATACATGTATGTATGTATGTACCTAGGTATAGTATGAGTTTAGTAAAAGATTGGACTTTTAGAAATTCGTATGTATACAGGGTGATTGGTTTTAATCTCTTAAGGCCGATATTTCACACACCGATTACGTAATTTTGTTCTACTTGAAAAATCAAACGACTTTTGTATGAAACATTTTTTTTTTAGACATCAATTTTTTATGATATTCAATTTAACAACTGGAGATTTTTTAACTTTCGAGGGTATTTCATTTCTAAACTATCAAGTTTAGAGAAAAATTTCAAGATACAAAATGTTAGTAATTTTATGCGAAGATTCTTGGAAAATAATTACAGATTTTTTTTAACAATTTTTTGATGTTTTTCACGCAATTGAAGAAGCTGAAATAAATAATCATTGGAAAAAATTCTGCAATTATTCACTGAGAATCCTTGCATGAAATTACGCACTTTTTGTCTCTTGAAATTTTTCTTCAAACTTGATAGATTAGAAATGAAACGCTCTAGAAAGTTGAAAAATCTTTAGTTGTTCAGTTGAATATAATAAAAAATTGATGTCTCACGAAAAAAACGTTTCATAGAAAAGTCGTTTAATTTTTCAAGTAGAACAAAATTACGAATTGAAAAATATGAATTCTTATTTAAAAAAAACTAAGTTGACATTCCCTGATCTCAGCGTCACCTCCACTGAAAAATCCAATAACGCCAACTTCTTTCCCTCTCCAAACCGTCCAACTTTTGTCCGAAATATTTTCTCATATCTCATTTGGTTTGGAAAATATCGGCCTGGGGGATATTAAAACCAATCACCCTGTATATCTACTTATAATTATACCGCATGGCTATAATATCGTACATACAACATATGTCAGTTTAAATATGAAGATGAAATGTACACTTCGAATTCATATTATCTGCAGAAAGTCATTAAATTCTGATTATATAGACGATATAATGCAATCAAATCTCAGTCGAAGATTAGATCCTATATTTCTATATTTTTATTACAATTATTTATCTTTTAATATTAATTGAAAATTGATTTTTTGGGTTAGTAGCGCGCAGATGGTTATGTTACTACTTGTTAAAGCTATTAGATTGTAAATTAAACTTATTAACGATGATCAATATACGATATTTAATTATTCGCATATAAATTGATTATAAAATTTCGATGTATCTATACTTATTCAACATTTTGTAAGTCGATAACTTACTGTCAGTCGGTAATAATGATATTTATCTTACCTTCATTAGGTAACTACATATCGGTAATAAATCATTCAGTTACCGAACGTAGGTAACTTGTGTAAGTAAGCATGAGTCGGTAATTATGGGATCTAGAATTAAATTAAAGCTGCTTTTGTATTTACTAAATAACAATTAAAAAATTCAAAATCGTTATATCGTCGTTCTTTATTTAAATTAGAAATTTATCGAAAAGATTATCAGCTTGGAAATTAAAAAATTGAATTTGATTTTCGTCAGCTGGAATTGAATTCTAATTTTCGAAAGCTATCGTCGATATTGAAAAACAGGAATAAAAAAACAAAAAAAAAAAAAAAATTTCTTATCTTGTTATAAATGTAACGAAATATATAGAGCAAATGTTTTAGCAACGATTAGAACAATATAGTATATATCCAGCTCTCTAACGACCTTACGCCTAGAATAATAAATTTTTCTTAAACGCAGTTGTTAATTGACGTAATAACCAGTCTGTCTTTAATATTCTTAATGAGTTCAAACTAATTAGCAAGTTGCTTAATTAAATCGACTGCTATTTGCATCTTTTCATATATCTATATACAACAACAGAACTCGAGATATTGTATACTATATGTATGTATATAAATTATTACCCATTTTTCTAATCGCACAAAATGTAAAAAAGTATATGGTCGATTTTTCGATAACCACCATTACAATTTTGTATAATAAAAATTATATCAAACGTGGTAATCAGATATTCAATCTTCTTATTCAATCTTCAATCTTATAAATAATAAAACTTGTTCGATTGATTTTTTTACTATGTCACTAAATTGTATGTACTAAATATAACTTTGACCTCCTCAAAACAGAGTTAAGAATATGTCTAATCGATTTTGTTATATATACCGACTCAAGAAACTCGTGACACAGTTTAGTGTGACTAACTACTAATATAGACAATATTCTATAACGTTTCGATAATTAACTCTTACGTGTTAATTAAAATATCAAAGATCTGATTTGATCTTGATTCGAAACGATAAAATGCAGCGCATGTGCATATATAAAAAATGAAAAATAAAAAAAAAAATTTTATTCATCGCGATTATTATACGACAGGGGAAGCTGTGTGGATTGATAATATATTGGAATTAATAAAGCTCGTACATAGGTAGGTAAGTTTAAAGGCGTTATACCGGGTGATTCATATTGAATAAACCAAAATTTTGTGGATAGATTCCTCGGGATATTCTAAGACTAAATTTCCTTTACCAAAAATTCGAGAGTCTAATAGTTTCCGAGCTACGTAATATCTTAGTTGACCAATCACAGAACCTAGGGTTTACCGAGTCAGGGCAGAGTCAAAAGAATAAAATTACTAGTGCCCGTGGGTCTGAGTCTATAAAATTTTATTTATTGTTTTTCGACAGATATGTCAACGTCACTCTATACGAAAAACGAAAATAAAATTTCACATGTTGAGTTCCACAGGCACTGCTAATTTTTTTCTTGTAACTCGTCCCTGACTTGGCCTGCAATTTTAGGCTCTGTGATTGGTCAACTAAGATATTCTGTAACTCGAAAACTATTAGACCCTCGAATTTTTTGTAAAGGAAATTTAATCTTGTAATATCTCAAGGAATCTAACCGCAAAATATAGTCAGTTAAATATTGATCACCCTGTATATAGTTGATATAATCAGTGTGAAAACCGATGGCCACAAAACCGCACGAATGATCCGAGGTTGCAGCGGATCGTTGAATCAGAGGTGGGAGCAGCAAGTACTTGTAGTACAGTACGTAGTCTCTAACTCTAACCATTGCTGCTGTATAAAGCTAAAAAGTAATACATTTTAGCCTGCACGGAGATGATGAGGAGGTACGGTCAGTCAGTCAGTCAGGTCAGTCTGTTCGTCGTGGGCGTGCATGCAGCATGCCGCGGCGCTTCGGAGACGTGTAAACGCGCTAAGACTCGTGGATAAACTTTAATCAAACAAGTTTACATATACCTATATATATTATTATTATTATTTGTTTTATAATTTCAATTTACTCTGATATGTTCGATAAATAATTGCAAATAAAATAGTTCGCAAAATTATGTTTCTACGATCATATAGTAATTAATATAATATCTACGTCGAAATTTTACGTAAGAAAAATCGTTTCTCCACAATTTTGTACGACTTTTAAATTATTCTAGTGAATAAAAAAATTTTTTTTTTATTTTAATTTTTTTTTTTTTTTTTCTTGTTTCATACGATTTATTTTCATCAAATATATAACCCCGTGCGGTTTTATGCTCAACGAAAAACGCAACTTTATCGTCGATTATAACAGAGGTGTAATCTGATGCCGAGATTAGGATTAGAGAACCGTAAGTAACCAGACGCAGACCCCTTTATTAAAACGGATTTAGATTCACGGTCATGAATGGAGTTAACAAAAAAAAAAAAAAAAATGCTCTATTGTACTTGAGCAACAATTTTTTTTTTTTTTTTTTGGACATATCAACGAATTTGATCCAGTATATAAATAATTGATAATTTAACTGTCTGCGTGATAAACGTATATAGCAAAAAAATTATACCTGTAATAAATATATCGAAATTTTGGTATAGTTAAGAAAAAACAAAAATAAATAAATAAATTACTTAAATTCAATAAAGTATTTGACCAGATAACGTATAGACCAGTTTGATCGAGATCACGGTGATGGTACCAGTCCTCGGACCTAGCTGATGCTGATCAACGCTAGTTTGCGAACGTACGAATAGTGTACATACAACTACCTATAACTCGTGTTATATAGAGTAAGTTCTGTGAGATCAGTACAGTATAGAATTGACTGTATATAGCTTCGTATTGGAGGATTAATGTTACAGTTAACATATATAGATATAGGGTAGATGATGATGATGATGATGATGATGATGATGATTATGATGATCGTCGTCGTCGTCGTCGTTGCAGAAGTAGTCGAGTACAACAATAAAAGCAACATCAATAGCTGGGGGCAGTTTTACTGATCATTGTATATAAATACATATATACATATACCTATGTATTTATGTACTCATATATATTTTAGATACATATATATGTACATATGTATGTATATAATATTGCGCATGTGTATAATAAATTCTGGACATGTTCGTTTAGTGTGTACCATTTATAGGTATATGTATACATATATGCGTACATACATAGAGATATGTATATATGTATGTATGTGTAAATGTATATATGTATTAGTGTGCAGAAGACAATTGATTGTCTCCTATTTTTCCCCCCTTCTCGACGTCTGTCTAAGCGCCCTGACGTCACATCCTACTTCTGCATCGCCGCGATCTGATCTGTTCAACGGCGCTAAAGGTACTGAGATTTGTTAGAGAAGATTAATCTCCATCTCTACCTTCATATACCAACCGGCTTTTGTTTATTAGTATATACATACAACGATATACGTGTATATCTATATACTATATAACATAGGTATATACCTTATACTGAAAGTTTAATGATAAAGTTCGTTTTATTAATTCAAATTTTGTGCAATTAAATTTTTGCACTCTATTTTTTTTTTTTTTTTGACTAAATTTTTGTGATTTTCTGATGATCTATTATCGTGAATATTGTTAAGAAATTCGTGAATCACGTCAGGGAATCTCTGCGATTTTAAGATTATACTGGACCTTAGAGAGAAAGAGACACCCGTCAATCTTTATTAACACGAGATGCTAAAAGTTTTTATATAGAAATATAAATGTTTATTCAAACAGAGAATTTTCATATATTTAACATACATGCATATGTATAAAGTGTTTAAATTTTTAATTTTATCAATTGAAAGAGAAATGCTTATCGTTAAAATAACCTTGATATATAAAATACGTTTTTTTTTTTTTTTTTTTTTTTTTTTTTTGTAATTTAAGAGAAAATATTTCGAAGGTAGGATTTTTAGTTTACAAAATTAACAAAAAATAAAAAGTATATGGTTTATGGACAGTATATTATAGGATACAAGATAATACTATATAAGATACGTCTGGTAAACGAATTAGACTGTTACTATACTTCTCTCGCACTTCCGCGGATGAGTGTTTCAAAGTGGACGCCAATTGACGCCTTAAATGTTGCTGTACTGAATTACGTGTAAGAAGAAATGATCAAGAACTTAATGAACGAAATGTACGTATATATAGTTTAGCGTAGGTAGGTAGGTAGGTAGGTAGGTAGGTAGGTAGGTAGATAGATAGGTAACGCTAGGCTTTAAAGCGAGGTTCACATTACAAAAAGAATATCTTCTAATCGCATCTCTTAACTGTTATCAGTAATTGCTTCAGGAAGCTGAATTAGTCATGTCAATGATGAGGCCTAGCTGCTCTCCAAGGTCTCACTCTTCTTCTTCTTCTTCTTCTTATTCTTATTATTCTACTTCTTCTTTACTCTTCTCTTATTTCCACTTAATTAGTTCGAAGAATTGACAGTTAGATTGCTTCTTCCTTTCAAGTATAATCGTGTTAATATTATATTATTATTATTATTTTTTTTTTTTTTTATCTATGAAACGTATAAAGTTAATAAAAAAAAATGTAAATAGGATAAATTTTTCTCTCTATAAAGAAACGCGGATTTTTAAGGTACCGGAAGTCCGATATACGTGACTGATTCATCGCACGTGCTATAAGATACAAATACAAATATCAACCTATGTGAGGGGTTGAAACAAAGAAGGACTTCTCGAATAGATATAAATCCTTACCTACTCCTCACGAATTCATAATCGTTTTCGTAATAACAATAACTGATTTTTTTTTTTTTTTTTTCTTCTTCTCTTTCTTTCTTTTTTTTACAATTTACGACTTCCCGTTATCTGATCTAACGAATCCTTTGTCGAAACCTTCGTTAACTCTCACAGCTCATCCTCGCCGCTAAGCACGTAGAGTGTAAAGCTCTCATCAACCATCGGGGATTTTTATCCGGACTTATAGAGCTCGGAGTTTGTTGATAAACTCAAAAATTTTTAACTCTTTATAAAACGCTGTCTATATTCTATAATTTCAGATTTATAACCGGGATAAGAAACTTTAACCGGCGTTTTTTTTTTTTTTTTGTTTTTTTTTTTTTTTTTCAACGAGTGTCGAAATTAAATTACATAGAATTTACCGCGGATGAAGCACAATGTCCTCAACGAACCTGAGGGTCCTGGGTGTCCTAGGGATCCTAATGATCCTTAACCCCTCGGCGAGCTGGGCAAGAGCAAGAGACATAGCATCTGATATCATTGAAACTGAAATTATTGAAGAGAGTGAAAGTACGACAACAAAAAGAACACTGCCTGACCGTTGTCTTGTTAAAACTGAACCAGGACCGTGTAAACATTACGTACATAAATGGACATTTGAAAAGGCTGCAGGAATATGCAGAACATTTGTTTACGGTGGATGTCTCGGTAATGAGAATAGATTCAATTCAGAAATCGAATGTCTTTATCACTGCGTTGGAGGACCTGACCGTAAGTGACTATCACTTTATTCATTAATAAATCGCGTAATGTTTCAGGACTTCTTTTCTTTTCCTCATTTTTTACGATATAGCATCAGTCCGTTTTATTTCTTTGTCAGATACTCTGCCACCCTACATGGTCACTAAGGGTAGTGTCTATGTGATGACAAGTACGACAACAACGACTTTACCACCATCAACAACAGAGAAAACATCACCGCCAACATTCACACCACCAAAACCAACGAGGGCACCGGTACCAAAGCACAAAAGAAGACAGGTGACGTTTTGTTATTTTGTTTTACTACTTTTTGAAATTTGGAATCAAAAAGAAACTTCTTTTCAATATAACATCTTGAAGATATTCAAGTTTAGTTAGTTTACACTTGACGTGATTTTGGACATGTTTACGTGTGTGTCTATTCGGAAACTGAACTGACAAGACGTTTACAACATTAGTGAAAATGATCCTGATGAAGTTATTTTGGATTTTTTAAACAACGCGTATTAACATCAGATTTATTTTATCTATCGATAAATATTTTATAAATTTTTATTTTCTCATCTTAGGAACTTACATTTATGGAATCCGGTCACGAGAAGACGTTCATGTTTGCTCAAAGCAATACTTTTATACAACTTGATGGAAGCGGTATAAAGTCGTTTCAGTTGAGGTAATATACACGAACTGAAGTTTAAAAGTATGATTTATTTATTCACACCGTGTTCGTAGATAATATTCAATATTTTCGCAAATATTAGAACCAAACTAACCAAACATTTCGAATAACTGAAACCTTTCAGTAGTTGATGATCGGCTTAACGCCTAAGTCCCTAATAATTCAACATCATAATCTCTTTATCAGATTATTTAGGGGACTCGTATTTCTCAAATAAATTCGATACCCAAAGCTTTAAGCTTATAGTCTAAAGTATAAAGAACCCAAAAATCAAAATAACAAAAAAAAACATTAATTAAATTTCAGATTATGTCGAGAAATATCATTTAAATTTCGTACCAAACTTCCTCACGGTCTTCTTGTTTATCACAGCGTAAAAGACAGACCTGAAAGATTAGACCCTTACGCTTTGTATGTAATAGTTGAAAAGGGTCAACTAAAAGTGGTTCATGTTTTCGGAAAGAAATCAACAAGTCTTACAATCGGTGAAGGATTAAACAGAGACGAATGGCATAGTGTATTAGTAAGAATTGACGTTCATGGAGCAAAATTAATCGCAATAGTTGACGATACTAGAGAAGAAGTCAGTCTTGAGGTTCTCGAAGCACAAGTATATTATGGAGTATCTGAAGAATTGGCTTCCGTTGTATTGATAGGAGGTATAGTTTAAAAGTTTAAATACGATTTTTAAATTTTTCAAATTTAATTTTGTATTAATTACGGCAGGTTTAAGCTCGGAGGAAAGACTTCACGGTGTGAAATACATCATCGAATCATTTGTTGGATGTATCAGAGATATGGTATTGAGCTCTGGTAAATCAGCGAGTAATTTATTACCGATTAAACCTCTGATAGCAACAAAACATGAAAACGTTAAGGAAGGCTGTGTGGATAAGTAAGGATCATCGATAAGCAATATATTAAATAAAATAATCATCAATACTAATCATTTTATAAATTTAGATGCAAAACTCGAGAAAATCTTTGCTTCATTGGTAGCCAATGTGTCAATCATTACAACAGTTTAACCTGTAACTGTTTTGGAACTAAATACGAAGGCGAAAGATGTGACGTTTACAGTAAGAATCAAAAATTCATAAATCAACATAAAAAAAAAATAATCAAATTGCCAAACCATTAATCATTCTGTCCTTTTCATAGCCGCAACTATTCTCACCCTTAGAGGATCGTCTTTCGTATCATTTAGGGTATACGATTGGAAGGACCGTGTACACTCATCGGTTAATAGAATGAGTCTTGCATTTAAGGTATTTATATTATTGAAATGAAACAGTGATTAATTAATTAATTAATTAATTATATAAAAAATCGATTAAGAAATTTATTCATTTTACCACAGACGAGATGGGACGATTCAGCTTTGTTCTATGCATCAGGAGAGATCGAAGGTACTGCACATTACGTAGCAGCATCAATATTGAATAAATCTGTTCATATTGAACTCGACTTTGGTCACGGATCAAAAATACGTACAGTACTTGGTGATCAAGTGACATCAAATCATTGGAATAATTTAACAATATTTCACAACGGTTCTTCGGTATACGTGAGTTTAAATTACGAATCAAAAGTGCTTGAAATACCCGGTGACAATTACAACATGATAATAGATCCGGAAATTTACATTGGAGGTGGTCCTGAACTTCAAAAAAAGAAGGGACTCATTTCTCACAATAATTTTGCAGGTAATATTTTTTTTGAATGCATTATTCAAAAATTTAACTCCATTTTTAATTTATAACCATTTTTTTATCCAGGGTCATTGAAGTACGTATTTTTTAATGACAAGTCGATAATATACGAACTCAAACGATCCAATCCAATGGTTCATTACATCGGAGTCCTTGAACCGGAATACTATGAAGCAGATGTTGAAGTAATACCGATAACTTACCCCTTTGCTGGAAGCCACATTTGGTGGCCAAACGAAAAACCTAATGCTTTGAAATTGAATTTTGATTTCAAAAGTTCGAAACCTATGGCAGTACTAGCATCCAGTGATGTTAAAGATGACAATATTATGGGTTACTGGGAGGTAAGTGACCTATAATCGTTCATAAAATCATCGCACAACAATCCGTAATCCGAACATAAATTCTCAGGTCCGTTTAGTCAATGATGAAATACGATTCGAGCTTGTACCAGACATAACAAAGAACGTAACGCGTTCACTATCGGTTAAATTTCCACCCCATAATACATCTTGGCATGCCGTAGAAGTGAATTACACAAAAGGTGAACTTAGTCTTTTAGTTGACTACAGAAACAAACAGAGTAAACTATTCGCAATGGGTTTTGAATTGGGCGATAGAGTAATCATCGGAAGTGGAAAGATCAATAATGGTGAATATTGAGTAAATAAAATGGACAAATTTCATAAAAATTTTCATCTTTAAATAATTTTAATATTTCTATTTCAGGTTTGGTGGGTTGTATGAGAGAAATCCGAGTAAATAATCAACGAATAGAACCCAGATATGTCATAAACACCGAAAGAGTTGTTGGACAAGTTGCATTAGATAATTGCCAGTTTGTTGATCCGTGCAAAAGACCAAACACTTGCGAACATGGTGGTAAATGTTCCGTTAAAGAAGACAGGATAACTTGTGATTGTGCAAACACTGGTTACATAGGAAAAAATTGTCACTTTGGTAATATTTAGCAAACTAATAATATTGTTCATCTTATCATCATCCATGACTTGAATAAACGAACCCATCGTTTTTAAAATCCCAAATATTTCAGCCGAGCATAAAAAGACTTGCGAAGAATTGGCGCTGTTAGGATTCACAACAGACGATGTATACCAGATCGACATTGATGGAAATGGTCGGTTTCCACCGGCTTTAGTTAAGTGCGAATTTCAATCAATGGAAAATCTAACTAAGACAATAGTCGAGCACAATCTTCCGTCCCAAATTGACGTCAGATCTAGTTCAGAATCGGATTTTTCATTCAGTATAACTTACCGCCAATTCACAGCTGAAATGCTTCAAGAATTGATATCTCATTCTCTTTACTGTAGTCAGTATGTTAAATATGATTGTTATAAGGCACCGGTAGAACTTCACAGTGCTACTTGGTTCCTTGGCTCAAAAGGAACGACCGTTGATTACATTGGGAATGTTAACCGTGGTTCATGTCCCTGTGGAAGTAAGTTAACTGCATTGTTACATAAAGAATTCTTTAGATTTTCTTTTCGTCAATTATTTTATGAATTTTGAACAGTGAACAGAACCTGCGTCGATCCAAAACTTAGTTGTAACTGTGACGTTTCTGCTGATAAATGGCTATCCGATGAAGGATATTATGAGACACCAAATTCTTTGGGGATAACCGAGTTGGTTTTTCTACAGCAAAGAGATTTACACGAAGATGCACAAGGCAGGATAACTCTTGGTCCTTTGGAGTGCGTAGAGACAAGTGAGTTACCGATAATTATTATGGGATGTTACTATGGGAATTATGGTAGAATTGTTTTTTAATTTCCTGAAATGAAAATTGAAAATTTTCAAAAAAAAAGGGAAGTTATTGGTTTCGGTCCGATTTTCGAAAATCGAGTTTTCATCAGATCTTGACGTTTTCGGGTCCTAGGAAGCTATTCTCACTATTTTTGGATGGACGTCCGTATGTCTGTGTAAACAAATTTTTGTCGTACGATATCTTTAGAACGAATCGACCGATTGGAAGTGTTCTTATGGCGATCGAAAGGGTTTATCAAGACTTAGATCTGATTAAATTTTGGAATCGATCGGTCGAGTAGTTTCAAAGTTATTTGAAAAATAAAAATTAAAAAACAATTTTTTTTCATGTTTTTAGCGCATAACTCCTAAACTGTTCGTGCGATTAGTCTCAAAACTTAATCAGACTTAGCTCTTGGATAGCCCTTTCCATCGCCGTAAGATTCATCAAAATCGAACGATTGGTTTAAAAGATATCGCAGGACAAAAATTTCTCTTTTTGTCGTACGATACCTTTGGAACGAATTAACCGATTTGAATGATTGTTGCGGCGATCGAAAGGGTTCATCAAGACTTAGATCTGATTAGATTTTGAAATCGATCGGTCGAGTAGTTTCAAAGTTATTCGAAGAATAGAAATCGAAGAAAAAAAGATTTGTGTAGGGAAAACTAATTATACTTCTAACCTTCTTTAATTTATCATAAACACAATAGTATCAATTAATTGTAACGTATTTAACACAGCGAGAAGTTTTCGGGTTGGCCGACAAGTAAACCGGCTTCCAATTTTTTTTGTTTTTTGTTTTTCATCGTTTGAAAATTGATGGTCCGATTATTACAGACACTCAAAAGTACGTTGTGACATTCACAACGTCTCAATCTTACATCGAAGTACCAGGATGGCGTAAAGGCGATATAGCATTCAGCTTTCGAACAACAGGAGAAAAAGCAATTCTGCTTTATCAGCCCCCTATAAGAAGCAACTATCCATCATTCATGGTTGCATTAACATCAGACTACCTTCTGACGTTTAATTTCACTTTAAACACCGGTGAAATAAGGGAACTGAAAATTACAAGTAAAAGAAAGCTGAACAATGGTGAATGGCAGAAAATTTGGATAGACTATAACGACTATCACGTTAGATTTACCATAAACACAGATTGTGAAATGGTCGATTTATTTCCTGAAGAACAACTCGGTCCTTTTGAAGGATCAATGTTTATAGGCGGTGCGACTGCGTAGGTGATTTTTTAATTATTATAAACCGAAAAAAAAAAAAAAAAACAAAGAAAATTTACAATCTAATGAAGTTCACATTTTCATAATTCCCGATATATTTTCCAACAGTGAACATTTGAAAACATCCTCCGTTAGTCAAGGTCTGATAGGATGTTTTCGAGGATTAGTTGTCAATGGTGAAATTCTCGATATACATAGTTACATGTCTGTTCATCTATCAGAGATAATAAAAGATTGTAAACCCTCATGTCAGCCGAATAAATGTAAAAATGGTGCTACTTGCGTTGAACTTTGGAGTAATTTTGAATGTATATGCGAAAATAGGTGGGCGCATTTAGGGATAACATGTGACATAAGTGAGTAATTTTTTAATAATGAGTAAATACGAATTACGTGTATAATTTTATCCTTCATCAATTTTTAGACATCAATGACGAACAAGCACTGACTTTTACATCGCCTGAATCTTTGTTGAAAAAAAATTATTTCGGTAATGAAGATAACGGAGAGAATCTTCACTTGAGAAGTATGCTTGTAGAAAATATATTAATAAATCTGAGAACTTACGACACTAATTCATTGGTACTTTATGCCAATGATCATTTGAACAATTTTTTACATCTTTATATATCGAACGGAACAAGCATTGTTTATTTATTTAATTCCGGGAACGAGATAAGGAACATCACGGTGGATTATCCAGGTTATGATTTGGCTCAATTATCTTTTTTTTTTTTTTTTAACCATTTATAAGAGTCTTTTATAAATTTGATATTTACAGGTGTTAGTACCGGTCATTCTGTACAAATTGCGATCATTCGGACTGACAAAAACACAACAGTTCATGTAAACGATGCTAATTTTACTTTGGATGCAGTTCCTATCTTACTCGATTCGTACTCTAATAAACCGTGGATAAATTCTGAAAAGGAAGTTTTAGCACCGCAAAGACCACCCGCACCACCGACTAGTTATTTTCAGGTAAATTTTGGAATTTAAAACCACTAATCGTGCCAATTTCGAGCGATTAGTTTGCGATTAAATAACCTTTTGATATATTCATTCCAGATAAACCTGGGCGGATTTGATCCTGATAATTTATTAAGGGTTGGGAAAAAGGGAGAAGCTATGCAAGGCTACGTTGGATGTCTTAGAGGTCTAAGAATCGGAGGAACATTAGTGAATTTATCAAGCCTAGTCAGCGAAGCACAACAAGAAGGTAGTAAAGGGTTGTTACCGAATTGTCAGATGAAATGTGACACTTTGCCTTGTAAGAATTTGGGAATATGTACGGAAGATTTTAGCAGACAAGAATCATCGTGCAATTGTGAAATGACATCTTATTTCGGAGAGAATTGTGCCGAGGGTGAGAATCAGAAATTGATTGAATTTATTTTAACGTAATAGTTCGAAGATGTTGTGATTGATTGAAATTTTTTGTTTTTGGTTAATAAAATTTTTATAGAAAAGGGAGCAGAATTCGGTGGCGAAAGTGTTTTGCAAAGGGAATTCGATCTTGATGATGAAGTAAATCAAGTCAAGATACAATTAGCTTTTTCGGGTAATGATCTACGACAGAGAACTACAGCGTTGCTGTTATTACAAACTGAAAATAAGTAAGTTTATCTTGATTAGATATTTTAAGAAAAATCTTAAAACCAGTGATTATTATTTAATCATTTTTATAGAAGAAGCTACTACTTACTAGTAGCTCTGACATCTGAGGGTCAACTAATTTTTGAAGAAGACAGAGAAGGTTCTGCTTTTGGAGTTCGTATAAACGATAGAAATTTTTTAAACAATGCAAGACACAGTGTTTATTACGAAAGGGATTATAACACTTCGAAATTACTGGTAAGTTTTTCAAAATATCATTTATCATGTATTTTAATATTTATTATACATCCTGTTCAAGAAAGAAAATTTCTTGGCTCATTTTGGGAGGCTATAATTTGATACTTATTAACTTCCCGCAATGAATATTGAAAATTTTCATAAAAAAGGGAAGTTATTGGTTTCGGTCCGATTTTCGAAAATCGAGGTTTCATCAGAACTCGACGTTTTGGGGTCCAACGAAACTATTCTGACTATTTTTGGATGGACGTCCGTATGTCTGTGTGTGTCTGATTAGATTTTGAAGTCGATGCGTCAAGTAGTTTCAAAGTTATTTAAAAAATAAAAATTAAAGTACAATTTTTTTTTCATGTTTTTAGCGCATAACTCCTAAACTGTTCGTGCGATTAGTCTCAAAACTTAATCATACTTAGGTCTTGGATAGCCATTTCGATCGCCGTAAGATTCATCAAAACCGAACGATTGGTTTAAAAGATATTGCACGACAAAAATTTCTCTTTTTGTCGTACGATACCTTTGGAACGAATTAACCGATTTGAATGATTGTTGCGGCGATCGAAAGGGTTCATCAAGACTTAGATCTGATTAGATTTTGGAATCGATCGGTCGAGTAGTTTCAAAGTTATTCGAAGAATAGAAATTGAAGAAAAAAATATTTGTGTAGGGAAAACTAATTATACTTCTAACCTTCTTTAATTTATTATAAACACAATAGTATCAATTAATTGTAACGTATTTAACACAGCGGGAAGTTTTCGGGTTGGCCCACAAGGTCAACTGGTTTCCTGTTTTTTTTTTTTTGATTTTTTTTAAATTCATTTCAATTTTTCAGATCGATAGAGAAACGGTTGAACTGTCACAAATTAATGTTAAAAGTATGGCTGAATATACTTACTCTACTGACAATCCTGGTGCAACTGAAATACAATTGGGTGGTTTAAACACAACTGATCCAAGATTTACTGCTTACAAAGGATACACCGGTTGTCTTAGTAGTAAGTATGGAATAAGGATAATTAGAAATTAAATTTCTTACATTACATGAAATTAAATGACGACTATAAATTATTTCAACAGACGTTGTTGTATCAATAAATGGCGGTGCTGGTATGAAACCATTAGAAGAATACATGCTCTTTACTAAACAGGGTAGTGAGACTGTAAGAGCAACTATGCCAGCTGGTGTCCGTAGTGCACAATGTGCAGCATTTCTTACACAACCAAGGGGATTGGAACCCCCTCGAAATGATAGTGTGGTAATTAAAAAATTGTTTTTAAACATTGAAAATTACGTCTTGAAGTTCAGATTTTGAATATTTTTTATCATCGTACTGCAATTCAATTTTTATTAAGAACAATACCATTTTCATAATTTTTTATTCCAAGGGTCGAGACAAAGTGTGGGTTGAAGATCCGCCAGGAAAAATCGTCTACACGTCACAATATTCTGATGCAACTCAAGAAGAACAGGGAGCAGGGACTTACATATTTATTGCATTATGTGTGATCCTTGTAGCAGCAGTTATGGGTTGTATTTACGAAGTATGGAGAAGTGCCCGTAAAGATAGAGAAAGAAGAGCTAGAGATGGGGAAGAAGAAATAGCAACAAATCCTCAAAGATGGCAAACTGCAACAGGAACAGTACCTTATAATGAAACAACTGTAGTTACTCCATCTGCGGTTAAAACTGTTGGTTTTAAATCCAGTGTAGATGATGATGAAAAAAAATTAAATGGTACACATGCTAAAGTTCCAGGAATAACTAAAGATTACAAAGCTGTACCGACTGTGGAACCAAAACCCGATTTATTAATCGAAAAAAAAACTCATATAAAAGGTAATTTTTAAATTACTTATATTATACGTTTTAAATCTTAACGATGATCATTTTTATTTATTATGTTAATTTTATAGATTATATAAATATTTATTATAGCTGAGATATGTTAAATGTTCTTAAATATTTTAATG
This sequence comes from Macrophya annulata, assembly GCA_963924015.1. Taxonomy (NCBI): domain Eukaryota; kingdom Metazoa; phylum Arthropoda; class Insecta; order Hymenoptera; family Tenthredinidae; genus Macrophya; species Macrophya annulata. The sequence continues at coordinate 33,968,814 of OZ001259.1, forward strand.
GATATTTTAAATAAATATTTTATTTGCGAGATATGTGGGTATTGCATTATGATTTTAGTTGATCAAAAACCAAAATTATATAATTTTTAACCGTCTTTAGAAAATTTTAGAAACCTAGATAGGTAATATCCTGGAATTATAAAATAGAATTATATATGATAAATAATAATTGTTCATTTATTATTGTCACAGCTGATGAGGAGCCCGAGAAGAAAGAGCTGCTTGGGGTAAATACCGCCCTGGTCTTTAAATCTCCGAAACCAAATCCATTCGTAAACATTAAATTTTTACAATCAAAATATATTACGCTTTTATAGCTTTGGTGAAGGCTTTTGCATGAATTCACTTGTCAATCTTTTTTTCATCGGTGGTTGCATGAAAATTATTTTTTTTGTTAATGCACGGTTTTTTACAAAGCATGAAATTATACACAGTAAAAATTCTTATATACTACAAAAAAACACGATATTATTTGTTCAATATCTGCACCGAAAGTTTGCTTCGGAGTGCATGTAAAAACGAGCGAAAGGTAGTTTTATTTTCCGCTCTAGTGCGGTAAAGTGCTGCTTTCCACTCTAGAGCTCACTTTACCGCACTAGGGCGTAAAAGAGTCACTTTCCGCCCGGCTTACATACACGTAATCGCATACTTTCAGGTTCAGGTATATCAAAAAATACCTTTTTGAATTTTAATACTAATTCTAATTCTGTCGCCAGCCCCTCGCCATGAATTATAATTAAAACAATTGTTGTTACGACCGAAGGGATACAGAGTTATGAAAAATCCTAAGATAGAAGGTCTAATTTGCATGTTGATAACCATAAAGTTGTCTTTGGTGTAAAAAAAACAAAAAATGGTTTTTTATAGCTCTGAATTTATCCTTTGGTTGAATATAACGCTGATAAATATCATCGATATGAAAAATATTGATTTCATTTCTATATATCAGTCGATGGAAGATCTCAGGGAGGAACCAGAGCTGGAAGAATGTGAAGAGGAAGAAATCGAAGAAAATATATTGGGAAAAAGTACAAGCGAAAGTGATAGCGGAAGTGAAATTGATAGCGAAAGTAAAAGCGAAAGTGAATTAAGCAATAGCAATCGGGATGATGAAGATATTTTGGTACGACCAACCCCGGTAAGAAAATCATCAGTGAGAAAATCATGCGATAATAAATTATCGGTAGATGATGAATGTTTCGATAATACTAAAAGTTGCAGTATAAAAGAATTTGGAATATATCCCGAAATGAAATTATTGGAGACAAATTTTTCCGTTACGGGAATAAATAAAATTCATACAGAATATATATCGGCGGATAATTCAAGATTCAAAATTGAAAAACAAATATCTAATAATAATAAAAACGGTTTGAAAAGACCTGTTAGCTTGAATTTACAGTGTTTGTAATTATTATTTTAATCAATTAAGACTGAATATTATATCGATATCGAATATATGGTTTTGGTCAAACTATATAAGTAATCCATTACCTTATATTAATTTATCAGAAATTTTTATATCTCAAAATGCATGAATTAATAGTGTTTAACGAAATTTTAGATTTCGTTAGAAATTTAATCAACCAATTATCGAATACATATAATATGCTTACGTAAACTGCTCTTAGACATTATCATGCTTCATATAAGGGCTCGTAACATATATCTAATATGTGAAATAACAATAAAACTATGTTTATAAATTCATACAGCTAATTGTCAGCCTTATTTCATTATCTCATCAAGTATCTAATCAGCGCTTTGTTGTTCGGATGAAGAAGAAAGGAGGAAAGAATTGAAAAGGGAGAATTATTTTTGAGTATAAAAATGAAAAAAAAAAAAAAAAAATCCTTGAAATAAAATGCGAATTAATTTGATAAAAATTTTTTAAAGAAAATCATCTCATAATTAGGAAGTTAAGTTTATTTTTAATTTTTTTTTTACTGTAAGTTTAATCAGGATGTTAAATGCTTTGGTAAATATTTCTGTATCGATGTAATTGTGGTGAAAACTCAACCGAAGCTGGTAACGGCAATTTTTCAGATCAGACGTTGGTCGAGGATGAAAATTGAGGAAAATGTGATACCATTAAATCCTATTACAAATTCAGATGCACCAAAAACGCCTTACCAATTTTAGAGGTATTATTATTATACGCTAATGAATCAAGTCATCAATTTCACTGTATTAAATAATTCATAATTATTTATCTTGATCGATTACTTTTAATACTAGAAATATTTTCAAGCATGATAATACCGACTTTCATATTTGTAAATTAGATTTTTCTGTCTTATAATTGATAAAAAATATAATTTTGGTTCTTTAAAATATTTAGAAATTTTAGTTTTAAACGTAAATAAATTTAATCTTAGAGATTTTCGTATGTCTATGTTAGAAATAAATTCATCAAAATTTAGGTAAATTAACGTTATAACATTATCATCGCTTTGTTAACTCTGTATGTATGTATATAACGTGAGAATCATGTGAAATCATATAGTCGAAGCACGCAGGCGCCGGATGATACAAATTTTATGGGGATAACCAACTGGCAAAAAAAACTCCCTAGAGTTTTAGTTCATTGCTTACATTATTGAACTTGAGATAACGTAGGGATTTTCTAGCGTAACGAGTTGGCTATCTTCATAAAATTCGTATTATTCAGCGCCTGCGCATTACGACTATACGATTTCACTTGATTCTTACGGAATGTGTACTCTGGTGAAAAATTCTATCCCTAAAAATGTTTAAAAAGGTTAAAACTATAAAAAGGAAAGTACAATTTTTTGTATGGGTAAATAAAAAAATATTATTAACGAGGAAGAGTTCGAATTTCTTTACAAAAAAAAAAAAAAAAATGATTCGTAAAAATTTCTATTGAATTATTTTCACCAGGGATGTACAATTTTATACTAAACCTTGATGATTAAACTGATAATAATTGTTTTTCATATATTTCTCTCGTATATTCTGGATATACGAAAATAATTAATGTCGATTACATAATCTGGTTAAATACCTAGACGAATAATAATTTAAGGAAAAATAAAAATTGAAAAGAAATCTTTTCAAGTTATACTTATACATGATAATATTATCTTTGCATCATTATTTCACTCATTATATAATCAGCAATCAGCTTTTAACTAATGCTCGTTTTGCCTTTGACTGCATGATCAATGATCATCACCTTTTAATAAATAAATTCATCTTTATTAATGTTATATTAAATGTGAATGTTAACTTTTAGACAAACAAATTTCATGATCCAACTATTTTTCATTTTCAAAGAGTAAGTCAAAAATATTGTTCTAAATGACGAAAAACAAAAAATGCTGTCAAAGTTTGAGCACTTAATATTAATATTAAGAGGTGCCTCATCGCGATTTTCTATTTCCTATCTAAATAACATGGGAAATTTTTTTTTTTTTAAACTTTGGAATTTTATAACTCGTCAACGCATTGGTGTAATGATAAGACCAGAACATATTTTTGTAGTGAATTGAACGCTCTACAAAAAAGGTATCTTGTTCTTTTTCGATAAATCACGTTATTTCCAAGTTGGTGTATTGGTTATTGATGATAATTAATCATGACTAACTTGGAAACAGTTGGATTCATCGAAAAAGACCAAGATACCTTTTTTGTAGAGCGTACAATTTTGAACAACAGTACTCACGCAGAATATTTCTAAGTAGATTAATTTTCAAGGTATAAAAATCGAAATGTTCCACAAGACCATTTCCCATGTTATTTAAATGAGAAATAGAAAATCGCGATGAGGCACCTCTTAATATTAATATTAAGAGCTCAAACTTTGACAGCATTTTATTTTTTTTCGTCATTTGGAACAATATTTTTGACTTACTCTTTGAAAATGAAAAATAGTTGAATTTTTTTAAGCTGTCTAATATACATTATACGTAGACATTGATATTTGTTTATAATATATTATTAATTTTTATTAATAGATAAGAAATGAGAATGAGAATCAAAGTAACGCAACATCACAAGTCCGTAAAAGAGGTCAGTAAGATATAATGAATATTATATTGTATAATATGTGTTTAATTATTTATCATTTCTTATATACAGGGTGTTTGGTTTTAATCTTCCAAGGCCAATATTTCCCAAACAAATTAAAAGAGAGATATGAAAAAATATTTTGACTTGGGTATATCAAAACCAAACACCCTGTATAATTGAAACCCTAAAACTATTTGAATATAATAAATGAAATAATGTATGTGATAATAATAATAATAATATGTAAATTAAATATTTATTATACAGACCGACTGAAACCGGATCATCAAAAATCAAAATCTGGACCAATAGTAAACATATCACCAATATTTTTGTCCGAATCTCAAAGGACTTTTTCAAATCCCATCAGCTACTTAGGAGGACCTAAATTACAACCTGGAAATAGATTATCCATAGAGTCTGTCTTGTCACTCGATTAGTATTCAAGAATTATTGTAAATCGCATTATAAATAAGAAACGAACTTATTAAAACTTTCTGCGTATATACATATACATATATTTTCTTCCACCTGATCGTTACTCTGATAATTTATAATAATAATAATAAAAATAATAATAATAATAATAATAATAATAATAATAATAATAAAACAAAAGAAAATGTTTTAAAAGAAGTAATAAAGATTAAAGATTCATCCCTCTAGAATAAACTCTAAAAAAGAAAAATTTTAAATTTAAAAAAAAAAAAATGCATTATCAATTTTGACTCATCTAATGCAGTCGAAGAACGTGGCGCTTCCGCGTACTTAACGGCGAATCCAAGAACTACTTTTGCCGCAAAATATACGCGGGAATCAGTACGAATTATCACCGCGACTTTAATTCTGTTTCTATAATATACTTGTTTTTTAAAAACAGATTAAACATGATAAACTGAATTCGCAGGTATTTTAAACAATTTTTAACGTATCACATAATCTGAAAATCAATATCAGAATGACTCCGGGGATAATTTAACCCAATTTGCTCGAACGTACTGAGAAATTATAAGTAAAAAAACAAAAAGAAAAATATTGTACAAGGAATTGGAGAGCCAAAAATTAAACAAAAAGTAAAATAGTTTCACTAGTATAAATTTAATTAATCGATACAACAATTTAGTAATTTAAATTAATTATTATAGACACTAACTTATTCCATTAAATAATGATATTTGTGTTTTTTTTTTTTTTTTATCAAAAAATGTCAGTAATTTTAACGTATAACAATAAAACCATCCTGCAACGATCCGGCCCATTATTATCATCTTAACCGTGTGACTTTGAAATGGTTGGTTTTGGTCTATGTATGCATAGCGCGCATGAAAGCGAAAGATTGATGGACATTAGACAAGCCGTAATAGATTATGTTCCTGAACGACTTGAAGAACTGCTTTCATTTACTAACACAGTTAATATAAATTTGAGTACATGTATAGCGTGAGTATAAAGTGACAATTAAACACAGTTAAATATCAGTTCGAGTTTCAATTTAGACTTTAGAATGTCCCTAAAGTCTTATGAAGTCGAACTGCAGTTGGTATATAACAAGGCACTATTTCTTCGTTAAGTATCTTGATTTATGTCCGAAAAATTTCGTATCAACTCTCGTGTTTCTTTGACATTTAAGTACGACTTTAAGTTATATATCACTAAACGCTGTCCAATCTTAGACGGAAATCTTCGACCTATATACATATATATCGCTATAAGAAATCGAGGTGCAGATACTAACCTCTTTGAAATTTGGAAATCTTAAATCTCAATTATTTTAGACACCATGATAATATCGTTGTTATATTATGTACAAAATATCTTTTCGGGTATACTACATACGCAAGATATACGCATATATCTATATGTATATTAGGGTGCTTCGTTTTAGACGAGTTTTTTTTTTTTTTTTTGGTCCATTCACGGAATAATGTTCTAAACATATAAAATCAAATTCTCACCAAATATGAGCGCTTAATTTTATTTCTAAGAACTCGCGAAATGAATTTCAAATTTTCACATTTGATTAACACGTGAATTTTAATTCTTTTTTTTCAATTATCTATAGCTTCGCAGCATTTCATGATATTTAATCGGCAATAGGTGGAAATGACAGAGGAATCTTTCCTCTTCAAAAGTGTATGTAGCCAATTTACGTTTTGTAATCGGCCTCGCCCAGTGAAACATATTGAAACCAATTGTCTCAAATTTCATGGTTTTTTGAATTTTTCTCGTAAAACACTAACTTCACAACAAAATTTCATGAGACTTTTTTATAGGAAATTCAATTGACTACAAAAAAAGTCATGTAAGCCATAACCGTAGAGCTAGTGGGCTTCGAGATAAATCCAATTAAGCATTTCAAAATTTGAAAGATCGCTGTTCTATCCGAGATTTTAGTACTTTTTAATTGTTACAAAACATAAATTGGCTACGTACACTTTTAAAGAGGAAAGATTCCTCTGTCATTTCCACCGATTGCCGATTGAATATCATGAAATGCCACGAAGCTATAGATAATTGAAAAAAAAAAATTAAAATTCACGTGTTAATCAAATGTGAAAATTTCAAATTCATTTCGCGAGTCCTTAGAATTAAAATTAAGAGCTCATATTTGGTGAGAATTTGTTTTTATATGTTTAGACCATTATTCCGTGAATGGACTAAAAAATAAAAAAAAACTCGTCTAAAACGAAGCATACTAATGTATATACTTTGAGCGCTAATTCAAATGTTTACAAAGTATATATATGCATTTGATATTTATTATGAGTTGAACTGGGAATTGAGTATAACAATTTGATAAATCGCGTGATAAATTCACTTTGTTGTGGCTTTTTGAGATCTGATTAATTTGTATACTCTTTGATCCTGGGTACGAAATAAAATTATAGAATAATCTGCTGCACTGCCTATAGGGTATATGTATAACAAGATACGTTTGTATAAACAAAGTTCAAACGCTCTATCTGAAATCTATGTATATGTATAGGTATATAAATTTCATTATCCATGCAGAAGTTTCGAAGTAGGTATACAGGGTGTCCAATTTTAATCTTTAACCTGATTAATTATCTTGATAAAATACTTCTCCGATAAAGTGTTGGATATAGTGAAACTCTTAGGGTTAAAAAGAGGGAAAAAAGTTGGCGTTATTGGATTTTTCAGTTGAAGTGTACGCTGAGGTTGGGAGGTCAATTTTTTTGTTTTTTATGGAAATTCATATTTTTTTTATTACGGAATTTCGTTCTACTTGAAAAATTGAACGACTTTTGTATGGAATGTTTTCTTGTCAGACATCAGATTTTCATGATATTCAACTGAACAACTGGAGATTTCTCAACTTTTGTGAACAGTTCACCTCTTAACTATCAAATTTGGAGACAAATTTTAAGATACAAAAAGTGAGTGATTTCATGCAAAGATTTTTGTAGAATAATTGCAGATTTTTTTAAAACAATTTTTTGATTTTTTTCACACGAATTGAAGACGCTGTGGTAAATAGTCATTGTGAAAAATTCTGCAAATATTCTCCAAGAATCTTTGCATGAAATTACGCACTTTTTGTCTCTTGAAATTATTCTCCAAACTTGATATTTTAGAGATGAAATGTTCTCAAACATTCAAAAATCTCTAATTGTTTAGTTGAATATCATAAAAAATTGATGTCTAACAAAAAAATGTTTCATACAAAATCGTCGTTTGATTTTTTAAGTAAAACAAAATTACGTAATAAAAAATATAGGTTTCTATTAAAAAAAAAAACAAAGTTGACCCTTCCCTGACCTCAGCAGTGTCTCCACTGAAAAATCCAATAACGTCAACTTCTTTCCCATGTCATATAAAGTTTCGTTAGTCATCATAAAATGCGAGATAATTTCGTCTCGACCGAATGACAAAAATATTCAAATGTGAAAGTGATTAATTTTGATTTTTGATTGACCGCACCGAGGTAAGCCCCGTTTTCTTATGTATTTGAAAATGGTCAAAGACGCGGATACGGCAACGTCAAATATTGTTAATTCGAAAATTTGTAGCAACAGTGTGAATACAAGTCTACTCAGTTTTTTTTTTTTTTTTCTTTCATTTTTTGTTCCAAGTTAAAGGAACAAAAAAAAAAATTTAGGATCTTGTCTTCTGTCTATCACGAACGTGTTCAGTCTTTTAGAATTTATAGTTCGAAAGATTGTTAATATTATATATTCCTTTCGAAAAATCAGTCTCCCCCCAAAAATAGGCGATGTGTTTATTTACCGAGAAACAGATTTGGCCCAAAATTTTTTTTTTTTTTTTTTTTTATTTCTTTTTTTCCACTTTTTATATATTTTTTTTTAATCCATTTATACCTAATTGACCAGATGCTATCTCGATCCTATAAGTCGTGTCTCGCTGTTTTGGGGACGTTATTTAAACACTATTTTTATCACCGACTAAAACTACTAAGTTTAACCTTATACTTTGATCTCTCGATTCTTTAGTACGTCTGATGCTGCTGCTGGACCTGATCAAGTGAAATCTTTAGATTCTAAATCTACGATCTTTATGGACAAATAAATATGACGGATTGTCTTTTACAGTTTCTAGATTGAAACGTTACGTTTGTCTGATTACCCGGTCTGGCAAAAAGTCAAAAACAAAAAAAAAACGTAACCAAAACGTTGAAAAAAAAGAAATCTTCTCCCTCGCCCACGCGTCTTCGATATTTCAAATTTTGATTTTCTCTTCTTGCAAACCATATGAAATCTTTTCCTTTTGGTTGTCTTTTACTTTTTTTTTGAAATGGAATCGAACGTCTTGATCGATTACCTTCTTTTAATGATAAATGAAAAAAGATTATAGCGAGTAAAAAAATTCTTACATCGCCCGTCTGGAAAAACTCTTTGGCGTTTCTCCAGGCTCGCTTGTTTTTAACCCGGAATAAATATTATCCATGAATCGGAGGGCGTTTCCGCTGAAACTGAATTATGTCGGACAGTGTCTAAAACCGTATATCCCAACAGCTCTTTACCACCCTGCCATGCAACGTACGGTATATAGGAAAGGCAACGGCCATACTACGAGACTTCGTAGTTTTTCACACGACGAATACGCATGTATCACGTTTTTGCTTTTTTTTTTGGTTTGTTTGTTTTCTTTCTTACTTTTGTTTCTTGCTTCTTGGAAAAAATAACTTCCGAATAAACGTGGCAGGATTTTTAAGCTTTATCGACATTTTTTTATATGTACAAAAATTTTTCAGATTTAAAAAATCGAATTCTTCGCTTTAAAATACGATGCGAGAAGAATTCTGCAAGAATACAGTTTCCTAAAATTTTTCAAAAAATAAAAAGTGTATTCAAAATTAAATTACGGGATCCTGATTCGTGGCTCAAGATTGTAGATCGTAGATCGTGGATCTACCTGTCGAATGATCGCGATGAAAGCCTCGCTCTTGAACCTGTGTAGATAAAGCTCGATATTTTTTTTTTTTTTTAGAAAAATTTTGATCGGATTAATTATAGAGTTGAAATTATAATGAAAATCGAGATTCGATTTCACGTATAATAGCGTGGCGTATAAACGGAAATACTGGACTCAAAATAGAATTTGATTTGGTGGGAGGAAGAGAAAAAGGAGGAGAAGGAATACAGAAAAAGATATAGAAAAAGATTTAGAGATTAAATCGAAATCGTATTGAGAATCGAAAGTTCGATCTGTATGTATTTACATATACGATCTAAGCTAAAAGTGTAAGTGAAAAAATTTTTGTATAATTTTTCAAAGCCGGAAACCACGAAAACTTTTAAACAGCTATAAATATAACTTTGTATATTTTAATTAATGAAAATAAATTCGTGACGGTCGAGACGTTACATACCTACGTATGTGCGATATGTGGGATACGGTGCAGAACCAGTACTAGCAGTGTATAATATCATCTATACAAATTCGTATGGTTGAACAGCTATATGGAAAATATCAGAAGAATAATAATAATAAGAAGAAGAAGATTAAGCGCTTGCGCATTTCAAGCATCCCAACGACGTCGACGTCGTCGTCGCCGACGCCCACGAACTTCTTAGTGAATGAATATACCCAGAGTCAGTTCAGATCTAGGCGTTCGATGTTTCATATCGACAGACGAATAGCTGCTTTGCAAATATTGCCATTTTTATTTTTTTCAATTCTTTTTTTTTTTTTATTTTTACTTTCCTTAAGATTTTTTAACCGAACTTCCGATTATAGGGGATTGTCAAAAATCGTTAATTCTATCTCTGCAATCTGATGTGCGGTTACGGTAGGCTTTTATTACCTGCGGTTTGCACGTGCGTGAAAAAAATTTTCTAATTTTTTTTTTCTCCATTTTTTTGTTTATTTATTTATTTATTTTTTGTTTGTTCTTGTGTGTTTCATTTATTTTTATTTAAATTTATTACACTGTCTTTCACTTTTATATACGATTTTTAAAAATTACCAATTTTTAATATAAAACAAAAATAATTATAATAATAATAATAATAATTTAATCAATTTTTCGTATCTATGTATTAACCGATTTTAATATCGATCTTTCTTTAACTTTTATACATGCTGATTCAATCCTCCACCTGTCGTTCGCATATCAACGTAGGTAGTCGATATGAATAGTTAATCATAATTTTATTATTCGAGTCAAAAACGGGGCTTGGATATAAAAAATATTTCGAAAAGTGTGGAGCGAGGATTAAATTCGGAATATTATAACTTTCGAACAATCAAATTTGCAAATTCATTTGATAAGATTTTGAATTTTCAGAACTGCTTAAGTTCAGAATATTAAAATTTTGATAAATCGGTATGTGAAAAACTGAGAGTTAAGAAAGTAAAAAAAAAATACTTCAAAGGTCCAAGAATTTGAAAATTTAATCTAGAGGCACGATCCTCGTGAATGTCAAATTCCGGAGTCTTCGCATTTCGGATATTTTAGCATTAGAAATGTCTAGCCTTCGGAAGTTTTTCTAATCGACTATTCAGACTTTCGGGAAAATCATTTTATTTTTTCCAAAAACTGTGAGTGAGATAATAAATATAAAAATCCAGAATTTTAATTTTTCGAAACTTTAATCCCCCCGGTCCCCAAAAAGTTTTGTTATTTAATTTTCGATTCGAGTCTGAAATCAGTTCAAAATAAAAACTCAAATCCTAAAATATGTATACTACGATCTGAAGGATATAACCCTTTTCGTATTTCACTACAGTTTTTCCCAAAAATATTAATTTCATTCTAATAATTTGAATCAAAATTTTTTTTTTCTTATATTTTTTACGTTCCAATTATAGCCAAATTCTTATCCACAGATTTGAAATTCGCTTAATAATCTTGAATCAGTATTTAAGCTCACCTACCTACTGCATCAAAAATTCGACTGCTGCAATGACAGTTTCAATAAAATGCAATCAGCTGTATAATCCAAAAAAAACAAAAAACAAAAAAACTTATAATATCTAGACAATGAAATTTAGTAAATGTAAATGAAAACCTCAGTTAATGTTTATAACAAAAAAACTGTATGCTATAAATAAATGAAATTAACCAAACCTTGACTATCATGTGTTAATGTATGTATGTATGTGTGTGTATGTGTGTGTGTGTGTGTGTGTGTAGGGTGTTCAATTTTTCTTAACACTCTTTTTAATTTATTTATTTTTTACTTTCATCAATCAAAAGCATGTTTTTTTTAGCCCACTGACGTCTCAAAATTGACGATGATGATGATGATTGGTTTTTAACAAATTCTAACGTCATAGATTAATCCTGAGAAAGCGATTTTACGATTTAATTTTGTAACCCCTGCACGTGGTTGCGAAAGAACAAAAAAAGAAATGAAATGAAACCAAAAAAAAAAATAGTAACATGGTTTAGAAATTTCGAAATACCTACACGCTTATCTCGAAGATCTGTTTACTTAGTATTCACTGTTTACTCGTATTCTCGAAGTCGAAGAAGCTGGATCTGTCCGTGCCCGGTTTGTTTGCGTTGGACTGTTTCATCCAGCAAACCCTTGGTTCTAGGCAAAACGTATTATTATAGTTATACACTGGCTATAATTATATATAAGCGAAAATTACGTGAGTAGGTAGACATATGTTGATACAAATTTAAATGTACTATACATACAATCGTTGTACATATGTATAGCAACGAGAATCTAAACTGCTAAAAAAAAAAAAATACTCTGATTAATTTTCACTGTAATACAAAATTTTGACACAAAATAATTTCTTACTCTAATTCGTTTTTGATTATGAAATTTTCATCTATTTTTTATGTTTATTTTTATTTTTTATTTTTGCGACACATACCGGGCGTAAAGTTCGATTTTCCGCCCCCAATTTGCGGGCAGAAAATTCAACTTTCTAAACTATTTTCCTCTTTTTTTCCTGTTCCAATGAGTAAAAATTGGTTCACTGATTTTATATAAAATAAAATTGAGACAAGGGTTTGAACATTTTTTTTTAACTAATCTGAACAATTTTGGGTTTAAACAACTCGTTCAGGGATGATAGAGATTCACATTTTGTCAAATATTTAATTGACGAGATTCGGAAATGAAGAGGAGTGAGTAAATCTTAGGTAAAATGTCAATTAATCGATATGTATAAGTAAATTAGAAAAATGAATATAAGACTCACGGTTTATATGTATATACCTACATATATATAAAATTATAATTGCGATCGAAATACGTAAGTAAATTCGTATAATATATGAGTTAGTGTTACATAAGTCAGGCTTAATATAGCCAACACTTGCTGGACGTAAGCCACGATATTCGTATACATTTCATATACAACCTATGGTAGCAACGTCGAATTTTAGCTAACGGATTCATGATCCCCCGCGCTTCTCATCATACATATATACATATATCTATACATAAATTCGATTTAGCTATATGTATACCCGCACGTTTTAAACATCCAAAGTGGACGATAGTTTATCGTCTACATTCTATCAGATCGATTTAAAGATGAAAGAAATTCAAATATCAAAAATCACATAATCAACAACTGCCCAATTCGATTAGAAAATCAATCTAAAGAATTAAGAGAGACCCCCCCCCCCCCCTCTTTTCACAAAAAAAAATTATATATAAAAATAACGAATCTCTATATGATGAGGTACCAAAATTTGTTACATGAAGAAAATTTCTTTGATTTTTTTCGGGGTCACTACGAGGATGGGGTGTCATCCCCTGAGTATCTCGTATCGCTTTTAAACTTAGAAAATTTGTCAAACTTATGAAAACTTGATGATGAAATTTTGTTTTTATTTTTTTCACCAAATTTTTTTGGAAATGGAAGGATCTTCTTTCTATTTTTTTTTTTTTTTTCACTGAATAAAATACAGTGACACTGTCAAATGACGACGTTCGATTATTTCGCCAATATATGCGGTTTAAAGTTCTCGTTTAAAAATATCTTAAGATCTCTGATCTCTAAATAAAAAATTTTTTTTAAAAATAATTCGAAAAATATTTTTTGATAATTTTTTTTATTTTTTATTCAAATAAATATAAGATTCTATTCTATTCTATTCACACATCGAATAAATATCGTCTTAGGTGGGCCAGAATGACGAAGTATTATGTCAGAGTAAAGCGAGACACTATGTTCGTTTAAAAAAGTAAATATAGTCGCTGTCGTATTGTACATACGTCAGTTTTCATCACTGACATGCATATGTACCCGTTGCTCTATGTATACAATATATACATGTATATGTATATATGCGGGTGAATAATGTCTAGTAAAAGACATCATCGTCCAGGGGATTGAAAATGTTGTTTAGGAATTTTTTGTTATTTTTATTATTTTTTTTTTTTTTTTTCTGTTATTTAAGTAAATAAGAAAAAATAAAAATTTCTTCATTTTTTTAACTGCAGTAGCAGGAACTAGTTCCAGATATACTGACACTACCCAGCTTCTTGGCGTATAGCAAGTAGGTATAAATTTGTAGGGACTAGTTTTAGTTTGAAGACTAATTCTGAGCAATATTAATAATTCCATATGTATTTATTATTAGCCACAACTTCCGTCCACCTGCCACCTCCTTACGAACGACTAAATTACGATATACATATGGATATGTATATATGTATATGCAGAAGCTAAAACATATAGGTATATACAGTCGCATAGAGGCTTAGTGAGAGAATGATTTACTCATACATTTTGAAAACGTTTAAATATATATAGGAAATTGATGTTTTTAAAAATCGTATCAAAAAAAAAAAAAAAAGATGATCGAAATAAACATGATTTGATAAAAAATATTTTACGAATCGTATATTAATTTTTTGACGTCTTTGAAAATATTTTTGAACAACGGTAGCTCATATAAGTTTTTATAAATTTCAACGAATCTCTTTCGATAACTTTTGAAAACCAAAAAAAAAAAAAAAAATCAGGAAACCGGTTTACCTGTGGGCCAACCCGAAAACTTCCCGCTGTGTTAAATACGTTACAATTAATTGATACTATTGTGTTTATAATAAATTAAAGAAGGTTATAAGTAGAATTAGTTTTCCCTATACAAATCTTTTTTTCTTCAATTTCTATTCTTCGAATAACTTTGAAACTACTCGACCGATCGATTCCAAAATCTAATCAGATCTAAGTCTTGATGAACCCTCTCGATCGCCGCAACAATCATTCAAATCGGTTAATTCGTCCCAAAGGTATCGTACGACAAAAAGAGAAATTTTTGACGTGCAATATCTTTTAAACCAATCGTTCGATTTTTATGAATCTTACGGCGATCGTAAGGGCTATCCAAGAGCTAAGTCTGATGAAGTTTTGAGACTAATCGCACGAACAGTTTAGGAGTTATGCGCTAAAAACATGAAAAAAATTGTTTTTTGATTTTTATTTCTCGAATAACTTTGAAACTACTCGACCGATCGACTCCAAAATCTAATCAGATCTAAGTCTTGATAAACCCTTTCGATCGCCATAAGAACCATTCCAATCGGTTGATTCGTTCTAAAGATATCGTACGATAAAAATTTGTTTACACAGACATACGGACGTCCATCCAAAAATAGTCAGAATAACTTCCTAGGACCCCAAAACGTCGAAATCTGATGAAAACCCGATTTTCAAAAATCGGACCGAAACCAATAACTTCCCTTTTTTTTATGAAAATTTTCAATTTTCATTGCGAGAAGTTAAAAAAAAAATCTGTATAGCACGTGTACAGATTTCCCATCATTTACAATAATCGAAAAACGAAATTCGACCCTCCAGCAACTACCTAAGGTACAAAAGTTATTTTGGTATTTCTGTAGTATGTATACGACGCGGTGCATTGCACTTGCATAGCAACTCAACGAGGATATCATATAAAATCCAAGATTTATAAGACTGATTAAATGAGGACTGTATTACGATAATCTGAGATCACGGGTTTGAAATTATCGCAATTTCGAAAGTTGAGAACGGTCAAGATTATCCGAATTCGTTTCAGGCGATTTAGAATCTTCAGAAACGTTGCCAAAATTGTAAAAGAAAAGTTCAAGAACTTGGAAACTTCAAAACTCCGAAAGTCCATGTTCGAATTCTAAGATCCATAATTTTATGGACCCTCGGTGTCTTTTTTGATTTGAAGATTTTCTCGAATCGATATTATATGACTCGGTAATATTAATATTCGAAATTTTGATTCTGATTCGGAACTTCAACCCAGCCCCCCGCCCCCAAAAAAAATGTATTTAAACTGTGTGCTAATAATTTAGAAAATAATTTTACCAGGGATTTATTCATGTCCCCCATTAAGCATATCGCGATATTACGTACCTACTCCAGCATCTGTAATTATTGAGGAGTGTTGGCCGAGGGTGTGTCTTTTTCCGCTTTGCTGCCGCTAAGATGGAGATCGCCAGCAAAGGGGAACAGGCCGACTCTCCCGCACCCAATTTCTAAATATCATCAAAAAAAAAAAAAATAAAGCGAATAAAAAGTACCCTCTACATACGTAAAAATCTCCGTCGTATCATCTCAGAAGAATTGGAAAGAAAAAAGAAGAGAAATCGGGATCGGATACATTTCGGATGAAAAACAAAACCAAGAAGTTTGATATTGTCTACAATAATCCAAAAAAAAAAGGTAACGATATTTATCATAAAAATATTTTCCTAATCACGTGTCTTGTCATCGTGATTTTTCTTCATCCTATAATATGAATGTGCTTGACTTTTCAATATATGTATTCTACGATATAACATCGTATATGTGTTTTCACGAGAAGATTCCAGTCCTATTATTAAACGGTAAGATATATTTTAGGGTCTTCTTCTCGTATTTACGTACAGTATACTAACTCACTTCCCCCCTTCTCCTACCTCTAAACCCTACATTTTTAACGTATACAAGCTTCGAATATATATTAAAAGTTTTTCGAATTAGTCTTGTTTTAAAATAATTCTTACCTCTTAACTAGCTCGTCGATCTTATGTACATACATATACCATTGTATGTGTTTGTGACGATCTATGAACGTGAATGAATGCATTTTTCTTAAACCTGTACGACTACCATCACACACTATGACAACTCTTACTTTCACGTCATCAACATATCCCTTAGCTCCCTGTTTTCACGATGGTTTGTTTACTCAACTGAAATTTTTTTATTTTTTTATTTTTATACTTTAGGTATGGTAGTAGATTAACAGCCTCTCTTTCTCTCCATTTAAACTCTCAGCTATTTGTCTATGTCATTATCGGATTCTATACAATCATTTAAAAAATTAGTATTAGGAAGTATAACCTGCACACGGGAATTACACATACCCGAATATCTTCAAACTCTGACATCACATCGCCAGGATATTGCAGAACTAGGCCCATTAAAGAAAAAAGGCCCATTTTAAGAATTTTTCATTTTCTTTTCTCGAGTGAAACTTCTTTTGATAGGGTACCCAAAATATCCAAGTGTAACAAAAAGTGTAAAAATTATGACATATGCTTGTATGAAATATAAGTCCCAAGTCTAAATTCTTAAGTCTTAAGTGAAAAGTTTTACTTAACTTCTTTTAAGTCTCTAAATAAATACTCGGTATCAGTACAGTGATAGTTACAAATCTCAATTTTCTTTTTGTATAACGAATTGCATATACTTTCCGGGCTGTATGAATCTCATCCACGAAAAGATCCGTTAAAATATATTCTCGTTATATTCTTATTTACTTAAAAACGATAAGATATTAAAAATAATATAGTATCGTATTTTGTCATTCCATCCGCATCGCACATACATCATCCCATATTCATTATAATAAAAATATATATATATATATATATAGTTTATGTATAAGTATGTGTAAAGAACTGTTTAACAACCCGCTAACTAACGGCAACCATTCGTTCGTTTTGTTGGTTTGAGTTAAAGTTTATATATAACTTTTAGTTTACTACCTAAACTCTGGTTCGTAGCATACGTCGACTATTAAAACCGATTTACCATCGAATAAAACTTATATAAATTATTGTAACTATTATACGTGTGTGATTATGGTACTAATATGATTTATATATACCATTCATTTTATACGGTTGATTTATGAAAAAATCTTTCGATCGTATAAATTAATCACGATGACTATAATCGAAATCTGCTTTTCTTTTTTTTTTTTGTTTCTTTCGCTTTTTGAAAGAAAACACAATTCGCTTGTCACATATCCTGTAAAGTAAAGATATCTGAATCTTAACTTGAGGATTTCAAATTTATTACCAATAGTCAGCAAGTAGAAACTGTCATTCTCATTATTATACCTACTGACTCATATACGTGACAAGGGGTACGTGCTCTCATGTCACATTGAAATTAGCGTTTTAACATTACGACTGTATACCTACATGACGGTTCCGTTTCGAACTATACGTGCTTGCTTATAGTTAACCTATGCACATAACGTTTCTTACGGCTATTTCGAGTTTATAGTTATAGTTATAGTTATAGTTTCTTAGCAGGATATACAGTTTTCCCGGTTGCTGTTTCTTGCTAGTTCGTAAACCAGATCGTTAACTTTTATCATATATGGAAACATGACGTTTTAAGATCACGCCTGTGCAACAGCAGTACCACCTTAAAAAAAATCGGCAGCATTCATCGCGAAGGGAATCACAGGAATCAAAGAAAGGGTAGTAAAATAAAAGGGACGTATTAACCCCCGTAAAGAAACAAACAAACAAACAAATAAATTCACATTATTTCCATAATTGTTATTTTTGATTGTTGGATAAATTTTTTTTTAGAATTTTTTTCAAAGGTCTGGAACTATACAAAACTGTTCACATCTCTGCTAGGTATATATTTAATCGTATACCGCAATCTGTTTGGCGTTAACTGGCTGGTAGGCGTCTTTCGACACCGTTAAGGACGACTCCCTCGCCTCAGAGAACTCCAAAGAACGTGGAAGACCACGAAACGTAGTTATAGGCGGTCTCTCGTTCGGAAATATCTATTTTTGGATCAGGAGAGGTAATATTTCTGTTGGCAGTAGGTTTCTACGGAGTTGAACCAAGAATAGAAAGAAGACGAGATATAAAGAAATTTTTTTTAGTTATTAGGTATATTATAGATTCGGAAATTAATATAAACGATTATATTGATACAGGACCTTCCATCCATATAAAAATCTTACCGAAGTTTAATTCTATAACAAGATTTTAACCTCAGGATAAACTTTTCAGACTTTTGATTTTCTGTTCCGTTTAAAAAATAAAAAATAAAAAAATTTATGACACTTTGTATAGTTTTGCTGTGTAGTTTTGTGTTCGAAAACGATTCTTTTTTTTTTTTTATTCAATCGGTTATTGACAGTAGAACAGAAAGTTATTAGATCTTTGAAAAGTTTAAAAACATTATGATAGAAGATTATGATTAAAAAAGATACAGAGACGATTGATGTGCAGAATCTTTTGTGAAGTAGAGAAAATCTCAAAAGTCACAAATCATCTTTATATATATAAGTTTTCAACGCTTTGCGAGGGATGAAATGATTTTCATTTTGAAAACGTAAATAAATAATCGTTGGAATTTGTTCGTTATTGTACTTTTTTTTTTTTAACTTATACAAAAAATCAAAAAACAAAAGAAAAATTGACAAATTTTCGAGGCACGTGAAACACTCATCTCATTTTGCAGTTAGTTATACTTGCAACTAAGTTTCTAATTTACTTGACACGCTCGAGATCATTTGCACTTTGAATTTCCATACTGTAACGAACTCTTGGCTACCTACGTGCCATAATCATATGTTACTTCAGTTTTGTCTCGTGCAAGTCTCTTTATACTGTCTTGGCTCTAGACTTGAGAATTAAGAATACCCTTAATCCTAGAATATACATACATATATGCTTCAGCTGTTTCAACGATGTAATGAAAATTAATCTACATACGTAAAATATCACGATGATCTTATTATACGAGTGGATCATTTTGAGTGAAGAGTTTTAAGAGTCGATATGATTAACGGTATAGTTTGTTTAAACGATCGTTTTCGACTTTGGAAACGTATCTTCTAAATTTTCTGCACATATCGCAGCTGTTAGATGAACTTTAAATAATTTTTTTTCTGTTTTTCTACAAAATATGAAAAAATCAGAATTCAAATTCATACATAAATGCACTTAATTTTCTAGATGGATTCCTCGAAACATTCTAATACTAAATTTCCTTTACCAAAAATTCGAGAACCTAATAGTTTCCGAGCTACGTAATATCTTAATTGACCAATCACAGAGCTTATGGCTTAGCGAGTCAGGGCCGAGTCAAAAGAATAAAATTACCAGTGCTCGCGGGTCTGAGCCTATAAAATTATATTTATTGTTTTTTGACAGATACGTCAACGTCAATTACGAAAAACGAGAATCAAATTTTACAACTGACACCCACAGGCATTGCTAATTTTTTTTCTTTTGACTCGGCCCTGACTTGGCCTGCAATTCTAGGCTCTGTGATTGGTTAACTAAGATATTCCGTAGCTCGGAAACTATCATACCCTCGAATTTTTGGTAAAGGGAATTTAGTCTTAGAATGTTTCGAGGAATCTACCCAGAAAATTTTATCCGTTCAACCTGAATCACCCTGTACAGATATAGAGAGGGAAAGGCGTTGACGTAACTAGTCTCGTATTTACAGGAGGATCGTTAAATCGAAATCAAAGAAGTAATTTACGAGTTCTAAAATTATTACATCACTGAGGTGGACTTTCTTGATCTGTTATTTTGCCCATACAATTATTATCGTTATTTATACGAATGATATTTGGTACTAGAAAATTAGTTAGATAACTTACACCCGGTTTCGTATACGATATGTACTAGCAATTTTCAAATTCAGCAATATAATAACAAACTACGAATTCAAAATTCGTAAATGCATTTTGGATGTTAGCTTGAGATATTTCAGTGTATATATTAAACGTGGGACATGTGTTTCTCGTAACGGATGGAATCCGGGTGTTTAATCGTGTCATTTCGGTTTCGTATTATAGATATTATACTTAAATATACCTACATACGTTGGGAAAATTACATTTAAATCAGTTTATTAACGAAGACAAGCTTACGGGGTGAGAAAAATATATTTCAAAAATAGGTACCTGTCTAAAATTCAGATTTCTTAAGTTCCTATAAAGTGTTGACAATGATCGTTAATCTTTCACGGTCCAGTTTCATATATTTATTTTAAAAAACGATTTTTCGATTTCATTAGAATAATCGAGTTGTAAACGTTACTTTTTCGTATGAAATATGAGGAAAAATATATCTTATTTATAATATTAGAAAATGTATAAATAATATAATTATAAAAATACATACACATATACTTGTAGTGTTATTTGAATGTTATAAAATTTTATTTATTCGATTATTTAAAGAATTTTTTTATCTATAAGTATTTTATGGATTTTTATTTGTATATTATACAATTTTTGAGGATTTATTTCCCGACAATTTGCTAAGAATTTCAAGACATTTTTTATACCCAACTCCCTCACTGTAGCCAAATATACACATCGTCAAGTCTTATATATTTCAACTATACCTAAGTTAATTTATTCAACCGAATTTTATAGAATCAAAACGATTTTAAAACCACCTTTTCGAAATTCGCTATACTTACACGATCGAGGTTCTTCAAAAATTTTTTTAATCGTTATGAAAGAATTTTCTTTATGTGGTTTGTTTTTTTTTTTTCTTTTTACATGGGGTAAAAAAAATGTCCAAAATCGTTTCTGCAGATTCCTGCAGACGATCATAAAGAAGAGTTTCTAGTATCTCTAGCTGTAATATAAGATGTAGGTAAGGGTAGGATGTAGGCTGGTTAAATCGGTAGAATAAATCGCCTCTTAAGTTTTGCGAGCTGTGAGAAGGGGTCCATGACGCGGTGAAGAGCTCTTACGGAATTTGTAAATATTTCGCGGTCCGCTTAAATAAAGCTCGCTGAGTGCGTCAGCGGATGAGATCGCTATACAGTAATACCGCGAGTATTTGCAAACGCTGTATAACGCTGATTCATCCGGCATTTTTTTTTTTTTTTTTTTCATCTGGCTCGTGGATATCGGACAAAATTTATATATATAATCACGAAAAAAATTAAATAAAGATAAAAATGCAACAATTTTTTTCTTTCCACATAATTTTTTCGACGATATTCAACGTCTTTAGCAATTTTACGTACATAAATCTACATTTGAGATATATGAGAGAGAAGAACAAAAAAAAAAATAAAAATAAAAAATAGGCTTATGAAAACATGAGATTGCAGCCGTCGTCAGAGTTTGTCGATTGGTCAACCGGAAGTTGAAAACGTTAATTTACGACTGACATAAGCAATTCCGTGTGTAACCAATGGTATTTTTTATTTTTGATTTTTTTTTTTTATTTTTATTCTTCTGCCCCGTTCGTTGAAGTGTTTATATATCTTTGGCTCTGAGATAGTTTAAAAATGTAGCAATAACGTTGAAAAAAGATTTTTCAAAGATTTTCTACAAATGTATACATATACATACAATATCATAGAGTCTACGTGAAAAAATTTTTCCACTCATCAATAATATCAGAGATTGTTATCTTTCAGCTTACAAAGAAAAAAAATAATAATAATAATAATAATAATAAAATGAAAAATATTTCAAGATTACAATCACGATCTCTTCGATGTATAAATGTTTAATAAAAACTTTCGTAAATTTAATTTACGTATCTACAAAACGGATACTTCGACATCAAAGCGACATAATATATTTAGTCTCTTATACTACTGTGTTCCATTAAGCATTTGATTAACGCTAACTAATTCTTTCTAAATACGAAAAGATAAAAAAAAAAAAAAAAAAATTTGTAAATTATTTTCTAATTTCGAATATAATTCTAAACACTATAACAATCAATCAAACGATACTATAATCTATCTTCTAATCTTTGTTTCAAATACTGTGTAAACTATCCACAGGGATCAAAGGTGGTGTTATAAAACTAGTATAGAATCTCAATATTTATTTATTGCTAATATTATCACTTCAGTACCGTTCCGTACATAATTTAAAGTGTTTGGCGCCTCTGCCACTGATGCGCGCGCATAGTTACACATCTAAAATAGTCACTTCCTTTATCGAGCAACAGAGCGAGCGCGAACGCGAGTGGACTAGCGGATGTAAATGGCGTAAATTTACGTTGCGCGTAGTAGTCTGTTTATTTACGTGTATAATCTTGGATGATTAATTGATTACGAAACGTTAATGATTCAACCGTATAATTGAAAGTGAAATATCGAATTGTATAATCGCGTTATTATGTTGTCAGGTAAATACAAAACAGTATTAACATTTCGTCTAACCTCAATATACGAAAGACTTAACTCTATCCTAAAAACGACGTGTTATTGCATCTCTACTATTTTATGTCACTTACAACACAACATAACCTAGTTTTATGTCAATAATAAACCAACTAACTTTTTCAGAACATCTATAACAAACTTTTCAATAAAATATATTTTATATTAATAAACGCTTATGCGTTGCAATTTATTATTTTACAGGCTAACCCCTAAAATGGTTGATGAAGTATTACCAGCTAGCTTAGAAAAGCTAGAAATTGATAGAGATACTGTTAATTCGTCTCGGTGAGTATTAGAAAGAAATTTCATTAAAATACGATAAAACCAATTTGTTTGTTGATATATTAAGTCTCATCAAATCGGTCGGTAAAACAGAAATTGTCTTGAAGTTTTTTTAATTTTTTTATCATTTTTGGGTACTTTTTGTGCCGAAACTGTGTCCAGTTTTCGAAATACTATAATTTGATGTTGAAATTTTAGATTCCTTGTGATTTTAGTCATTTTTTCGATCACAAAAAGTAATAATTTAGATACTTTTTTATAACTAAAAATAAATTTCTTTATTTTCCAGCGTGAACTCCTCGGATAAATCAAACTCGTTGAACCCATTCAGAACCACAACAAAAGGTTTAAATACAGACACGAGTTATTTATTCCGCAGAAAAACATCCATGCCTAACCGAACAGCTTCTAGTAGTATAAGTCCTAGAGGAGTTAAAACAACGACTAATTTCAAGCCTTTAAAGAATGAGAGAGCATTGGATAAGCCGAGAAAGAATTCTATAATAAAAGAGGCTGTATTAAAGTTGAACAATTCAAATTCAAGCTCTAATTATCTGAGCGAAAATTTGGCCAGTACTTTGCTGGAAGAGGCTTGCAAACTTAGTATTTCTAGTAAAACTAATAAAACTTTTGGCGGAAGAGGGGGATCGGTCACAAAAGATTTTAAGGCCCTTAATATCAGTCCGGATTCTAGACTTGTTAAAGACGATGCTAGCATTGAACAAGACAGCTTTAATAGTAGCAGCTTTCAACGCGTTAGAAGTAACACCATGCCCAGCTTGAAGAGAGGGCCTGGACCTGGTGGAGGAGCAAGTGAAAGTGTGATCAGCATTTCTTCTTCTTCTTCTACCACTTCTCCTTCTTCTTCTTCTTCTTCTTCTGCTACTGTTGCTGGACAAATAGATGTACAAAATTCTTCTGGATCAACACAGAATTCAAATTCAAGCACTTGTTCTATACAGGCAAGAATATCACCACCACCTTGCGACGTTACAATCGATGAATTAGCCAGTTATTTTGACGAGTTTGTTCATATTCCAAAGAAAATGTCTCACATGGCTGAAATGATGTATATTTAACGAATCCCTTGATTGATTTTGATTGAGATTAACAGGTTTTTTTTTTTTTTTAATATGATAATTTGAAATAAGAGGAGAATATTAAGATTTTGTATTTATAACAACCAAGGGATGAGAATTAAAAAGCTAATTTTTTTTCTGCAAAAGTTTATTGGGTTTAAATTAATTTATCAGATCCAAGACCAGAGGAGAATAATTATATTTCTTGATAATATGTCGATCAATTGGATGAAATCTTTTCTTCTTTAATACTGTGTATTTAATATATTATATTATTATTATTATTATTACTACTATTATTACTATTTGGTATCTAAATTATTTTCCATGAGTATAAAAATAAATAAATCAATGAATGCGTAACCGAATGAATAAAATTACTAAGCAAACAAACAAAAAAATTATGTGAATTCATATTCTACGATTATTATTATTATTATTTTGTGTATTTGGTTTTGTTTTTTCTCCAATTATTATCGATGGAAAGGGGGTACAAAAAATTCAATACTCTAAAGACAGCTTGGATTTCATTATTATTATACGCAATATATTTATCTTTTTTTTTTTAAGGTTTTACAATTAATTAATTAAGATAATAATAATGTAATAAAGTAATAATTTAAATCACTTGATGAAGATAAAATAAGCTTTGGTACATAAACTATTTTACGAAGTTAATTCTTTGTTTTTTTTTTTTTTTGTTAATATATATACATATGTATGTATATATATACCTATATATGTATATTATTATTTAAAGCTAACTGCAGTACGTAAACTTTGTGTACAATTTAGGTGTATAAGGTATATATCTGTTTTGAAAATTCTTCTTTGTACAAAAAAAAAAGAAAAAAAAAACAAGAAAAACAAAACTTTTGTCAAATTTAATTATCGCTAGTTGAAAATATTCATTCTTATATAATTAATTTATTTAATAATAATAAAGAATCGAGATCATAATATTCTTCAGTCAAAAATAACACATTTCTTAAAACATGAATTAATTAATTAATTAATTATTTGATCAATTAATTAATCAGTACATTTAATATTAATTAAGTACAGTTCAATAGGGGATAGTAGTATACTTGAAATTTTAGTTGTCTGAGTCAATTTGTTTTTTTTTTTTTTTCAACTAAACAAACAATAAGATAATATTTATTATTCTAATATTTAGTTATCAAAAACTGTAATGGCAGTATAAATGCTTTTGGTTCTGGTCAAGAAACTACTTTTTTTTTTTTGGAATCGACTCAGTCTATTCAAGGTGAAACATTCTTAACTTTTTATTTCTTTTCAAAAATCCAAAATACGGATTCTAAATAATATCCTTAATAATTAATAAATCGGACGATCTTGCAAACTATTTATGTATGTATGTATGTATGTATGTATGTATGTACAATTGAAGAATAGAAAGAAAGAAAGAATGATCATCATTTACGAATGTTTGTTCTATGGTATTGTCCTTCTCTACATCCGAAATTGAATTCTCCTATTTTCTAGTCAAACATTTTATTTATTTATTTATTTAATATTATTTTTGTTTATTTTTATTTTTTATTTTATTTTATTTTTCTTTTACTACCAAATATTACGCAGAGGTTTATTTTTATTTAATTTATGTTTTTCAGATAACTATAGTATTCCTCGGCTTTTATCTAATATCTATCTAATTACAGTTATTTTATTTAACATGTAATTTTACAAACATGTTTTTCTTTTTTCTTTTTTTTACCCCAGTGAACGAAAAAAGCAATACGGTGTTAAATTTTTTTTTGTTTTTTTTTTTTTTTGAAAAACCTGTGTATCCCACTTTTTGAAAATACCTAAACATTTGAAAATTATTCGCCACCTTTCACAAGAGAGCTGATATCGAAAAGCCTTATTAACACAGTTTAATCAATATTTGGTCAGTATAAAACGCTCATAGAAAAATGTATTGGACGTACGCTCTATGCCTAATTAACTATATAATACGTATTATTATATACGTTAATGGGTCTTTTCTTTTAAATTATTAATACCTATATTATATTATCATATATTAAATATATATATATATATATATATATATATATATATATATATATATATATATATATATATATATATATATATATATATATATGTGTATGTATGTATATATATATAATAATTAATCATCAAATTTATTATAAGGTAAATATAAATCTTATACTAATCTATTATCCTATAATTAAATTAAGATTTTCATCGGAGCAGTATTTCAGAATTGATTAGTATTTATTAATAAAAGTCTGTGACAATCAGACGTTCAAATATGAATAATAATGCTTCGAAGAAAACTAACTTCTATTACCTACTTAACACATTTTGTAGAAAATTTACACTACTTGTATTCATTTTTACGTTTTTCTTTTTTTTTTTTTTCTTTTTGTCTTTTCTTTTTTTATTATTTTTCTTTTCTTTTCTTTCTTGCTATTTTGTACGAGTAACATCGATGGCTTACGTTTATATTTACTGCTCAATTAATTAATAGATCTCTGTTCTTGCATTTTGTTTTTTTTTTTTTTAATTAGTATTCTTTACAGCTAATCAATTATATATATTTTTTTTTTACTTAATTTTATATTATCCTTCAGATTATTAATCAATACGATTCTCAAACGTAGATTTATAGAACAAAAATCAATAAGAAAACAAAAATATTATAAAAATTCTATGAATGGATTTAAATCTATCGAAATCCAAATACAAAACTCATTTTAACATCAATGACTAGATCGTCACGAGTTTCACAAGCTAAAGAAACTCAATAGTTTGAGAACGAAAATAAATAGAAAAAAAAAGCTAAACTCTTTTAACTAAAAATGAAATTTCTTTCATGTTTCTCACCAAATTCCTTAAGATTTCTCTTTACCAACGATTGTTATAACTTTTCTATAAATCTACGTTATAAATATTCTATTTTATCTCGTTTTATTATAAATTTAATAAAAATTTTTATCGAGTCTTCTGATTTGCTCTCCAATTTATGTTCAATTATCGTTCATGATTCTCGATTAAAAGAAAAGAATTAAAAAATAATTCCATAAACTGCCTATTTCATATCTTTTGGACAAAACTTTTTTTTTTTCTTTTTTGTAATCAGTTTACACAAAAAAAAAAAAAAAGTAAACAACCGTAAATATCATATTAGGTATATCGTAAAAATATTTTGTGTAAACTTTCTTTAAAACAAATGAGCCAAAAGAAAAAGGAAAATACCTAGTTTCCCTATGAAACTTTTAAATTGTCTTCAGATTATTTTGTTCATTTCATTTAATAAAAATATCAAATAAAAAAAATTATTATTAACTTTTAAATAATAATTATTCAGCAGTAAATGCCGTAAAATTCCATCGCGCAATTGACATGCGCTGGATGATAATGACCTCGTGGTATATTCATGTGATTTTGAATATGGGCCATGTATCAGTCTGTTGGTGGTTCTAAATATGGTATTTCACTGGTTACATTAAATGACTCGAAATAATGATTAAGAAATTCAAATGTCGGTCGTTTTTCAGGACTAGCATCCCAGCATTGTAACATTAAACGATATATGACATCTGGAAGTAGATGATTAACAGGTTTCGGCATTCTGTATCCTTTTTCAACTTGTTCAAGTACTTCACGTCCATGCATACCTGAAACATTACATAATTTTTATATAAATTTCATAAATATTGGTCTAAAAACTTCCAAAAACAGAAAAAAAATAAAGAAAATAATCATTTCTCTAAACTAACCAGGATAAGGTACTTGTCCGTAGGTGAAAAGTTCATTGAGTAAAATTCCATACGACCAGACGTCACTTTTAATGCTGAATCTTCCATATATAATGGCTTCAGGTGCGGTCCATTTAACAGGAAATTTACTCCCTTGTTTAGGACAGTATTCATCGTCTTCTATAACTCTGGCAAGACCAAAATCGCATATTTTAGCTTTGTTCTTTTCTCCTATGAGAACATTACGTGCGGCAAGATCTCTGTGTATCAGTTGTTTTCCTTCAAGATGTTCCATACCGCATGCTACTTGAGAAGCTATGTAAATAAGATCTTCAAATTGCATGTATCTTCCATCTCCTGTCCTTAAGAAATCCAATAAGCTACCGTAACACATATATTCTTGTACAATATAAATTGGTTCTTCCTTAGAACAAACTGCGTATAACGCTACCAAGTGTCTATGTCTTAATTGTTTCATTATAGCTGCTTCTTGGAGAAATGCTTCAGACGACATTGTACCAGGTTTCAAAGTTTTCACTGCTACTTCTATCTGATTTCTCCATTTACCATAATACACTTCCCCAAAATTACCGTGACCAAGCTTTTTTATTAATTGAATTTGATTCCTATTTATTTCCCATTTATCTCTAAGCTCAGGACCCAAATCCCACATGTCCGGTAATGGCTTCGGACATGGTTTTGCCAAAACGTGACAAAGACCAAGCGCATTTTCTGGAAAAGACAAAAAAATAAATAAAATAAAATCAAACAGAGACTTTTAGAGTAGAAAATTAATTTTTTGTTTTTTACTTTTAAGGTAAAAATCGATCTTACTCATTTGAAAAAATTTTAGAAAAACAAAAACAAAGAAGAACAATGACAAAAATTGTTATACTTACTACTGTAAGCCATGACCAGCGCAGGTAGAGTAGAAAACGTTTGATTAGTAGCGATATAAAAACCGCCATTATCCAAGGGTTTGATTTTATAATGTTTAACATGATGTCCTCTACCCTCTTCCCAATCTTTAACTGAAAGACTGTATCCTCTCGGTGTGTGTTCGCTTGGTCGAACCAAGAATGTACCCCTTGGATTTTCATCGACAAGAAGTAATTTACCAGCTTCTTTACGAGATACGTTATCAAAAAACCAGCTATAGGGCAAACAATGACGACACATATTAGGTAATTTCAATATTAATAATTATAATTAAAAGAACACAATAAATTTAAATAAATAAATTTAAATAAAAAAATCACATTCACTTGATTCAAATTTATAAGACATGATATCGCGACGGCTTTACAGTGAAGAAAGATGTCATTAAAGAGACTAAAACGTGTTTTGAACGATACGATACGTCATACGTGTATACGTATTATATTATAAGGAAAACTATTTTCAACCATATCCCTTATACTTAATTCCGTATAAATTCAACTGCGTAAGAAAAGAATTCCCGTTATGTATCACCGCGTATAATTCGTATTTCATATAAAAAAAATGAGTAATAGTTGCGGTAATATGAGTTATAAGAAATTCAAGAAAAAAAAAAAAAAAACAAACAAACTCTTTAGATTTTTGTTTAATGTATGATTTTCTTGCGGTTTTTTTTCCGAGAAAAAGGGGCTGGAGGGAGGGAGGGAGGAGCGACTTACTCTTCACTTTCGACGGATCTTTCAACGGCAACGAAATTCCATGGTATTAATCCTTCCTGAAGTGTTGATAAATGCAATACCTTCCACCAGTCTGGTTCAGTGTCATCCAATACTTCCATTCTATCGCCCTTTACAAAACTAACATCCGTACTTTCACGTGCCGCGTAATTGTAAAGGGCGACAACGATCCTGTTAGCCCTTTGCGAATGAGCTGTGTATATACGTATAATACATTTAAGTATACAATATAAAATTCATGGAGAAGAAAGAATCGAAATATGTTTAGTTATTGTTATTTGTTTTTCTTTATTTTTGTGTTTCTGAGGAATAAAAATTGCTAAACCAACACGTATATTAAATATGTGGGGGAGAAAAGAAAAAAAAAAACACAATACGAAGATGCACGCATTCCGGAACAATCGGAAATTAAAAGAAAAATAAATAAATAAATGAAACGATTAATAATAATAATAATAATAATAAAATATGTAGGGAAAAACATTAATAATAATAATAATAATAATGAAAATAAACTCAAAATAAGTATATAATAATTACGAACATGCAGTAACAACAACATAGGATGGGAGAGACAAGTCACGTTGATGATGTAGTAGTTGTTGTTGTTGTTGTTGTTGTATGATAATTGGATTTGGATGCGGAGGCTTACACGGAGTAGGTCTTGGACGAATAATATCAGCACGAGTTGGTACACCTCGTTGATTTGGATCGGCTGAATATCTACTATCGAGTGATCCACCGTTGCTGTGTTTTGAGCTGAGTCCAATTTCGGTCTTTTTGTAACCTACGCAGTATATGTATTGATAATATACATAGGTAGTTGTATCGGATTACATTTTAATCGAGTAATTATATACACCTACGTATCATTGCTATAATAATAATTATAATCATATATGAAATTTATGCAATTTGTTGTTTTTTTTAATTACCTATAGGTTGCGGCTCCTGCCTTTTACTGCAACACTTTCCCATTTTGGTGTGGTTAGTTTTTTTTTTTTTTTGTTTTTAATTTTTTTTTCTGTTTCCTTTTTTTATTCTTATTCTCCCTCTTATTGATGAGCGTAGAATAATAATTGAGCGATTTTATATTGTTTTTTTTTTTTTTAATTTTTTCTTGTTCTATAATTTTTTGTCTAATCTCGACTTGTTATTATTGTATCTGTGAAACGGCTTCATTTTTATTTATTTATTTATATATATTTCGTTTTTTTCTTTTCGTTTCCTTTACAATTCAAGTCTGCAGTTACTTCCTTCCATGAACAGTTAATTGGACCTCGCGTCTCATTATCTGTTGACAGACAAAACAAAACAAATTTTTTTTATATATATATATGTCTATTGTATGTATGTAAAAGAATTGAAACAATTTTTTTGTTTTATTTTCTTTATCTATATATATATATATATATATTTTTTTTTTTTTTCAATTTTTTCTATACGTATCAACTATATATTATCTATACATATATGTACAATATCATATAAACAATAATCCTTTATACATTCCGTGTATAATTTTCCTATTACATCTATTTTCTATAACATTTGTTTTTTTTTTTTTTTTTTTCTGCCTTGCTTATAATATTATTTTCATGTCCCGTATGCCAGCCCTTATTTTTAGCCCTTATACATACGCAATGTATTACTAACTATAAGGCTAACAAAAAGAGAGGGAGAGAGAAGGACAGAGAGAAAGAACAATGAAGAATAAGAAGAATGGCCGACTACGAGGGTTGTTAGAAACGGGGTTTCGGTTAAGTCGGACATTATTACTGCCGCCGCATGCGCGTAAATATCGGGGTGTAAAATTCACGCGACTCCACTTTCTCCCTGTCCCTCCGTTTTTTTTTTTTTTTTTTTTTCTTCTCTTTCTCCTATTCCTTCTCTTTCTTGTTCTATTTATATTTCTCTTTCCATTTTTCTGTATATCATTGGTTGAAAAGAATATGAATAAAAAATAAATAAATAAAAAGAAAAGAAATAAGATAAAATTATGTAAACGTCATTGCGGAAGGCACATTGAGTCTTTCTCTCTCTCTTGCTCTCTCTATAATATATGAATGAAATGAAATAAAATAAAATAAAATAAAAGATAAAAAATTAGAACAAGAAAAGTTAATAAAGATCCAAAAAACAAAGAGATTCTCTTCATCTTCTTCGTTTTTTTTTTTTTTTCTTTTGTTTCTTTTTTTTTTCTTTTCGCCGATTCAGCTCCCTTTTTAGCTTTTAGCTTTAGATTTTCTACGCTAACTATATTCCTTATACCGAGGGAGGATCAACGCACCCTTCGTTCAAGCTGCGGATTCTCCTCCGCGCTATCGCTAATTCTACTTGATATTCTCTTTTATGTGTATATGTATGTATGTATGTATATTGATATACATGTGCGGGTATGTATATGTATATACATCAGCATGAGGTCGTCGCAATATGAAGATCACACGCAGGGAAGAAAAAGTCTTGTAAGTATTAGGTACGTATACAACGAAGACAAAAAAGGTAAGCTAAAAAAAAAAAATATTTTTTTTTCAAACGAAACACCCTAATATGTATACCTATAGATATAGTCTGCAATGTCGAGAGACCATACGTATTTTATTTTATTTTATTTTATTTCATTTTATTTTATTTTATTTTAGTATGACTATAACTGTGTGTAGTGGATATCGTGTAGAAACATTGACTTTGACTTTGGTTTTAGTTTCGATATTTGACTTTGATCAACGGAAGCTCTATGAAATCTAGTATAGGTAGAAAGCTATACCATGGAGCAGCAACAAGTACAAAACCGCACGTGGAAAGAACTCCTATTACTTTAAATAAAATATAATGATAAGATAATATCTTTTGCCGTTAATTCATGCAATTAGCCATAATATGTACATAATATGTTGATACATATATTCTATATTATTTTTTATGTAGAAAATAATAATAATAATAATAATAATAATAATAATAATAATAATAATAATAATAATAATAATAATACATACATACACACACAAACACACACGATCTATGGTGTATTTACATGTTTGTATAAGAAAATATATACGTATCCATTTATATACATATATACCTACATTGATGACTTTTTTTATATATCGCTATATGAAATAAGAAGATAAATAGAAAAAAGAAACAATTTTATTGTGAATACAGTGGTATATTATGTATGTGTATATTATATATATATACCTATATATATTTTTCTTTATAAACCGGAACTAGTTTCATCTTTCGACCACACAACCGCGGCAATGTCCGCGTCTTTCTATAACTATAATAATATAATATACTTGTATATTATATACCTACATATAGTATATATAAATATATATATATATATATATATATATATATATATATATATATATATATATATCTAATAAAAAAAGAAAAAAACAAAACGAAACGAAAAAAAAAACCGCGTTGTGTAAGGGAGAATTCATTATGCTTATTCAAGAAACGAAGGAAGTACATATATTATGCATACAGATATATGTATATATATAATTCCTATATACATACATATGTATATACATATGTGTCTATAATACGTTTAACGAATATTAAATAAACCTTTCAGAGAAGACAAAAGCTGTGAAGATTTTTTTTTCTCTTTTCTTTTCTTTTCTTTTACTGACTATAATAATATATACCTATGGTATATACGAGTAGACGGAGGGGACCATAAAACGGACCTAGCATACGTATATACATATACATATGTGCGGTAATAAGAGTTTAGTGTTTTTTTTTTTTTTTTTTTTTTCAATAATTTTTCTTTTTTTTTTCTTCGTTTCTTCTTGTTCTTCTTCTTTATCCGTTCTTTCCTTTCTTTGAACAAGTTATACGCGCTCAGAATCCTGATCGGAGATATAATACATATATATGTAGGAACATAAAAAAAAAAATTGTACAATATAATTGTATGTTCAAAACATTTCAATTATGTACATATACGTATATATACATACTTGATCGCTGTTATGTATATTATATAGGATATCACATATATCCATAACTGTAAATTGTTATTAAATCCAACGATTTTTTAAAATTATTATTATACCTAATAGTATCAATAAATAATAATAATGATCTTTAATTGTTTAGTAATCTAATTTAATCCTCTTTATATCAGATATGATTGAAAATAATGAAAATTCTTTTATATTATAATATACTCATTATATATGTATAGTTATTATAGTTATACATATCCTATAATAAAAACCAAAGAATCTTCTTTTCTTTTAATTTCTTATTAATATGTATACATAAATATGTATATATAGTATCAGAAAAATATCTTGATCGGTTTTATTGAATCAGGGTATAAACGTGTGTATGAAGCGAGTATAACAGATGAAGAAAGAAATAAACAAGAAAAAAAATAAAAAAATATCAAAAAAGAAATGGAAAAAGAAAAAGAAAAGAGAATAAAAAAAAATTACATAGTCAAAAAAGTCGTCTAGACAGATATGTACAACGCTGTCTCGCACGTAGTAGTATATATGTATGCTGCTATATATACAATACATTATATGTGCAAACTTACCTATATTACTATATATATTAGTATACTATGCGTTTCATTGTTAACTACGTATATAGGTATACATATATAGGCATACACCATACGCACCTCCCGTAACTAATATATATATATATATATATATATATATATATATATATATATATATATATATATATATATATATATATATATATATATATATATATATATATATATATATATATATATATATATATATATATATATATATATATTATATATGCATATACATATATAAATATACATAGATATGTGCAGTATTATATATAAATAAAAAGACTAATTGAAGAAAAACTTTTGTGATATACATATATATGTACACACATATGTATACTGTATAATATCATACAAAATACTATAAATGTATGATATAAGTATTTCTTTTAGTCTATCACTACGCGTCCATATTCACCCCGTACTGTACCTATATTCATACATATAGGTAGGTATAGATACCACGTCTATAATATACGTAAAACTTTTCTAAAACGTGTAGTAGACACATGCGGGTGAAGCACGGCGGGGGAAAGAGGGGGAGGAAAAGTGAGAAGGCGAAGGACCTCTGCGCCCTTCAGCCAGACCCTCGAACTGAGAGTGACTTATCGATATAGCAATAAGTATTGTATACATATATATGTATATCTATAGCGTCTTTTTTTTTTTTCTCTCTCATTCGATCGCTCCCGCTCTCTATGCAGTCTTTTTGATCATGTTTGCCTACTGTCTGTCTAGTAGTAGATCAGCAGTATACGGAGAATTATTAACGTTGAATAATAATAATAATAATAATAATAATAATAATAATAATAATAATAATAATAATAATAAATTATTGATAAAA
Organism: Macrophya annulata; assembly: GCA_963924015.1. Lineage (NCBI taxonomy): Eukaryota > Metazoa > Arthropoda > Insecta > Hymenoptera > Tenthredinidae > Macrophya > Macrophya annulata. The sequence continues at coordinate 34,003,931 of OZ001259.1, forward strand.
AGAGAGAAAAAGTAAAAATAAAAATAAAAATGAAATGAAATGAAAAATTTATAAAGCAGAGTGAATATTAAGAGAATCCACCCATTGTTTTATGAATGAAAACAAAAGCAACCCTTCGCTCAATTCGATAACCACGATCATTCAAAACAATGTGACATGGCTTATACATGTTTCATTCATATATTATATTCTGATGTATTATATTTTTTTTATAAAAATACATAATCCCGCATTTTATTATACGGAGTGACCGTGGAGGAGTAAGTTGGAAACGAGGAAGTGCGAAGTGCAAAATGTTACCGTCGTCACCCTGTATGTATTATACCCCCAGACATACATCATCCGGTCTTTTCATTTCATTTCGACATTTGCGTTTAAAATTTTAATAACGCACACTCAGATATATATATATATATATATATATATATATATATATATATATATATATATATATATATATATATATATATATATATATATATATATATATATATATATATATATATATATATATATATATATATATATATATATATATATATATATATATATATATATATATATATATATATATATATATATATATATATATATATATATATATATATATATATATATATATATATATATATATATATATATATATATATATATATATATATTGCGAATTAAAGAACAGCAAAATAAAAAAAAATAAAAAAAACTGACTCAGACTCGTAATACTAAAATATGTATAATATGTATGAGATAAGGTATCTTTGTTCATTCTGTCCTCGGTGACACTGAACTCCGGATTGATGGTCATTCATGTTTATCTTTTATATAAAAAAAATAAAAAATCAAATGGACTATACTAACAATTACATATATGTATACACACATATATATAATCAGTTAATACATATATAGGTAGATATAATTTAGCCACTCGCAGTTTACCTGACGATTTTTGTAACGCCCACACACGTGGTGGCCAGATGTTTAGAGCTAAAACTGTCCGGGGTGAGGAGCGAGCACGCGGATGAGAAGAGAAGAGAAAAGAAGAGAAGAGAAGAGAAGAGAAGAGAAGAGAAGAGAAGAGAAGAGAAGTAAGCGGACCGGAGCAGACCGGAGCGGTGCAAAGCATAGTGTAGAAGTAAAGTACTCGGAGGAGAGAGAAGGGGAGGGAGACGCAGTGTGCGTCAGTTAGTTAGGGAGAGGACCAGGAACTGAACCGAAATTACCGACAATACGCATACATACATACATAAACAGAATTATTGCCGTATGAATTTCTACTCGAAAGATCAATACTCATATGTATCTATATACATAGATATTTTACATATATGTATATGTAATAACCGCACACATATTTATATTGTAATCTACAGACCTATTATATAGCTTTGTATATACGCATATATGTAGGTATATATAGAAAGAAAATATAATTACTCATGCATATCTGTTCGTTCGGTTCGTTAGGTTTAAAAATTTGAGGATCAACGTCCGTTACGATTATATATAATGTGTACATATACGACGACGACGACAAATAGATTTCTGATCTACTTATTTAAATTTGGTTATTTTCGAATCAATGATGAATATTTAATCTCGTATAGGTTATTAATTACGTACTGCATCACGGTCTTAGATGATCGAAATGAAACGAGAGACCAAGTGGCGGACCACATCTTACGTCAGAATTGTTTATTTTAGTCCCAATCGATCGTACGGTGGTGCAGCAGTAGCTTATAGTTAGAAGTAGCAACGAACGACGAGGAGGATGAACGTCAACTATATCTATTATATAGCTTTACCTACATAAATATATATATATATATATATATATATATATATATATATATATATATATATATATATATATATATATATATATATATATATATATATATATATATATATGTATATGTATATATATATCTACAGTAAAGTAAAGTAAAACAGCACGTAATATAATGTAAAGGGAAAATAAGGCAAGGCAATGCACATATCGTTGTGCGTACACGGAAAGACCTTGTAGTCCGTAAAGTCCCCTGCACATACATACCAAAAACGGACGTATGGGGGAGATGTCTAACAATAATTTACTTCTATGCAGGGTGAAAGAAAGAAAAGAAAAGAAAAAAGAAAAATAATCAATAGCTGTATCGTTAGATACTTAGATATATAGTAGCAACGAGTCTATATCTATTTATTCATTTATCTATCGATCTTACATACGTATGGAATATATGAAACAATAGAAGTGAAAATAAATAATAATCATAATAATTATTATAATGAAAAATTAACAGGAGAAATAAATAAATAATACATTTCTATGTATATGTATGTATATTATCATCTAAAGTGTTTAATCAACAATTTGGTATCGCTTATAAATATGGTTCAACTATCCTCATGTCTATCGCACAGAATGGTACCGAGGTAATGGTTGCTGTTGCAGCCCTACTGCTCTGGCACAAAGAGATCGTGTTACTGTATATGTATATGATTTGTAATATATTGTACAATATATAATATACGTAGAGAATGATAAGTTTTAATCATGAAGTTTTTTTTTTTTTTTGTTTTTTTTTAATGTTTTAAACGAATATACATATATAACATATACACATGTATGTATATGTAACAATAACATAACGCTGCAGCAGGCATATACCTATACATAGATATAAAATTATCATCTGTTAGCTGTTCACATATGTATGTACATACAGCACGGTGGTGGCGGCGGGAAATACAGACTTTCATTATATAATATTATTGTTCATTGTGAATAAGATTTATGATTTTATATTAAAATAATTGTTTGTTTCATTTATTTTTCTGTATTACATATTTCAATTTATCAATATGTTATTTTTTTTTTTCGTTCTTTGAATGATAAACTAATATGAATATAATTGTCATGAAATTAAAATATATTACGAGTAGTAAACTGTGTATACATATTGTTATAAAATCAAATGAAAAAATTAAAAAAAAAAAAAAAAAAAACTATTTATTGAGCATATAGTTTTGCATGTAAAATGAGGATAAAATAGATGAAAAAATATATGTCATGATTCAACCGCAATCAGCTATCCGGTTGTGAAGATGATAAAATGATATAACAAGTTTTGTATCCTGTTCGTGGGCTCTGCATCCCCCGGATAAAAATGTCATATCTTAGAAAATATTATTCGCACGTTATATTATCATTCTCAGTAAAATAAATTAGTTATATTTATAAATAATTTTTTTCCTATAAACTTGTCGTCGCGTACGTTATAAACGTACTATAGATGTAGAATATTCAATTTTCAATTTCCCCGCCTCTTATTAATCGTAGATTTAAATTTAAATTTACGACCGACTATTTACATACGTTAGTTCTTAAATCATTTTAATTATAGATTATAGAACTGTGTGTGGTTTTTTTTTTTTTGTCTACATTCACATACTGCATTTATACATACGAGAATATCTCACAGGGTTGACGCTATATTCTCATGTTCCATGACACAAGGGGTGTTCGTAAACCCAGATATATCATATACGCGCATATAGATATACGTATAACATGCGTTTAGTTTTTGTTTTTGTTTATCTTTTACTCTTTCTTCATTTTCTTAGCGTATGATACATTAAAAAATAATCATTAAAATTGTTGTAATAAACAAAATCGAATTACACACTCCATACTCTAGTTTTTAACAATTATTTATCAACTCGTTATTTTTGCTAACAGGATATTCGAAATCGTCCTCTAAAAATGTTTCGACAATACAGACAAAGAATTTGAGGAAAAAAAAAAGAAAAAAAACGATAATCAACACAAAAATATACTACATATGTACGCATGAATGTATGTACGTACGTAACCGGAACTAATATGCTGTATAAGAAACAGCGTTCATTTGTTTACTAAATGATATAAAGTGTTTCCTTATCCTTGTAGTTTTAAGATTTCGAGGGACTCATTGTGTCTGTTATGTATTATTTATATTTATTATAATAAATTTTACCTGGTTTTTAAAGCAATGAGTATTTCGATCTTGACGTAATCCACTCATGGAAATGAACTAACTAAATCCATCGACACAAATAATGTTGTAGTACACAAGATGTTTAATAAAAGTCTGATATTGTATTTAACACTTGTTTAAAAAATATAGATAATGACATTTATATATGAATAAAGTAAATTAATATCACCAGATTTTAAAACACAGCGATAATATAACCGATACTCTGACAGCTACTTTGTCTACGATATCGGCTGCACTCTGTGTAAGCAGTACCTATACACGGGTTTCTTCACTATTGGAAAATCTACCCAAGAGGGTGCTTTCGACTGCAATACCCACACGCTTTGCTTGTGCGCAACCAGCGCAACTGGTCAGCGCCATTCCCCCCCTCCCCGACCTCTTTTACTCATATAATATATGTACTTCAAACTTATTCAGTATTGAAATATATTTTATCTATTTTCCTCGATCGTACGTCGAAGAGTTGGTATTAGGAGGAGAATCATTTCCGTATAATAAAGAAAAAAAGAAGAAAAAAAAAATTCAATACATACATGTATGCGCTATTTTTTATTTTACATTTTTAAGAACCGCTTTAACTAGCCTTGCCAACCTTACGAGCGAAATATCGTCGCTTAACTTCTACGGTAGTAAATAATTTGGGCTTTCAAAAAGCTTGTAACAGATTCAATTCTTTTATAATAAATACGTTCATCGCTATCAATTATAGATTCTTTATACAAGCTAAATAAAAGCGTGATTTTGTATAACTATAAAGTTTATTAGCCTGTTTTACCCCCGCGCTTACAGCGGTTGATACATGAGTTAGAAGGTGGCTGATGTGCGCAGGCGCGTCTAGCGTTTCGTGACGCCGTGTCCTGTTGCGAGTAACCGCGCTCTAGTCGGCGGCGGTCGGTGTATTATTTATATTTAATTCTTTATAACGTGAGTAAATAAACACATATAAAATGTCAACAGTTCCTCACAGCAAGAAGCGTGTCTGCTACTATTACGACAGTAAGTATTAACCGATTAATAAAAGATTGAAAATATTAGGAGGGAAAAGTCTTAAACCCTAGCCGTGTTGTCAAACTGTTGTTTAGAGTCCCCGCTTATAATTTCAGTTATAATTTATCTAAAACCGCTTAATCCACAGCCGGAATTAAACCCCGTATCGTAATCCGTATCAATCCGAATCGCCTTTCACTTCTCTGAATAAATCAATTCACCTTGTAGTTAATTTTTAGGCTAACTATACGATTTTTAATACTATAACTCGAGAAACTCACAGGTGATCAAACCGCTGACCGTAGTTTACGCAGGAAGTTAAACGTCGGCCATTCCTACGGTCGCGCGGAGTTTTACTAGAGAGTTTCTCGCGTTAATTAGAAAATTTTTGCATATTTACGGTTAATTGATATCCCAAGTCACTCAATTCGCTCAAAAGACTTTAATATATTCATTATTCGTCAATAAACATCGATATCTATTTGCTCAATAGGTGATATAGGTAATTACTACTATGGACAAGGACATCCGATGAAACCGCATCGCATAAGGATGACACATAATTTACTACTGAACTACGGTTTATATAGGAAAATGGAGATCTATGTAAGAGTTTGTTTTTATTGAAAGAAAGTTATTATATTTTATCAATTTTTTTTTTCTATACATTGTTTAGTATCAAGTGATTGAATTATATTTTTGTTTTTCTTGTTTTTTTAATCAGAGACCACACAAAGCCACTGCTGATGAGATGACCAAGTTTCACAGCGACGAATATATCAGGTTTTTGAGGTCCATTAGGCCCGATAATATGTCTGAGTACAACAAACAAATGCAGCGATGTAAGAATTGTTTACTAATCATTTTATAATTTTGATTTTTTGCTATTGGAACTATGATTTTTATTGTAAATCTTTGACGAAACGGTTTTAGGATCATTTTACATTGAAAATTTAAGCAACTCATCTTCATTCATTATGTAAATTATGATTTCGCATCATTTTTTCACTTTAGAATCATTTAACATCCAAAATTCTAATTCTTGGTATCATGAAACTGCAAATGTTGAAGAATTTCGGTGTAAAAATCCTTTAGAAGTTTTATTTTGATCATGAAAAGCTTAAAAAATTACTCAGAAACTTATTTCCTTGAATTCATTGAGTCTGTTTGTTATTTGTTAAAAAATATCAATCATTTTCTTTGATTAATAATCCCAAAATCACCTATTCCGAAGATTTTTCTTTTAGTTTGTTGAGCAAGTTGAAAAAGACTACATTTTATTTTGATTCCATATCAATCTTCTACTTGAAAGTGTGAAAAAAAAACTTTTTCAGAATAGTTTAGTAACAAAGAATCAAGTTTTTTGTATCAAAATACTTCGAGAGTCTAAGAATTTGAATACAAAAGTGTTCAAGAACTTTTTTTTATTCATCAAAAGCTTTAAAAATAACTCAGAAACTAATTTCTTTAAATTCGATAAGTCTGTTGGTTATTTTTCATAACTAGTCATAATTTTGTCTTCGATTATCAATCCCAAAATCATTTATTCCGAAACTTTTATTTGATTAAACAAATAACAGAACCCAAAAAAAAACTTTTGACTATTTAATAAAAACCAAAAATTTTTCATTTTTCTTCAGTCAACGTCGGTGAAGATTGTCCAGTCTTTGACGGCCTGTATGAATTTTGTCAATTATCAGCTGGAGGATCAGTCGCAGCAGCAGTAAAATTAAACAAACAAGCTTCAGAAATTTGCATAAATTGGGGTGGTGGTTTACATCACGCCAAAAAGAGTGAAGCCTCTGGTTTCTGTTACGTAAATGATATAGTACTCGGTATATTAGAACTCCTTAAATATCATCAGAGAGTATTGTACATCGACATAGATGTTCATCACGGCGATGGTGTTGAAGAAGCTTTTTACACAACTGATAGGGTGATGACAGTATCGTTTCACAAATACGGAGAATATTTTCCAGGCACTGGTGATCTGCGTGATATTGGAGCAGGAAAGGTGAGAAAAAAATTGATTAAAAGTGCACACTTCAAGCTGAATAATATTTTAACATTGATAAATGGGTGTAAACTAACTTGAAGAATTATATACACTTTTGCTAATTCAAAGTGCGATCGTAATCAAGGTTTTATCCATCCAAAATCATTTATTTGGAATTGAAGATATTCAGTTAGATATGAGATACCTTGTTATTTATATCTTTCAAATTTGTTTTGTAAGCAGATGATTAACGAATCGTGCTTAATTACTTTTTTCTATTCTATTATAGGGAAAATACTACGCTGTAAATATTCCTTTGAGAGACGGAATGGACGATGAAAGTTACGAATCTATATTTGTACCAATAATATCAAAAGTTATGGAGACATTCCAGCCATCTGCGGTAGTTTTACAATGTGGCGCAGACTCGTTAACAGGTAAATTAATTGTTCAATTAAAAATTGGACAATATTTGATAATGAAATAAAAAATTTTTGTAACTTTATATTGAATTTATTTTATCGTATTTGTAGGTGACAGACTCGGGTGCTTCAATCTGACTGTAAGAGGCCATGGAAAGTGTGTCGAGTTCGTGAAAAAGTATAATTTACCATTCCTAATGGTCGGAGGAGGAGGCTACACCATCCGTAACGTTTCTAGATGTTGGACGTACGAAACTTCTGTAGCATTGGGTTCTGAGATAGCAAACGAACTACCTTATAATGATTATTTTGAATATTTCGGGCCAGATTTTAAACTGCACATAAGTCCTTCTAACATGGCGAATCAAAACACGCCTGAATACCTCGAAAAAATCAAGTAATTATATTATTAAAACATATTTCGATTCTTGGCGGTCCTTTTTTCGTTTCTAAAACTTTAATTTGTTCATTTTTATTACAGAACAAGATTATTTGAAAATTTGAGAATGCTTCCGCATGCACCAGGCGTTCAAGTACAAGCTATACCAGAGGACGGCGCAGTTATAGAAGACTCTGAAGCCGAGGAGAAAGTGAATCCAGATGAAAGATTGCCGCAGAGAGATTTGGACAAAAGGATACAGCACGAAAATGAGTACAGCGATAGTGAAGATGAGGGTGAAGGTGGGAGGAGGGATAACAGATCGTTCAAGGTAGATATTAAAGCCTTTTAAATAACTGAATTCATATTTTCGATGAATTTATCCGTTAACAATTGAACTTTGGGTATAAAGTTTTTAAGATTTTTGTCAAATCGGCTTTTCAGGGCTCCAGGAAAAGGCCACGGCTTGAGAAAGGCCAAGAAAGTGGTGAAGGAGATTTGAAAAAAGAGGATGATATAAAATCTGAGATAAAAGGTGAACGCTCGTTTTCTAATTGAACAAAACTCTGTAGATGAAATAAAAAAAAATAATAGAATTCCTCAATTATTAACTAACGTTTTTATAGAAAATGAAAAGGACGATAAAGCCAACGCGACAAGCGAAGATGCGAAGAAAGATGGAGGTGTAAATCCCTGATAAGATAATCGCCTGAATAAATTGGAACTTGGAAGATTAAACATCTATTTAATTGAAGTCTTTATAAGTTAGGAATTCGAAGTGGAGAAGAAAAGGAAAAATAAAAAAAAAAAAATATAAAAAAAAAAAATAGAAAACAATAAATGTGAAAAGGAAATGAAAATTAGGAGAGTAATGAAACAAAAAAATAAATGAATAAAAATAAAATAAAATAAAATACGCGACGGGCGGCAGCGTGAGTCGATAATTGAATGTAATTTAAAATGTATTTTCACTTCGAGTTTTCGTTACCTGTACAGATCAATTGAATTGCCAACTTTCTATTATCATGTTTATTTTTTTTTTTTTTTGCTTCTTTTTTTTTTTTTTTTTTTTTAAGATATTCCTGCCATTTAAGGTATAATTGCGGAAATTAAGCTATGTCTCTATTTAATGTATGTAATATCTATCGGATCGCGTAATATCCTTTACATTTACACATCCGTGTATGGTGGTGATGATGATGATGATAATAAGAATAATAATAATAATGATATCGAAATCAAACCAAGATCAATATATTATAAACTTGGGACAAATATTAAATGAATTAATTATTCGAATTCATATTTTTGTCAACTTTTATAATTATTAAATATTATATCAAAACTTACCTATTTGAGTCTTAGAATTTCCGGTTGTTGTTGTTGCGTCTTTACAATTTTGGTTTGCAAAATCAAACAAAAATAAAAAGATAAAAGAAACAAAAAATTGGCGTTTAGGTAAATCTGCATTTCTACTATCGTGTCTGAAAAGGAAGAATTGCATTACTAGATAGTGTATCATAGCACAATTACATAATTTCATTTTGGCATGAAAGCAAGAGAGAATAAAAGAAATAAATAAAAATAAAAAGTAAATAAAATTAACTAGTGGGAAAGTTTTTATAAATATGAAATGAGAAAATTATTGCTTCCAATAATAGTATTTGAATCGTCAGTTTCTTTCTTTCTTTTTTTTTTTTTTTGTTGTTTCATTTATATGTATTATGTGGTCAGTTAACAATTTTGTGAACTGCTTCAGTATAAAAGAATAACTATTATCAATTATTTCCTTTCATCGGATATCTGGGTATTGTAAATTCAGTTCCGTCAACTAACAGTTTTTGCATTTAGTCCGTTAATTCGATAAATGGAATACAAAATGAAATTGATTGATATATATTATTGAATAATAATTGATTTAACCAAGTTGGATTATACGTATACAGTCTGGGTAGTAGGTAGGTAGGTTTTGTTCTCTTTTTTGTGAATTGTTAAATAAAATGCGAGAAATAAATTTATCAAAAAAGAAAATGAAACATAATAAATCAATAAATTAAAAAAATAAAATAAAATTTAAAGAGAGAAGGGAATGACGGGTAACAAGTTCGATGAATCTATTTACTGAATGTTCTTCTGTATGTTAAACAAATTTGAAAAATTGCTAAATATTTTTTGTTTTTTAAACCAATTACTTGATATTTTAGTCAATATATTGAATAACATTTTTCTAATCCACTTTGTACGATGGTTTGTGTCTTCTCTGACTGTGCGAAGAAAAGAAAAGAATAGAAAAAACAAAAAACCTAAATATAAATAAATAAAAAAATTGATTATGACTGAGCCATAAATGTATGGCTAACGCGCAATTATTTTATAGTTAAATAATTATTATTGAAGAAGTAGAAAAAAAAAGAAAGAAAAAAAAATAAATAAAAAATAATAAGATTATGAAAAAACAAACAAATAATACAAGAATTTCTTTGCTTCCTATGGCTGTACATACATACACACACACACACACACATAGATACCTATATACTTACATGCATACACTCATACATACTTTCATAGATTGAAATGCAACACGGAAATTCATGCAATAAATACTGTTCGTTTTTTATGATTAAAATACGTGAGGTAAAGGTATATTATTATTATTTTTTGTTTGTTTTTGAATAAAAAGAAAATTTTTATAAATAAAATATAAATTGAAAACATATTAAATAGATAATATGCTATTGACGATCTCTGCTTGATTAAAAGTAAAATTTAATGTTCTCTTTTTAGAATAAGAAGAAAAAGATGAATAATAATAATAATAATAATAATAAATGATTATAGTATTATTATTATGACAATTATCGTAATAGTATCACGTGTAATTTCAATATCGCGTTAAGAGAACTGAAACAATAAGAAAATATATTGAAAAGAAAGAATGAAAAAAACAAAGAAATTGAATCATTTATCAAACAATTACCATAAATAAACGTTTGATGATATCAAAACGGATACATACACACACACACAGACACATAATAGATAGTTAAAAATAAAAATAAATAAAAAATTTAAATAACTGGTCCTAATCTATCGAGTAGATATTTAAATGCGATTACCTTTACGTAACATCATCAATTTAATGTAATATTTTTAATTTACTCGGATATATATCAATTAAATAAATAATGCAAAATATCTGTATCCGAATGTGGACATACGAATGTTTTTAAATATTTATAATAAAAACAATTTGAAAACTGAAATTTGTTTAACAATATCAACAATTTTACTTCAATTTTTGTTTTTTTTCTATATACAAATTGCAATTATTTTTATACTTATTTTTAATGATGAAAAAAAAATTTCTCCGATATTTTATTCCAACTAATCTGGCTTTCGTTGTGATAATAAAAAAAAATAAAAAATGGGGAAAAAATAAAAATAAATTAATCGAATAAATTTTATTGATAAATCGTTACTTTATTTTTTAGAAATGAAAATCAAATTACATACGTAACTTTTATCCAGTCACTATAAATAGCGATTTATCAATTACTATTGACTACAGAAACTAAATCTTAAGAATTCTTTAATTTTTTTGTTGTTTTAATTGATTTAAAACGACAAACTACAGACCAGTCAGTATATAACGGCAAAGTTTTTAGCGATTCATTGGCTCAAAAGCATCTTTTAATTTAACCACATCGTAAAACTATACATTTGAAGACTCTATATTAAGAACTTTCAAAAATCCTTAATTAACTATGTATGTAAGCTAAACGCTAGCGCTAATTTCTTTCACATCTATTCCCCAGGTCTGAGCAGGCATTAATATTCTCTTGCTGGATCTATAATTGTACAATTCTACCCCTGGATGTTTTTCACACAAGTATTTATATGCTGTACAGAGTCTGTTCACTTCTTCAACATCCAATTGAAACGCTCTAGCGTTTGTAGAAACGTCTGATAGCCTGCACATCATCAGACTTAATTCATCTCTGCAATATTCAGGAAACAGTGTTCTGGAATAAGATAAAAGTGAGAAATCGAGGTACAAAATTTATAGAAATAAACTATTTATTTTTTTTCCGTTTACCAAAAATTCGTACTCACGCCAAGGATTTGATAACAAATTTTTGTCGAAAGCTGAATATATGCCTTGTAACTTTTTCATACAGATCAAAATCGTGTTCTGTGTGAGGTTTTACCAAAGGAGTAAAGGTAACAACTCCGACGTCGACGTCAGGCTTTGGAACGAAGGCTTTACCTGAAAGCAGAGAATCGTATCATCTGAATATGCTCCAGTTTGCTTTAAAAATTGACTATGAAATTTAACACACCAGGTATAATGAATCTAAGTTGCGGTTTGGTCCAAGTTTGAGCCATAACTGAAAGTCTACATCGATCTGATGCGGTTGGTTCAGATACTAGTCTCTCGGCTACTTCCTTTTGAAAAGTTAGAGTCATTTTTACCCTCCCCAAAGCCCAAGGTCCACTTTTTTCAGATATACTTTTAAGCCAGTCGATAATAAGGTGTGTTGAAACGTTGAAAGGAAGATTACCAATCAAATGAATATTTGGTGGGTTATCTTCCCAATTAGTTTTCTCTTTTACATCAAATATATTCATATTTGTGCTAGTTATATCATCGATTATTATATCCATATCTCCGTTAACTTCTTTAAAAGATTCGGCTAACAGTTCTAATGTTGGTAAAAATCTCTTGTCTTTTTCAACTACTATCAATTTCTTTGGATGTTTTTTTATTATAGATCTTGTAAGACCCCCTGGTCCGGGTCCCACCTCTAACACATTACCGCCAGTTATTTTACCGGCCATTTTAATAATCTTATCAGTTAGTCGTTCATCCATTAAAAAATTTTGAGCAAGTTGTTTCCTTGCTTGAATACGGTAAAGTTTAACCAAATCTCTTATTGTGGGTAATGGTGGAAGCCGCAAAGCAGCCATATCTGTATTAATAATCTTTTTTTTCTTCTACTTATTTAAACAAAAAAGAAAAAATATACAGAAAATTAAAAAACAAAAAAATACTAAAAGATTTTTTAATTTTTGACAGACGTTTGTTGCCAAAAATAAACAAAAGATAAAGGAAATGTTTTTTTTTAATCCGTTGATTTTTCAGGTTCGTCAAAATTGTCCAAAAAACTTTCGTGCCCTACGGCGTATATGGAATATCCATAAATTCCTAATACTCCAGCGCCAAGAAATAAACCAGTTATTCTATTGTTTCTTCTCATACGTTTAAGGTTGACTACTCTTTCAACGTTCTTTTTTTCTATTAAATGCATAAATTCTTGTTCAACAATTGTTGGTTTACGAGCTTTCACGTCCCCTTGAACCTTCGGCGATCGTTCATCGGCCATAGCTTTAATATCTAAAAAAAAAAATGAAAAAGAACAGAAGATATTATTAATTGTCTCCTTGAATTTTTCACGTATTGATAATAAAACTCATTCTATTTATTTCTTGTTTTTTTTATTTCCATTCAAGAAGATTTTATTAGTTTTTATTTCACGTTTAGAATAAAGTGAAAAAAGATAAAGTTAACCTAACCCCTTAAACTAACCTAACCTTGAATAATGATAACTACGAAATTAGTATGCTTGGAGTTTATTACTGAAATGGATTATTATTACCGACAAATATATACACTGCAGTGTATTAATAATAAATTACGTGATGACAGATGATAAAGAATTATATAAATACTTCAACACGTAAATGAATATTAGCGGTTAGACAATAGAGGTTAGAAATTAGTGTGAAACGTATATGAGTTTTGGATACAGTGATATGTGTTGTTACAATTTTTTTTAATTATAACCAAAGATTATACTTTAGATTATCTTTTAAGTTGAATAATTGTATATTTGATTATCATTTACCTATCTGTAGTTATTGAAAACTGTCTAATATTGGCTGACGGTGTGTTAAATGGTATCGCCATCTCGGGGCGAAATAACCGACTACTTTTTCCCCAAAAAAATTCACCCGCCTTATTATATGCAACTACAAGTTAGAAGTCACTAAGATGTAGTGCGGGTTGCATATAACGAAATGTATCAATGGTTATGGCAAAAGTAGTTCGGTACAACCGCTAGATGGCCATACTATTTGCCATCCCGTAGGAGTTGATATCAAGTACTGTCAGTATATTTCCAAATATAGCCATACATTCCCCAATTGAACTAGTTCTGTACTATTGAGACTTAGTATAAGGATATGATATAGTAATTTATTGTTAATAAATAACATTTTACATAATTATTTGTGATTTTAATATCGTAGAGCTAATATTTGATGACAATTAGAAGTATTCCATGTATTTAAAAAGTATATCTATATAGGTAGGTTGAAATGAAATGTAAACGAATTGGAGTACTGTTTCTTTTTTTTTTTTCTCAACTAATGGGTTTCCTTTAATTTAAAATTAGGAATGGATTTTTTTTTTCGTTTCTTTAATTACATAGGTATAATATTGTTATCATACATATATTAAGTCTTCAATTTAGAGAATCCGATGCAGTGAAATAAGACTACATGTTGAACCAGAACAATCAATGTCTGTATGTAAATTACGAATCTGAAATTTGGATATAGCAAATTACAGAATAATAGAACTAAGCGCGCGTATAGTAGATACATATATTATTTACCAGAAAGTATGTATGTATATATAGGTATAAACGTAAATATATGAATATATATATCCATACAATACATTTTGTGTATACATATACATTACACACTTTGATAAAGATCGAGTGACAAAGTTTTCAACGCCACGCGATTCGGTAGTTTAGAAAATCACGTCGGTATACGTATAATATACCTTGATATAACGGCAAAACGAATAAAAAATAATCCTACGATGCTGGTTATCAGTTCGATATTTTTTGCCGTATACCCACAGGTAGGTTATATCTAAGTCTACACGGCTACATCATCTCGGGATTAATAATAACAGTCTATTTTTTTTTTGTTTTCGTTTCTTTTTTTTTTTTGTAAAACCAAATTAATGATATTACTGCGGAGTTATAAGTTTAATTTCTCTCATATTCCCAAACCCCGTGAGATATTGCCTTAATATTATATCTGTAATATCAGAAGGTGGCGAGTTCATACATTCATATACACAATGTGTATTCCTCTTTTCTAAAAATCGATAGAAACGAAATCTCAGTAAGCGTGGGTTTTGCACCCTTAGCAGGTACTGTGTTCCCACAATTTATTGTCTTACTAAATTTCATCTTTTCAGTATAATATTTAATATCTTATTTCTTTGCATTATAACAGATTTATTATATGACATGTATGTATATGTATATAACGTATGTATGTACAGGACATATAATCTCCGCAACGATCGCGTCATAAAATTTCTGTATTAAAAAGTATAGAAAATTAAAGAAAAGAAGAAAAAAAAAAGATGGTCAATTATGTCGCACCTTTTCCTCTGCAACCAACCGCATAATTGCCTCTTACGTCTTATACAGCTATAAAACGAACGTGCTGCAGAGTTGCAGCATGCAAATGTGGAACATGAGTACCAGCTCCTCATCCTCTTCATAAATGGGACCGACACGTGTTACCCATGGTCGATGTCGGCGCTGCATCGATTTCAAATAATCTCATTCTCTCTCCCTCTCATTCTCTTTCTCTCTCTCTCTCTCTCTCTCTTTCTCTTGCCTCTTCCTTCCCTCATCGTGGTACTTACTTTTCAAACTTGGTTCCTTAAACACTTAGCACCGTCTAATCTCTGGTCACGGCTGAAGTAGATCTCCTTATAATTACCTCCTTCAAGTTTCAACCTATTATCTATTATTCGTATACCTATATCTCTATGTAGTAGTATAATTCTTGATATTAAAAAGATTTATTTCATTGTATAAAAAAATATACATGTTGTATGTATACCCAGTGTGTTTTTTTATTTTTTTTTATACATCCCACGCAGTCATCTATTATTCTCACAGCTAATACTGTACATACAATAGTATTAAAGATTCTCTTTCTCTGTAATAAGGTACACAGCTACATGGTGTATGATGTTCAGTGGTTTCATCAACGCCTTTGAAACGACTGTTGGTATTCGTAATTAACATCTTAAATCCTCCACCTGTTCATCAGCAGGTATCAAGGTATAAATTATGGGGTTGGGATAATGTTCAGAATTTTGAATGTTCTGAACGGTCAAAATTACGAATTCATTTAACAGAGGATTGTGAAATTTTTAGAACGGTTGAGATGGTCAGGATATTAAAATCCTTCAGAACATGGAAAAAAAAAAAAAAAAAAAAAAAAAAAAAACTTAGAAATTCCAATATCTACTCCGAAAGTATCCAAAAAACCCGAAAATTTAATGAAGGGTCTAACAATCCAAGTCTGAATATCAGCTTTTTACCTTCCGGATATTTAACATTCAGAATTTTAAAACTTCAGTGTTTTTTGATTAGAAATTCTTCGAATCAAAACTATGAAGACTTTCGGAGATTAATAACTTTTCTAAAAACTATGTGAATTGGGAATTTTTAACCGTTTACAGGATCTTTAAAAATTCGAACTTAGTATAAAAATAAATTTTAATTGGATAAATAGCTTTTGATTTATTGATAATTTTCTCCTTCAGAGTTGGTATATAATACTTTTCTTTATATCATGATAAGGACTAAGTATCTCTATATCTTTCTATCCTATAATTCCATACTCATCACGGTCGAGATTGTGATTGTTATTCTTGTAATATAGCAACTGGAACAGTAACATAACATAATATAATATTTTCCCTAAGTGGGTTCTTATTTCAGGGTTCCTGATCCGCGGAGATTGCTAGCTTCTGTTTACTCTGAGACCTCTTTCTTTATCAGTTGTTTTTTTTTTGGTCCTCTAACTAAATGTTACATTGGAAAAAAGTATTATGAGTAGGTATAGTCCATTGCAATTTATTCGCGATACTGTCTAAGGGTTTTGCAGACCTGAAAATTCTTCTAGTACCCTTTTTTTTTAATACAATTGTGTGTTTGATGTAAATAATGAAACAATTAATCCGACTTATCGAATACATTTGATACTTCATGTTCATCTTCTATTTAGTTTTTTCCTTTTTCTTTTATTTTATATATCTCTTTCTTATCCCATTCTTTTGCGAAGCCGATAAGTTATAGATAAAATAAAGTCTCGTGAAACGATCGGTTCTTTTGATAGATTAGATTGCTATACGGTTATAATGTTTAGTCTTGAGGACTCTTCAACCATAGAAGCTAAGCGGTTTGGAAAGAGGGGAAAAACGGTCCCGCGTCAACCCTCACTCAGCATTATCAGCTAAGCTTCAACTCGGCTTTTAAAGTTCTCGTTAAACATGAAGTTTTGGTAGAGAAGAGGAGAGTATCCTGAGTTTAATAAAAAATGACATCGCTTTCTATCTCTCCCTTCATACTCTTCTTCTTCATTTCACGAATTCGGAAACAGACAACTATATATAGATATAGTAAGTATCTTTTTATTACAAAATATTATCCAACAGTTTTAACATATTCGATGATATAAAAAAATTAAACCATATTATTATGAACACTGTGGGATATGAGATAAGTGATTAAAAGCATACCTGAAATAAACACGTATTGTATATCTATATGTATACATTTAAAGCACAGGGGTATAAATGGGGATATATTATGTGTGGGGTATAAGAGGAAGCCTCGGTAGTGATGGAAAATTCAAGCTTTCATCCGTGCCCAGGTACCTAAAGTAGTTGGCCCCTCCTCAGTAGCCTGGATTCACGGTATTTAAACTTTAAATAACGGATTTGCAGGACCCCGAAGGATATACGTGGAATATCAATGGTGGTCCGAACAGGATTCAGCTGTATGTATACCATTACGTGATATATATATATATATATATGTACCAGGATTGACTTGACCCGGGTTACAGCTGTGTATAGTTATAGTAAGAGTTTTACACACAGGATGTAATTTCCTAATTTCGTTATACAAGAAAGAAAAAAAGGAAAATTTTAGAGTATGAATGTATGAGAAAAGTGATGTCAAAAACATGTAAACTGTATCAATAAAAGAAAAGAAGAAAAAAATATGTATATGTAAACATGCATGACTTTCCGCAGTTGATCCTCGTTCAGGGAGACAATCCCTTATGTTGAATTTGAAAGTTGTTGTTTTATATATATACATATATATATATATATATCTTTTCGTATAAAGCAAGCGTTGTAAACATCTACCCTAAGGGTAGGTACAGTATGAACTTTTGTGTGTCCCCTAAATAACGACTGGAGGACGAAGAAAGAACATTTTGTCTTTATGCGTATTTTATGTTGAATGCGAATCACAAAATCACAAATTATCATAGATATTGGTTTGAGAGGAGGTGAAGCTCCTTATAAATAAAATATCGCTCTGAGAAAAGTACGTGTCGAAATATAAAACATCCAAGAATTTACCTTTATTTACTATAAACGAAATAACGAAGTAAAGAAAAAAATTAGATACCATTCGATTCGGTCATTCAGCCATTAAATTCTTTGTCTTTTAACTAAAAATTCCTTAAATATATGAAAACCAGTTGCACCAGTATAAAGTATATTGAAAAGTTTTTACACTATGCGAGAAACACTAGCTTTCGTAGGAAATCTTGTCATCACGTTTTATTACTAGAAGCTTCGAGGGCTTACGAGAGGCTAAAGCTTAGAGCTTTCGAAGAAGAGGGAGAGGGAGGCAAAAGGTGGAGGATGGAATCCCGAGAATTAATTAAATCTTACGACCCGTGGCACCCGTTTCAAACTCATTTTACTGCTATCCTAGATCGCCAATGATGTTGCTATATAGTGCAACGCTTGTAGCTACAACATATTAACAAACTTTCCTTATAGTATAATAACATGGGATGCGTATAATGGATATATCGGTAAACCCCTTATTGGTTAACACGGTTTTAACCTCAAAGATTGTGTGTACAAGTTTTAGATATAGAGACCCAAAAGTTCCTATGATCGAAGATGAAGGTAGATCTAGCAGACCTAAAAGTAAGGAAGGATTGAGGGTATGAGAGAATCCTACGTGGGTGTAGGTAGGCAGTCTCTCCTATTCTTAGAACTCTGGGCCGATCCCTGAAATGCTGTTTCCATCATCATCATCCCCCTTGGTTTGTGGTTTGTTTACCAGGCTCACCCAGGCATATCAATTCTGGCTCGATTCTAGGCGGCCTCGCACTTTTACCACTTACTGAATAGCGCGCTGACGCACATGGATCACACGCTCTGCGATCAACCACGTACATACATACATACGTACGTCGTATGCTACCTACACCAAACGTTCATCCGCAATAATAGATACAATCAATTCTACCCACTCAAAAGAATCGTTGGATATAAAAAGAAAAATAATAAAAATCTAAATTTCCTTCCAAGTATCCTGCGCAGGATCAACGATATTCCCATCACCGATCAATCTTTTTAACCAAAGTCCTTTTATAAATGTTTGAAAAAAAATAATTCAAATATAGAGCAAAAAGGATATACATTTGGGTTATAAAACGCCAAGTATATTATGGCTTTTGAAATAAATCGTCCTAGTTACTGTTTCCTGTTATTTTTTTTTTTTTTCTATCCCTATTTTTTGCAGATTTACCCTGTACCCTTAGGTGTAGCATATGTGTCAGTCGTTTTTAAGGGTTATGTGTAGCATCAGGTTCTCTTTTTTCTATATATTGTATGTACGTACATACATACGATGATGGAATGTCGCGGGCTCTATCCCTCCCTCATCTACCTCCTAATTTTCGGCGGCTCTGTATACCTACGTAGGTTTCTCTTTGCAAAAGCTCGCGGCAGGTTGAGCTTGCGCCCTGAGCTTACCAGGACGATGGTCTGGGGGGTTTGAGGTGGCGTATGGGGAGGCCCGGGCAGTTCAAGCCGGGCCGTCTGCCCGACACTATCTATCCTCGCGTCTGGGTCCATCGCGGTCGCGAATTTTCAACCCCGAACAAAATCAACAACCGAAGGTAACCCCGAATCCCCGAACCCAAACCCGAAGTTGACGCGAAGCGGCTGGACCTACGGGACCCCCGACCCAGTAACAGGTTGGTGATTTGGTCATTTAGGAACAGACGACTATTTCCACTCTCGTCAACCTAACTCTAACCCCACCATTGACCAAAAATTTAACATTGTTTTACCCCATTATACTTTCACCTCATCTTCATGTATACATTCATACCTACCTACCTACCTACCTACTCGAATTTATAAATTATGGTTTAATAATTTATCAAACTTGATCCAAAGTTTGTTGAACATAACTTATATAGCTATTACTTTATTTTTCTAGCTTTTATTTTTTGAGATTATGTAGCGATCGGTTTTCAATGATCTATGTTCGATCTTTCTGTCAGGAGTATACGTGACTTGTATACATATAATCTTCGATGAAAAAAGGGATCTAATATATTAAACGTATTTTTACTTTCACGATACAAACGAGAAGCAACAGCTGCTCCATTATTCAGCTTCATTTCAAAATATGTGCGATATAGATTAAGAGATACTACATTTCGAGGTTGGATATATTAAATTGATGGAATTGGTATATATTGCCACGTGCGATGTTATACAGTGACGTAATATATAACAATATCGGAATTAAAAATGGCGACTGTAAGATTAGATTGTTGTATTACCGTTGAGATTGATGGGAAAAACAAAAAAAAAAAAACAAAATAAAAAATCAAACTATGATAGAGAGATTTTTAGATCTTTACATTTTTAGGTCTTTATATGTGTACACCAGCTCTTCAGATTACACTGTAAGACTCGTTACATTTTGGGGAAATGCTTTTGGTAGTTATATACCAGTATAGTAGGTACAAGAGCGTTCCTAATTCAAGGACCATCAAATATTCAAGCTGAAAGCACCTCAATAGCATGAGGCCCTGAATGTGACCTTGTATATATATACCAAAAGCCATTCGTTCAGTGCAGTGTGTACATAACAGAAAAACCATCATTGGTTTTCGTTACGTGACTGGAACGATCATTCTCTTTTATATGTATATCACTTTTATATCAACCTGCTGCGCGAGTCCAGGTTCGCAATGAAAATGGAATTAGAAAATGACCACTTTTTAAGTAAACATATACTCTCAAAGCACATGCAAAATTCTTATACTTAAATACAGTTTTCTTTTTTTTTTGCTCTTCAGCTGATTGTATTTCCTCTAGTTTTCAATTTTCACCAATTACATCCGAATGATGTATAACTGCCATTAAATTTTCAAGACTTTTTGTATTTTTCGCACCGTCATTTATCACGATCGGTTCTTCGGTTCACGAGGATTGAAAAAAAAATGGACTAAAAAAGAAGAAAATAGTTATGAACATTATATGTCATGACTTATAATTAATTTCAGGATTCTTCATCATCTGATTATAACTTTCATTTTAATGTTCGGTTCATATATTGGTTTCCTTTTTTTTTTTATATGTTTTTTAATTTTTTTTTTTTTTTTTTTTTTTTGAGAAATTTTTACGAATACCATAAATAGTCTGACTGGATCCTCGATTTGCGCGCGCGCGCGCCTGCGTTTTACCCAGGATCTGTACCCGGATTCGTCCCTCTACTCGCTCAGACCATAGTTCACAGGCCACGAGACACGGGGTTGGAAAATTCGACCTAATTCGAATGTAGGCCAACCCCCATGGCCACTATGGGCTATAATTTAGCATCTTATTAAAAAATTTTCACGATCCTTTTGCGATGGAACCTTCTACTTCTTCCTTTTTTGTTTTATTTATTTTCTTTTCACATAGTTTAACGAATTTCAATAATAATAAATAGTATTTTGATATAGCACTTTACTTCTTTCTCTCTATCTCTTTATTTTTTTTTTTTTTTTTTTTTTTTTTTTATACAAAGTTTAATATATAATCAGTTTATTTGGCGCCCAACACGAAAAAAATTTCGTTGATATACGAGATAAGAAACTGATAAAACAATCGAAAGATCGGCTTTTTGTAACATATATCGTGTGCCCATTGGTTACATAGGAAACTAATGCCGATTATTTGTCATTTGAGTTGTCTGTACATAGGCGTTCGTCTCACATCCAGGAAAATCCACGTTATGTATAAAATTCAAAGAAAATTAACACCGAACGAATGATGATATGGTATTAAAGTATTAATTATTTAATCATATATTTTACAATACTTATATTTCAAAAATGGATTTTTTGTCAAAAATTTTTTAAACCTTGATCGATAAAGGGATTATATGAGAATAGCTAGCTAGCTGATATGAAAAAGGGAGAACCGCATGCCATCACGTTTCTTTTTATATACATATATATATATATATATACCTATAATACCTATGTATAAAAAAAAAAGTATAGTAGGTAAGAGACAAGATTCGAATTTCTGCACGTATACATACGTATAGGTATGTACATACATACATACATACCCGAGACGCCACTTCATAAAACATTATTAACGTTTTTAAAGGTGTTGGTATAGTCTAGGGCTTATATATACCTTAGTGCCGTTTATAATACCCTGAGAAATGTCGTGATGACGTTGTGATGATGTGGAACCGTTGTGGATAACGTTGAACGAACACGCGATCGCATACACCTTCTTTACTTCCTTCCTTCCTTCCTTTGCTTCCTCCGCTCCTTTTAAACCCCCGGGGCGGGGAGTGGGGGGTAGAGAATGGAAGGAAGTAGAAGTGGAAGTGGAAGTGGAAAGAATTTTTAAGGGATGGGTCGAGCGCGACAGGCCGACAGGGCGACAGGGCGACGGTAGCGGCGGCGGCGCAGGTGACGGCACCGTTGGCGACGGCGGCTACGACGCCCGATCAATATAGCTACAGGTGTCCGAAACTATTCCATATATATATATGTATATGTATATATATATATATATACACTTATATACAAGCATTTACCTTATCCCGGTCACTTTGCGTTCAAATTCCTTCCGCAAGTGACTCGAAGAAGAGAGAAAAAAAAAAAACAGAAATTGACTTTTTTTTTTTTGTTCTTTTATATATCGTCTATTGTGCTATCATACCATGTATGTATGTAGTATATACCTACACCCACCCGCCCCAAAAAAAACCTTCATATTCGTTTTTTTTTTTTTTTTTTCACCCGAGAAACAGAAAAAGGATAAATGATGGAGTGCGAAACTTCTAAAATAGAAGAAATATTAAGTTTGGAGATGAAAAAGAAAGTTTATACTTCGATTCTTAATTATGAACTAAAAGGGCTGCTATCCCCTAATTTGTAATCAACTCTGCGTATACATATGTATATATGTATATAGGTAATATTTATATATCTACGTATTATCTATTTGCGATCTGTTTGGTGCTGAGACTTTTTTAGAATTAAAAAAAAAAAAAAGTTTTCAGATCAAACAACCGACTCCTACTTGATACTTGACTGATTGGGGTCAACGAGAGGTGATTAATCAGATAGATCTATATAGGACCAGCGTCTCTTCTTCAAAGCATTAATTTTTTTCCCCATTTTTTTATTTTTTTTTTATTTTTATTTTATTTTTTTTTTTCCTTAGTTTCGATATGCAATATGCAGCGTCGAGTTATTTTAGCCGTTGAATTTTCATATAAAAATAATATCAATATATTATATGTATATATACCTATGTATACATTATATTTATACATCTATATGTATATGTATATATAAGTATAGTCGATTCGTAAATTCGAATAGCTAATTGGTAGTCGAAGTTGAAAAAAAAAAAAAAAAAAAAAAAAAAAAATTAAAATTCAATAAAATGTGGAAAAAAGAAGAAGAGAATAAATAAAAACCAAACGAAACGAAACGAAACGAAACGAAACGAAACGAAACCCCTTTGAAGTGTTTTAATTCATCTTCGGAAGGGAAGGGCCTGTAAATTTGATAATTTTTTATTTTTTATTTTTTTTGATTCATTTTTATTTATTTATTTTATTTATTAAATAAGGTAACTCTGCTTATCCTCGTCATGATATATATTATATAACTAAATGTATATATTCTCGGATAGTATAGGTCTGTATACCCCCGGGGGGAGGGGGGACTTTTGGAATTATATTTTGACATTCCAATCACTCCCAGTTCCTATACTCCATCTGTAATACCCCATCCGTGCATTTCATATCATCGATATTTCCATTTCAGAGAATGTTACATATATCTGCCCTTGATATTTGTTTTCTTTTCTCTTCATTTTTTCGTTTTTTTTTTTTTTTTGTTTTTTTTTTTGGAGGGGGGGGGGGAGGTGAGAAGGGGAATAAAAAAAAAACTGAGAGCTCTGACCAACCCTCGTGAGCCGTGATCATCCCTTGACGTACATACATACATACATATACCTACCTACCTATCCCATGTCTCAGTTACTTCAGAGCTTACTGGCTACTGTATACCAGGGTCAGACTCGACATCTAATAGACCATGTGTCAATTCGGGGTCATTGACGTCGTGATATTGATAGAGGTGGGCTTCGGGATTCGATAAATCTTTTTTTTTTACTTATGTCTTTCACTTTTTTACATTTTTGTTTTTTTCTTATGTATATTGATCGAGATTGATAAAAATCAAACGAATCGTATGATTTGAAATTTCATATTCATAAATATACAATGTAGAAAAAATGGTTTTTCTACCCTAAAGTATCCCTTCATCGTATGTTGTAAAAAAAATCATTATAAATCCAGTTCTTATTCAATGTTCAATTTTTTCACATAAATATAAATAAATAAAGCAAAAAAGAAATACCTATAAATAACGAAAAACAGAATCTGGAGTGACATGTTCCTACCCCACGTGTCCGGGGAGGGTTTAAGTTACATCCTGTAACCACGTCACGCTTTTTCGCTCGATCCTATCACTTCCTCACTTTATCATAAAATTGTCAAATTTTCTCATAAAGTGATAAGAACCAAAAATAAAAATAAAAATAAGAGAGATGTAAAAATTAAATTTTTAACACGTATGAAGTTGCAGCCAACGCTTTTGGTCTTAATTATCTTGGTCTTAATTATTATACTAACTGCAAAATAAAAAAAAGACAAACAAAATTTTAGTGCAACTTTATACATTTCATAATCAACCTCATGTAATACAAGTTTAAAGACATGTAACTATATACCATAGTGTACAGTATACGTTGGGTATATTGTTAGCAATTGTTCAAGCGTTACGAACTTCAAGTCATCTCGTTCTAATTGTACCGTCACATCTAAACGATGGGTTTAAATTTGTTGGAGTGAATCCAAAATGGTCAAATTAGTCTGTAACCAGCAGCAGCAGCATCAGCATCAGCTACACGCGCTACCCCACTGCATTATACATATGTATATATGTAGTATGCAACAACTGCTAAAATTAAACTGGTACATACATACATACATACATACATACATACATACATAAATACAAACATGTATATTTATATGTATATGCGCGTGCCGTTCCGGTTGTTACAATTTGAGTAGAGACTTTAGGGCGGGATTGAAGGTATATAAGGTATAGGTATAAGAGAAAGAGAGGGTAGAATTGGTAGTTAGTGAGGTTACGCAGAAACATGTAGGGGTTGAGTTGAGTTTTCGCCCCTCATTCTATTTCCCTCTCTCGTCCTTGTCCTCGTCCTCGTCCTCGTTCTCGTTCTCTTCGTCCCGGACCTCGACGTAGGTATATCTTGGAGGCGGAGAGAGACGAGGCATGGTTAGGCAATGGCTGCCACCTGTAGCTATTGATCGGGAGGGTTGCCCCGTTCTCTTTCTCTCTCTATTTTCCTCTAACTTTATCTCCCTCTTACTCACTGACTCACTGACTCTCACCCTCACCCTCTCCTTCTCTTTTTTTTTTTTTTTTATTTCTATCTTTATCGCGCTCCCTGCGCACCTCATATATATTTTTTTTCTATATCTTATATTCAGGTTTCATGTGTTGGTGTCTCTTTTCTTTTTATTATCAACAGTTTTCGCACTTTCATTCCAAAACAAAAATTAAAAAAACAAGAACAAAAAAATAATAATAAATGAAACTGACCTCGACCCCTTTTTTCAACCTTTTATTCTAACCGGATATGGGGGTGTCCATGACCACTCGAATTTAGTTGCTGACCGGTCGTTTGTCCCTTTTGTTTTATGACTTCACGATTCGTTATATTCCTCGTCGTCGTGTAATTTATAAAACTTTATAAAAAAAATGGGTATATATGTATTATACAACGTATATACCGTAGAATTGAATAAATATATATATATATATATTTTTTTTTTTTTTCGAATTTATAGAAATTCTTTATGTCGCAGTACCTACCATTTTTGTTTTATTTTTTTCTTCTTTCTGTCTTCTTTCTACTTTTTTCTTTCTTTATTTTTTTCTTTTCTTCTTCTTTTTTCTTTCTTTTATTGAGTTATGAAGTTCCACGATAGACACGCACCCTACCTATAGCCGGATTACTATTCAACCCCTCGCGACGGCGTGCGCGGTTATTTCTTCGAGTCGATAAATCGCGATTTCCACTCAATCAAGTTCCGATATACATACATAGATATACTCGATATATATATATATATATATACCATTTCATTTAATTTAGATAAAATTTTCATTTCCAATTATAAAATCGTCAATATTTCATTAATTAATTAATAAATAAATTTAATCTGTGCTGCTGCAGGTATTGAACCTGCAAATATTTAAATTTTGAAAGAGAGTGGGTCAAAACGGGTCAGCTATGATTCTAAATGATATCATATTTCAATAAAGAAATTAGAACTGTATATGGTCAATTTTGACATTCTGGACAGAAAATATCGTCGGTGGCAAAATGGGACAGTCTTAAAATTCCAAATTTTTGTTCTTCGAGGTGGATGCCACATGTTGCCTGGTCGTTGAATTCTGACTTTAGAAATCTGTATATTGCTTGAAAAATAAAATATTTTCAAAAATGAAATTGTGAAGTAGATACCGAATGTGAAAAACTGTACATTTTTTAAATAATTTCAAAGTTTCCCATTTTGCCGGATTATAGATTTCTGAATATAAATACGTCCATGTATTGTTTCAAAGAGTGAAAATAATATTTTTAAAAATGTTACAGAAATTTAATTTTTCAATAATATTTTGACATCCCATTTTAGTCCATGTATCAATAAATCCGAACCTTTTGTCCAATTTTCCCCTGTTATCCCGAAAACTTATTTATTTTTATTTTTTATATATTCGTTATCCTCCGGATTAAACGCGTTACGGATATAATCCTCCACGCGTTCATCAGAGATTCAATTCAAAAATGCTTATACCATATATATACCTATAAAGAAACGTTTTGAATAGCTATGTATGATATCCATCGTCAGGATTTTAAAATCAAGGTAAATGGTCCGTGTTTGGTATTGTTTTATTATACAATACGGTATACATACAATAGCGACGCATATAACCATTCGACTACATATTTATAGGATAGATTACAGCGGTTGACCCTAACAGTACGGTACGTTTCACGATATCTAAACGCTCGAGTTAAATTCCGGATGGTAAATTTTGAAAACAAAAAAAAAAAACAAACAAAAAAAAAACTTTTTTTAATTTTTTTTTTCGAAACACCCACATTCGTTTATTTTTTCCCCAAAATCGATTGCCACTACATGGACAAAAAATTTGTGCCGTTAATTGATACATAACAAACTCTGACTGGCTACTGCTGTTACCTAATGCTCGAGGGTTTTTAGGGTTTGGTTAAAGAGAAGATAAAAAAATTTAATTTTTTTTATTTATATCCCCTGCACACTGTGCGGTATTCGTTCACCCGAATCATGGCCGCATTGGCCAGTATACATGAATACACTCGATCAGTTAAAGACCCGAAAGAGCTAACTGAACGAACGCGGTTCGGTGGTTAAATTGACCGTAGTTTAGCCCGAGCCATGAGGCTTGATTTAGCCAACGAGTATAAACCGAGGCAGGGTTGGCTAAGAGAATAAAAAACAAAAAAAAAACAAAAAAAAAGGAAAATAAAAGAGAGACAAGGATAAAATTAGGGATAAGTTAAAATGTTGGGAAACCAACCATAAGCTAGACCCCCTCCTGTGCTAATGATAAAACCTTGCCCAAAGTCAGTCAGACACAAAACGAGTTGGCCATGAGACGGTTAGACAGAAGGACGTATAGGTACGGTCATCTGTAGGAGTAGTTTCCTAGTTTGCTCTGTGTTAATTCAATTCGGGGATTCCCGGGGCTCCCGGGACTCCGTAGGCTCACCACGGGGGTTACAAACCCCTGGGCATTTGGGCTTGGTTCTTTATTAAGACTGGTATATACATAGATACACCTATCTGGTATAAAACAGAAACGTTTGGTATATAACAGAAAGTTGAACCGAGTGTTCCGAGTTTTGAATTTCCATTTTTATTCAGTCCAACGAAAAAAAAAAAAAAAAAAAGAAATAATAATAATTAAAAATAAAAAAGGGACCATTTTTTTTTTTATTTATTTTTTTTTTTTTTATTGTTTAAAAGTAGGTATATAACCATTCTGAAACAGGGTTATGAGTGAGTATAAATCGCCCAATTATACTCTAACAAAACTCGTTTATAATCTTAACTCTACTAATGATAATGAACGGTAACAGGAGTTCACGGAAATGTACTTATCCGAATTAACCAGAATTTATCTACCCCTACAGACGTATTATAGGATAGGTATACCGAAAACCCTAGAAATGGGGGTTGGGTTCGGGTTCGATCTCGACATTTTATCATTCCCAAGGGACGAGATGAAGATCATGGGTGAAAATTGTGACCGTTCGATTATCAGTCAGTATAATATCTTGCGTCATTTATTTATACCTTTATCACCCATATATACATGAAATATAGACTCCGATTATTTGAATCATTAATTAAATTAAGATACTAGGTATACGTATATGATATTGGTATAGATTTTAACAAGACTTAGGTACCTACCTACTACACGCATATCTACATCGTACGACAAGTTTCAACTAAGTTTATTCGAGATAGGTACAATCTACATCGAGAAAGACCATTACTTACAATTCAATTAATAATCAACGGTCTATAATAAATCGTCTAGATTAAAATATCACCACGAGTCTTTTTTTTTTTAATTCGTTTCTCTTTTGATTAAGCCCCCAATAATTACGTTTCCGGATTTTTGTTTCTGTTATTTTTATCTTAAGAAATAAAGAAAAAAGAAAACCATTTGTCACTCTCGATGGTATAAGTAAAAGTTTTCTTTATGTATAGACGTATACTTCATACCGCAGGTTCAGACGTATTTAATTAACCAACGTCGAAATAAGATGCCTGATTATAAAAAACGAAACTTTTGTAATCGTAAAATCCTGTCTTAACAAGAAAAAAAAAATTAAAACGAAAATAAGAAAATTTAATTCTTACCTCTTTGCTGTTATTCTAATGTCACATATATGTCTCAGGGGGGGTTATCGATCGGTGACTATATGTATAGATCACTTTCATACGTTTCACTATGATCTAAGAAGGAGAAGGATCCGATGGGGATATAGATAATCGAATAATACCATAAACCGTGAATGGCTTTCTAATAAATTGATAAAATTAAAAAAAAAAAAAAAGAAAGACAAATAGAAAAAGAAAAAAATAATAATAATAACAACATGCGATCTAACGTGTGTTAGATATTGTATAATATAGGTATGTATGTACATTGGGACAGGGACAGGGGCGGATATTGCGGTCGATTCAATCGCACCACCTGGAAGAACAGCGCCCTCCTTTAACCCCAGTTATCCCCTTTCTCTTCTTGGTTTGAAATGTTGAGGCTAAGGTCCAATACACCCCCACATACACCTGCAATAATCGAGTATCGATCGGGTTCTGAACTCTCCTCCTCGTTGTCGCGAGCATCGGTCGTTGGCAAGTCGTATTATTCGGAGTGTACCTCCATCTGGTATTTCCATTCCCCTTAGGAGGCCTGGTGTAGGTATTACGATTTGAACAGACTGTGAGGACAGTTTCGCTTCTTCTTCTTCTTCTTCTTCTTTTTTTAATATCATTATTATTATTATTATTATTCAGATTTAGCACATTTTGCTTTGATTGAATCTTTTATTTTATTTTTTTTTTTTTCTTTCTTTTACTCATATTTTTACTTTCTTTCATTTCTTTTCTTATACATACAAAGTGTAAAATTCGGTTACTGATCACTTTATCATATCTTATTATACGGATGGGGGTGTATTCGTATTCGATTATACGTGGAGGCCTCTTCTTGATTGAACGTTTCATAAATAAAGATAAATATATATAAAAAATAATATACACACAAATATATCTGAATAAAATTATTATTAACCTAAGGCAAATTAAATTCCACCTTTTATCGATCAGAACCTGGTATATAATATAATATATACCTTTGAAGCGATAGATTCTTACTCCTCACGAGCATATTCAATCGGTTCTCTGATCCTCAAGGGACTCTTGCGTTTTTATGTTTACTCGTTTCCTCATTTCCTATTGCAAATATTTTACATGGGTGGATAAAATCGAAACAGGTTTTTATTTATTTTATTTATTTATTTTTTTTTTCTTCCAATAAATCTTATCGAGAATCCAGTATTAAAATCGAGGCTCGTTGACCCCTGAAATTATACCCACTTCATATACACTTAATGAAAAAATTTTTCATAACAAAATGTTAAAAATTAAAATTGAAAATAAAAAAACAAAAAAATTTAAGTATGCACGTTGTATGTATATAGTTGTAAGTAATTTTCGCTCTTTAACTCTATTTATTATCCGCAAAATTCTCTGCGCAACCCCGCTGGGTGGCTAATTCACCCTCGAGCCCTGAAATGATTACTGCGTGCTAAACCGTTGTTATATACGTTGGTACCTATCCTACCTTATACTCGAAGAGGTCTAGTGCTCTGAAACCTCTCTGGTTTCCGCATGAGAATTAGGATTATCGCCGGAAGGAGGTTTCTGCATCTCGATTAAACCCACGTACCTATATATCTATACTATAGTTTGCGTATAGTAGTAGGTAGGCACTACCTACTAAACCATTAAACTATAACTACAGAATTATACGACTAAACATATTATACAGGACAGAGAATATTCAGTGAGAAAATTGTACTGGATATTATATAAGACGTAGTATATACGAATTCGTATATTCATAATCCTGTGATTAAATACTCGGTGTACAGAAATAGAAATAATTCGTGATAAGATGCAATTTTCTTATTTTCTTATTTTTTTTTTAACTTCTCGCAATGAAGATTGAAAATTTTCATAAAAAAAGGGAAGTTATTGGTTTCGGTCCGATTTTCGAAAATCGAGGTTTCATCAGATCTCGACGTTTTGAGGTCCTAGGAAGCTATTCTGACTATTTTTGGATGGACGTCCGTACGTGTGTGTGTGTAAACAAATTTTTGTCGTACGATATCTTTAGAACGAATCGACCGATTGGAATGGTTCTTATGGCGATCGAAAGGGTTTATCAAGACTTAGATCTGATTAAATTTTGGAATCGATCGGTCTAGTAGTTTCAAAGTTATTTGAGAAATAAAAATTAAAAAACAATTTGTTTTCATATTTTTAGCGCATAACTCCTAAACCGTTCGTGCGATTAGTCTCATAACTTAATCAGACTTAGGTCTTGGATAGCCATTTCGATCGCCGTAAGATTCATAAAAATCGAACGATTGGTTTAAAAGATATTGCACGACAAAAATTTGTCTTTTTGTCGTACGATACCTTTGAAACGAATTAACCGATATGAATGATTGTTGCGGCGATCGAAAGGGTTCATCAAGACTTAGATCTGATTAGATTTCGGAATCGATCGGTCGAGTAGTTTCAAAGTTATTCGAAGAATAGAAATTGAAGAAAAAAAGATTTGTATAGGGAAAACTAATTATACTTCTAACCTTCTTTAATTTATTATAAACACAATAGTATCAATTAATTGTAACGTATTTAACACAGCGGGAAGTTTTCGGGTTGGCCCACAGGTCAACCGGTTTCCTGATTTTTTTTTTGTTTTAAATATCAATTTTTATTTACTTCCTTTTTCTTATTTTTACAGATTCGGAATGCTTTTTATGAGGAACGTCTTCCCCTACGGGCAGATGCGGTTCACTGCAGATGATAGTAAAATTGTCATGCAAAAATTGTGAAGAAAAAGAAGGAATAAGGAAGAAAGAAGAATAGATCGTTTCGTCCTGGCCTATAACTGAAATTATACGCATAAATAAGAGAACAAATTTTTACACTATAAATATATATATATATATACATTCATATATACATTCAAAAACCACAACTGTATTCGAATTAAAAAAAAAAAAAAAGAAAAACGATAAATTAAATATCATCCGACGAGATGTTGCGCGAGAATATGATGTCCTTCATGAAGAAGGTGAGTGAAGAAAAATTCATATTTAAATTTAGAAATCAATAAGATATTCTTTTCAACCTGCTGACGTAGATATAAAATTTTTTTTTTCGATACGCCGGGCGCAAAGTTCGATTTTGCGCCCGCTCTGCAAGCACAAAATTCAACTTTCCGCACGTTGTATTGAAAAATAAAGTCCAATACATGTCTCGTACGAGAATCAACACTTTCTCACTTATATCGAAATGTATACTGATTATTTTTCTTTTTTTATTTCGTTTTTTTTTTTTTTTTATTATTATTATTATTTGTTTCAAGTGAATTATGTTATATATCGTAGTTTAAAAACCTTCTTCTTGACGATAATTAATTTCTCAATTCCCCCTACAACAATTAAAAATTCTGTGAGCAGCTAAAGCTTCGTTGATCCGGTGTCCCACAGGATGAGAAAATTAAAAGACATTATAAATTCAACGCGGGCTATTCGGATGTATATTCTCGACGCACAAATAATTGTGGTACTTTCAAATTTACGTCTCGTTTTATTTTCCTTTCGTACTCTCTGAAATATTTTTGAAAAAAAAAAAAAAAAACAATAAATAAATAAAACGGTAGGTAATTTTTTATTTTTTTTTTTTTTTTGTTATACCTTCGTTTCACTAACTTCAAAGACTTGAGCTCGAATAATTCATCAATTTAATATTCTCAGTGAAAATATACATAAATTGGATGGTTTTAAAAAGCTTTCAAATTTAACGAAAAACATTTTTTGTTTTTTACGTTTTTTTTTGTGTTTTTTTTACACACAAATTCCTGGTCAGCCTTTGAATCGCGATTTTATATCCCATTTTTTACCCTCGACCTCGACACATCCCTTTAATCTAGATCGAGATTAAATCTCTGCAGCTAGGGATGCTGTGTCATCTTATATGTACAATCATCGATGCAGGAAAAATTTTATCATAATTTACAGAATGGCACGTGGTCAAGCTAATGTATAAAAAAAAAAAAACGATTTTTAGAGAGAAGATAGACAGCTAATGCGTCTACGTATAAAAAAATCAAAAAAAAAAAAATACCTCTCGTTTTTGCTCGAGTATTTATAAAGTTCGGGTATATTCCATTCGATTTCGTATATTATATATATATATAATAATATATATATATATATATATATATATATATATATATATATATATATATATATATATATATATATATATATATATATATATATATATATATATATATATATATATATATATATATATATATATATATATATATATCTTTTCACCAAATCTATTCAATATCTGTGTACCACGGCTATACCCAATTTTTATATGTCCCGGATGATAATGGACTTCGATATATACCTGCGTCAATTTTTTTTTTTTTTTTTTTCACATAATCCAACCTATTTCTACCCGAGCTACTGCAATGATTTTCCATATTTCATGTATCCGATATCATATTATAATATATATGAGGCATGAGGCATCTCAACTTAGTCCAATTTTATGATAAAAAAAATTATGGTTTCTTTTGATCTTCATGTATCTAGAAAAAAAAATAAAAAAATTTTTATCCCCATTTTATACGATATTCTATATGTATATATTAGGGTGCTTCGTTTTAGACTTAGTCCATTCACGGAATAATGTTCTAAACATATAAAAATAAATTCTCACCAAATATGAGCTCTTAATTTTAATTCTAAGAACTCGTGAAATGAATTTGAAATTTTCCCATTTGATTAAGACGTGAATTTTAATTTTTTTTTTTTCAATTATCTATAGCTTCCTGGCATTTCATGATATTTAATCGGCAATAGGTGGAAATGACAAAGGAATTTTTCCTCTTTAAAAGTGTACGTAGCCAATTTATTTTTTGTAACCATTAAAAAGTAATAAAATCTCGGATAGAACAGCGATTTTTCAAATTTTCAAATGCTTAATTGGATGTATCTCAAAAACTACTAGCTCTACGGTTATGGCTTACATGACTTTTTTTGTAGTCAATTAAATTTCCTATAAAAAAAAGTCCTATACAATTCTGTTGTAAAGTTAGTGGTTTACGAGAAAAATTAAAAAAAACCATGAAATTTGAGAGTAAATTGGCTTCAAGATGTTTTACCGGGCGAGACCGATTACAAAACATAAATTGGCTACATACACTTTTGAAGAGGAAAGATTCCTCTGTCATTTCCACCTATTGCCGATTAAATATCATGAAATGCTGCGAAGCTATAGATAATTGAAAAAAAAAAGAATTAAAATTCACGTGTTAATCAAATGGGAAAATTTGAAATTCATTTCGCGAGTTCTTAGAATTAAAATTAAGAGCTCATATTTGATGAGAATTTGTTTTTATATGTTTAGAACATTATTCCGTGAATGGACCAAAAAAAAAAAACAAAAAAACTCGTCTAAAACGAAGCACCCTAGTATATATATATATTAATTTTTAGTTTTCATTCCGCGCCACGCGGTGGTTAATGGATACTGATAATCACCTCGCCTTTAACTTTCTCATGTACATACATACATATCGTACATACACACAAGTAAATACACACCCATACATACACACCCGTACCTTATACTGAGGGTAATGGATTTTTTATGTTTACCGTACACCTACCAACGCCGTCAGTTCAGAATTATTTTATTATCTCTGTTACGAATTATTCTTTATCCTGATTGGGGATCCGATACTTGATCATTAGTCGTTCATCCGTTAGCTGGATTTAGGTCATATGGGTCATACCCTACAATTTTTATGGATTGACCATTCCTACAGTTGAGTACGAGTTTTCTGCTTTTACAGTTATTACCGTGATCACCCCCCCCCCCCCCCCCCCCCCTCTCTCTCTCTCTCTTTATTCTCTAATTTTTCAATTCCTATACAAAAATCGTTTCATTTATATTTACCTCAACATATGTATGTACATACGTGTAATTTGTATAATATATACTTTTCTACACGCCGGGCGTAAAGTTCGATTTTGCGCCCGCTTCGGGTCCACAAAGTCCAAATTCCCGCACGTTTTATCGAAAAACAATGTCCGATACACGTACGAAAGGTTATTCTCGTACGAATGTGATTGTCAGCCTAGTTTAGCTCGGTCGAAAAACTTCACACTCGTTCGAGAATTAACATTTTCGCACTAGTATAGGAATCTACTATTTTTAACCCTATTTCATATTTCCACTTACAGTCTAGAAATAAATTCTACGAAATGATATTACGGAAGTTATTTTCTTCTCTCGAACTTTATATACCTAGATAGGTATATATCAAAGTATATATAGAAAATGATACTGCCCGAAGTGTAAGTGATTGATGGATCGGTAAATTAATTTCATCCGTATATAAGAATCTTCGTTGATTCAAAATTAACTTCGAAAACTGTTATCATTTTTATCGCAAAATAAGATAAAAAAAAATAAAAAGAGAAGTAGAAAAAGAAGGATTAAGAAATCCGTCTCGTAACTAAAATTGATCAAATAATAATCCCGAAAATTTTTATACCTACTATACAAGTTTTTTTTTTTTTTTTTTTTTTTTTTATCCACCCTCAAGATATCGCAGGATAAACTAATAACGAGAAGAAAAAAAAAACATTGCTTACTTAGATTAACATAATTCGTTAGTGTTGTAATTAATCGTCTAAGAAATCGACTGCTTTATATATACCCTATTCATATTTTCCAAGTGGTTAAACTACAGATTCTGTTTATTAGGTACACGGACAATATATAAGACGACAATACACGGTAGTTAATTCTTAACTGCCAGGTTATGGTCCTCTTAAACCTGTACACACTCTACTTCTGAGTTATGATCCACAATGTCCATTCCATGATAGTGTTTAGTGGATAATATTTTACACTGTATAAAGCTCATATGTTACGTAAAGTTATTTGAGTTAAATAAATTTTAATTCATGAGATTTTACGATCTATGTATTAATTTATGGTAATATTTGTAACTGTACTTTTAAAATACTCACCCTGTATATATATCCGTATTATACCTATACAACGTTACATGATTTTTCAAGTTTTCGACAAGTTAGTGAAAACATTTTTTTGCCCTTTTAATATTCCACCTAAAACTTCGAGACCCGAAAGTTCATAAGTTAGTTCTCAACGTCGTCGACTTGGCAAAAACCTCGGAGCTTTTCTTCTGTTCAAACTTCTAAAGACCCCAACGCACTCTCGAGTGCTTTTTATATATCTTTCGAAAGGGGTGTCCTCTCTCTCTCTCTCTCTCTCTCTCTCTCTTCTTTCGATTTTTTCTTCTCTTATTCTATTCTAGTATTTCAAACGTATGTATATATAATATAATTTGTTTATATTTATTTAAAGATGGTCACCACCCAACCAGAGTCCGAATCAACAGGACCCGTAACTCTGGAGGAGGGTGGAAATATGACTTTTAGTAAATTGCGGCAACTTGGAAGTGGGTTAATGACGGTGACCGGAAATGGTGAGTCTTTTTTCCTTACCGTCATTCATATAAAAGATATTTTCAATCAGTCATCCGTATAAATAGACGCTTTTTAAACGTATACCCCGTATTTAATTCATCTACGTCAAAGTTTAAAACCGCGCGAGTAATTTCCACTTGACTTTAATCGTTCCTATTCGTACATCCAAGCCTCCTTTAAACCTTATACTCAATGATATATACTCCAAAGTGTAATTTAAGTAAGAATCAGCTGAAACCCCAAACCCTAACTTAAATAAAAGAATACGAAATATAAAAAGAAGAAAAAGAAGAAAAAGAAGAAGAAGAAACCCGGTTAGAAATAGGGCCTTAGATAATGGTTCAAGTCTGCCTTGCAGATTCCCTCAAGTTCTTATCTGAATCGAGGAATTATGCCCCATTACAGGCCGGAATCGTTTTCGTACCGAACTCAAAAGCCTCAAGGAGCTAGCTAGCTATCCTAACCCTAACTCGTAATCGGTTAAAGGTCCGGGAGGGATTACGAAGCCAGAGCTTTTGGATTTCTAACCATCGAACTAACTTTTACTCAGCAAAAATTTTCGCCAATTTTGATTTGCCTTAAGGCTAAGTATTACATATCGAAAACCAGTTACCATGTTGGGAATAAATATTTAGTAAAATATTATTATCATTGTTATTCGGTACGGATAGATTCGGAATAATGAACATACGTCATGGTGGTCCTAGTTAAATTATTCACACATCTACGTTTATAAATATCTACAGTCTTAAATATTTAATACCTGGTTTCTTTAGACTGTACAAATTACCCTACAACGATCAATTCAAGTCACACTGATAATTCAAGGGTTTGTTACTCCTGTCAGCACTGCTTATGTTGATCCTGAGACTCGGTTGATTGATGTATTGATTCCAAATTGCCTAGTCAGTCTAGGGGCTGGATTTCCAACCCTTAAGGTCAACGAAGGCCAAGGTCTGTCTGCGAGTCTAAGCTTAGACATTTAATGAGTAGTTTTGTTGGTTGAGTAAAGATTTCTTCTATATTTTATTTGATAAGAATTAAGGATTTTTTTATCGTTTGATTTATTAGATTCATTTTATGAATAAATATATATAGCTTACTGTATTAAGTATACGGTGTGATTACCTGAAGAGAGTCGATCTAGTTCGTGGTCTGAATCAGAAATGAGATAGAATTGAAATTCAGAGTAGTTAATGAAGAGATCGTTGAGTTTCCGGTATGTCTAAGTGAAGAAAGAGACCGCAATGTTCTTATACTGGTAAGAGGAGAACCGAGAACTAGAATGAGAAGGAAAACGAGGGTGAGGATTGGAATTAGCTGGAATCTAAATTAGAAAATCTCACCGTGTTTTATGCGCAGCCGCATCTTCTTCTCCTCAAAATATATATATATATATCACGAGTTTTCTTCTTCATCCTTCTCGTTTTCATTTCATGGGCATAAAGTTGATGAAAATATAACTCAAAGAGACTAGGGGATGTTAATTTTTTTCTACATCACAGACACAATGAAAATCACACGTGTACGTAACTTTCTTCGTGTAGTAAAAATTTTTCATTTAGAAATATCGAGGGGGGGAAGCGAACCGAGGATCTTTATAATTCAGTGGTAAGGGTGGCTAACGATTTCCCAAGGCTTATACCTACCTGCCTATCTGACTACTTGACACAAGGGTGATTTTTCGATTTCTACTGAAATGTAAATTGGGGCCCCCCCGTTTCTTCAGGAGAGGGGAGATGTTTGGTAAGGACGGGAACGACTACGGGTAGGTATGGGGATGGTAAAATAACGCCTCGTCGTTAGCCGAGGTTTTCCAGAGCTCACTTGACACCACAGGCTCAAATCAAGGCAGCTCGTGCGGTCCCGTACTTATACCAGATATAGTCAACCCACACTCGACTTTCCATCCCCGGCATTCGCCTTATAACTTCCCTTACCCTTACCCTTACCCTTACCCCCAACATCTCTTAGATCCTTTCTCACCCTTACTTACCAAAAACCCTGAACTCTGTAAGGTATCGATCCGATTTCTCATTTGCAAACTAAGTGTTGCATAATTAGCTGTATATTAAGATTGTCTTTGAATATTGTTTCAATTTTTTTCTTTTCTTTTTTTTTTCAAACTTTTTGCTTCATATTTTACTGGGTATAAAATTTTAATAAGGTGGGTTTACAATTTTGGTAATATAAGTAAAATTGCAAACACGATTATTCATATATCTTCTATGTAAATTACAAGAAACCCTTTTTTTTTTTCTTTTTTTTTCACCCTCTCGTCTACTTTGCGTTTTATAAAATTCTTTTGTGCTCGTTATTTTACCTCCACCTAATCTCCCGTATAGACATTGATAATATTTTTACAAAGGGGTGTATCTAGGTATAGATGCTCAGAGAGTGTAATCAGTTTAAGTGGTTTTCACTCTAAAAAAGAAAAACAATAAAAAAGAAGAAAAAAAAAAAGGAAATCGAATGTTCTCGTTACTTTTCTGAAACCCTTGTTGATAAACGATTTGGAAAAAAAAAAAAATTTATTCCGATGATTATCGGGTTCTTTTTGAATGGTGATGAAATTTTTTGAAAAAAACAAAAAAAAAAAATACAAGAAATTTCGTTATCTACTGCTTATACTCGTCATTCGGATTATCCCTAATTCCAATAATGGAGAAGACATCGAAAATACGGATTTTTCGTTTCGGTAATAGTTCTGCCTTATCAGCTATACGGATTTCATGTTTTATCGGAAAATGGTATTACACCAGACTGAAAGAGAGAGAGAGAGAGATATCTAATTATCAAATTCGAGGTATGTACAACTTTGACGTTCGGGGTTCCATAAATTCGGGTATCGTATATACTATACATACATATATACATATATATATATTTAAATTATTCAATGTTAGAGGGATGATTTGCAGGCGTTTACAAATTTTGGTATATTATAGATTTCAATTAAGATTGTACATTATATTACGAATAGACATGACTACATCATCGCCCGGGTCTATATACTGCATCTATAAATGAAGACGGAATGGTATATACATATTTGAGTGAAAATTTCTATTTTCAAAATTCATATGTATATATAATACCTAGATATATATATATATATTTCAATGAATATTAATACGTGTATATACTTCAAGATATAATTTTGACAACCTTTTTTTTTTGTACATAGAATTTCGATTAAAAATTGAAAATTTGTTTTTTTGAACCACAGTTTTCAAAATTCTTATCGACTACAATTGTACTGTTTTTATTTATCGATTTATTTATCATTTTCATTCATATCATTTTTTGACAAGTTACTCAAATTTTACGTGGTTGACATTCAAAGTTTAGATTACGTTTCCTTAAATCGATTAATTATATTCTATATATAAACAGGGAAAAGAGATATATACCTATATTAGGGATAAGGAATGTAAAAGTATAAGAGAAGAGTAAAAGAAGGGCTAGGGGGGGGGAGAGGGAAGGCTTGGCGAATAAGTCCTCCCTGAAATCGTGGTAGTATTTGTGGAACCAGCTGGGGGTTAACCCTCGACTGCTAACCCCCAATATCAAGGACTTAACCCAGCAGAGCCCCGAGGTCTCAGAGACGTCAATTTTTAACGAGTAAACCTTCATTGTGCTTTCAATTTCTGAAAGCACTTGAATTACTGTTTAGAGTAGCCATTACTGTTTTATAAATCTCTGCGGGAGAGACCTAAAAAAAAATTACAAAAATTTTAAATAATAAAAAATATAGAAAATTATACCCTAACAGCCCCGACATCGAAGAACAGATCAAAAAAAAAAAAAAAATCGAAATTTTTTTTTATATTTTAATCAATGGAAATAAACGAACGTGTAGCCTTTTGCTTTTTTTCTATAAACGTTCTTTTTTTTTTGTTCTTTGATTTGACTTTTTGTTTTTTGTATTTCATTAATTGAGTAAGGTAGTAAAACTTCTTTTCCAAGAACAGGATATAGATAACGAATATGGGTGTATGATAAAAAAGAAAAGAAAAAAAATGAAAAAATTGAAAAAATAAAATATAAAGAAGAAAAAAAATTGCCCCAAGAAGAAGAATTTTATTTTATTTCAAAGTTCGCTTACGTGTTTTTCGGCACTTCATATAATACCTACATATATATGTATATAGTATATATATATATGTATATACATAACGGTCACAGAAGTTGAAAGAGAAATCCTTTTCTTTTCGTTGTCGTTATTTTTTTTTTTTTTCTTTTCTTCTTTTTCTCTTTTTCTGATAAAAATAACAGCTTCAAACTCCGCCTCGAGTATACAATATGAAATATACATATACGTATGTATATAGCATAGATATATATTATATATGTATGTATGAAATGAAAAATACCTGCAGCTACGTCGTTCCAAGTTTTTGTAAAAGCTTAAACTTCGTTTGAATTACGAAAAGCGTATATATATATACCTATAAGAATAATTGTGAAAAAATAAATAAATAAATAAATAAGAATTTCTTCGAATGAAACGAAAATAAATTTGTCAAAACTTTTTAATTTTTCCATTATCTTTTATCCAATAAAAATAGGAAAGTTTCTATACTTTACATTTTCTAAAACGTAATTATTAGGGTGGTTGATAACACAAAAAAAAAAAAAAAAAATTGTTGTCTTACTTATAGTCTAAAAAGTTAATAAACTTTTCTTTTCTTAAATTTTTGAAATATATGTTTTTATGGGAAATTAAATTTTCTACAAAAAAGCTCTGATGTGTTTTCTTCCTAACTTTAACGAGTTAAAAGTTATAAAGTCTTAAACATACATGGTTAATATAACCATAAACACATACAAATTTTAGTTTTCCTAATTACTTGTAGTGTTTAATTAAGGTATTATAACTTTTTATTTGTTAAATTTACGAAGAAAACACTTCGAAGCTTTTTTATAAAGAATTTAATTTTCTATAAAAATGTATATTCCAAATTTAGAAAAGAAAAACAGAATTTCTAATTCATTTTATTCGAGAACAACGAAATTTTATCATTAATCTAATCATCTAATTATTATAATTATTACAAGTTATACTTAAATTGTTTCTTAAAT
Organism: Macrophya annulata; assembly: GCA_963924015.1. NCBI lineage: Eukaryota > Metazoa > Arthropoda > Insecta > Hymenoptera > Tenthredinidae > Macrophya > Macrophya annulata. The sequence continues at coordinate 34,045,818 of OZ001259.1, forward strand.
CTTATAATAGCAATTCGATGTTCATTTTAAATTCGTGCGTCTTTAACTTTCTAACAATTACTTAATTAGCATTATCGTTAGCGTGGATCTGAAACTTAGAGATTAATCAGGATTTCGGTTTCCGTATATACAATATATATACATATATGGGGCATTCCGTACCAATTCGACCTGGATCTGACCCTTGACCTGTCGAATTAAGCCCATAATTTTTTATATGATTGTTCTCACTTTGAAAGGGACTCAATTTTTCTTATTCTTAACATTTTTTCAAATCGATTTGAATTTTCTACAATTTTTTTAAACTACCATATTGATCGACACAATTTGAGAATTTGAAAAAATTTTGAAAAATCGTATGTCAGATATAAAAATTTTTAAGCCTAGGGGGATTTTTTCTTCTTACTGTTTCCAAGCCTTTTGCAAAATAAAAAAAAAAATTAGAAGGGAGTTACTTTTGAAATTTTTTTTTTTTCTTCAAATTATTTGGAATTTTTTAGGATTAAAAAAAAAAACAGAAAAAAAAAAGTTATTATGACCTCTTATTATTTTCAGTCACGAAATTAACCCCGGCCAAAGTAACCCCAGTCGAAGATATTCAGCCTAAACAAGAAACGTCACCAGTCGAACCTGCACCAAAACCGTAAGTTCTAGTTTTCTACCTTAACAATATCTATAAAAAAAAAAATATACTTGATAACCCTCGGATTATAGGTACCCGGTACAAATTGAACCGTGTCAAGGTTTTATAAATAAAAAAAATTTCAACCAAACATTTTTCGTACACTGGTCCGATATCCATTAATCAAATTGGAAATTTTATCGATACTTGTATCGGTTCGTTGAATAAAAACATGAATTATTTTTCAAGTTTAGACCTTGATCTATTAAAATTTCATAAAGTCCAAACAAAGTCCAACTTAATGCCATAAATTTTTTGTTCATTGTTTTTTTATTTTTCAATACCTATAACCGTTCTCGAAATATTCGTTAGTAAAACATTGAAAAATTCACCCTATAATACGCATCCCTACACTCAGAAGGTCAACGACAGTATTGGGATTAAAAAAAAAAAAAAGGAATAAAAACGAAAAAAGTACAAAAAAATGAGTGTTTAAAAATTTCCGAGAGAGAAAATAGCGATTGAAGTCTACAGCTGCTTAGCACAAAGCATACATAGTCAGTTGTTGTTCGTTTTTCCGTATTTCCGTAGAACACTCGAAGGAATTGGTTTCCCAGAACTAAAGCTCGACTAACGCATATATAGGAGTGAGTGAGGGAGTTTATACTGCGAAAGAATTGTGTTTGTTCTTTTTTTCATTATCATTCTCTTTTCTATTTATTTCCGCAAAATTTCTTTAACAGAAAACCCGAACCCGGTAGACCGGCCAGTAGAACAGGCGCTTGTCGTGTTTGCCTAAAGTCCTTTAAACCTGACGATTTCTCAAGAACATGCAACGAGTGTCAGCACAAAGTCTGCGAAGATTGTGCTTCATATTCAACAACTGCGGAAACCGACGATGCAGTGAGTCTAAAAATTCTTCAATTTCCATTTCCATTTTCATTTTTTTTTTCTTCTTTCTTTCTTTCTTTTTTTCTAATTAATCATCACCCTCCACAGTCTACATGGCGATGTAGTGTTTGTCGACGAAAAATTGCTTCTCGAGGCCAACCAGTTGTCACTCAAGAATCTACCGACTCATTACTTGACGTTCCGGTACTTGAAGCATTACAAAGAAGGCATAGTGATGCTAGGCTAGGTTGTCAAGCTGGAAATCACACCGGAGGACTTGCCAGTGGTTTGGCACCACCAAGAAGTCCAGAACTTAGACGACACTCTGATGTCTCTCCCGCAAGTCTTAAAGAATTGGAAAAGGTAATTAGCTATTCAGAAATGTGTAATTGTTCAACGTATATGATCTATGTATGTATGTAAAATATACCTACGACACGGTATTATATATGTAATAATCAATATAATGTCTAACACTGCTTTACTCAATTGTCTTAATTGATTCCCTGTGTGTACGTATATGTCAGTTTCGGTTACATATCAGTCCAAATTTGAATTTTAAAGACAAAATTTCTTATCCCAGCTTAGTATTTTTATTACTTTTCATCACCTACTTACGGTGATATAAGAAAAGTTATTGGTTTTCGTCGAAAAGTGACTTTTACTCATTTCAACGAATCTTCACGTTTTCGATCCTCTAGAATCCGAAAAACAGCTTTTTTGAAAGATGTTGGTCTGTCTGTCGGCCTCTTCGACAAACTCGCGCAGTGATCTCGGAAACGGCTCGATGAAAAAATCTGAAATTCACAGAACTTTACAACCAAATGATGGGCATGAAAAATTTCCATGTCTCGTTTAATTTAAACTTCCGGTTCTACCGGAAATTAATCGATTTTCGCTGTTTTACTGACAAACCTATACTTTTTTCTCTGTATTACCTTTCTGAATGAAAGAATATATTCTTCCGAGTTGAGAATTTCATATATATAGGGCATTTCTTGCCAATGACATCAAAAAAATTGTAAATATACCCAGATCGAATTAGAATAAATTCACTGTATAAAATTGTTGTTTGTCAATATATAGGGCGTTTCTTGCCAATGACAAGAAGAAATTGTAAATGTACCCAGATCGAATTGGGATGAAACGTGCTGTATGAAATTATTGTTTGTCAATATATAGGGCATTTTTTTTTTATGTAAAATTTTCAATTTTAATCTTTTGTTCTTCGGTTTCTTATTACTTTTTTATACTATTTTCTTCCCCTGACAAACCCATACTTTTTTATCTTTTCGATGAAGAGTACTCCGAAAAACTGTTTTTTCCGGCTTGTTTCTTATGGAATAATGACTAGGGTAATGGGATCTATTTTTTTTAATCGTATTTCCATGTGCTAATATCCTGTATTATTATACCCATGTAGTCTGTTCGTTCATAAATATATACGATGAATAAATTTTCAAAGTAGGCTCAGCTGTTACACTGTGCTTTTGTGTGTATACTGTACCTATACATAATTTTGTTATCGCGTTGCACGTTCGTTAAATGTGAGTGTACGATTGACATTTACATGTTGACACCCTGCTATTATTATTGCACAAGAAAATTGGTAATCTTGTCGAATCAAAAATCGATCCATACCTTGCGTATAGATCGATACTGTATTTATTGTAACCAAATGCCAATCGAAACGTCCTGCTTTTTCCCTTTTAGTATTAAATAGCGGAAACGAGTAAATTTTGTGAAAGTCTGTAAAAAAGTTGAAAAAAGAAAAAAAAAAAAAAATTTTTTTTTTATGTAACCGAACTGACAAAATGAACCTTATAGGTATACATATCCCTGTGTGCAGAGCTTGCTTCCATTTGCCATACGTGTGGTGGTGTCCCTAATTCCGGACCGTAATTGTAGTTGTAATGTTGTAGTTTCGGAAGGTTGCAGGAGAGCGTTGCGAGGAGTTAAGATGGGAGCGTGAGCTGGAATGGCGAAGTAAATCGAGAGGTGGATCACCGGAACGTCATCACAGTGACAGAGGCGAAAGAACAAGCGAAAGATCTGGATCAGAAAGAAGTGAAAGGAATGAACAGGGTGAAAGAATCGAAAGAAACGAGAGAGGTGAAAGGGTGAGGGCTAACAGTCCTCCCCATAGAAATTCGAAGCAAACATCTTCAGGAGGTAAGCTTTGTGTTTAGAATCCATAGTCCCTGTGACCTACCAGTTTATCTAATGGGGTGAAGAAGTCGCTTTTTTAGAACCTTATTCCTCTCGGTATCCGATTCCCTTGCACTATACATATATAAGGATGGGAAAAAAAACAATACAATAAGGTAATGTAACGATACAACGTCATTTAAAAAACGGTTACTTACAATTTGAGAATCGAAATTCACAATGCTACTTCAATCCTTACTTTTCATTCCTTTCTCTTACTACTGTAAATCGCATTTAGAGGAATGGCTCTGTTCAATGTTCACTCATGTCTGGTCTGGGTCGGTGGTTCAATAGACAAGACAAATGTAGATCAAGTATATCTCGTAGGGGATGGGGATTGTTGTTCGTGCACTTAGTCCTCTACAAACAGTTTACTTCCTGTACATTTTAGATCTCTATATAATATAATATAATACCAGTAAATTTTATTAAATGTTATACGATGCTCGAAAAAAAAAAAATCTTCCGGAATTTTTATACACCTCAAATTTTTGTTCTCGGAGTTATAATTTGACCGGGATTATACCGAGACAAATTAATTGTATGATTAATGGCGAACTTCAGATCTCGAGCTAACAGGAGACTCGGGTAATGTCGGAGGCGTTGATGAGGATGCAGAAAGATGGCATCGTTCACGAAGAGGTGGGAATACAGTTAGGAGAAAATCTCGTGTTGCAAGACAGAGATCGTATGATGAGGAGGTTAAGTCCGGTACGATGTCCACTTCCGGTCAACCCTCACATCCTGAACCAGGATTAAATCTACCGGTACAACTTCCCAGGAGGGCATCAGCCTATGATGTTTATGCTACACCGGGAGCAAGTGGATTAAACGCTATGGCAATTGCTGCAGCACAGCAAAGAGCGGCGATTTTTGCACAAGGTAATTTTCTTCAGTTTTTGATTTTTTAGATTTATTTAATTTTTTTACTTTTCATCACCTACGGTGATATAAGAAAAGTATTGATTTTGGTCGCAAAGTGACTTTTGCTCATTTCAAAGAATCTTCACGTTTTCGACACTCTAGAATCCGAAAAACAGCTTTTTTGAAAGATGTCGGTCTGTCTGTCGGCCTGTTCGATAAACTCGCGCGGTGATCTCGGATACGGCTCGATGAAAAAATCTGAAATTCACAGGACTTTACAACCAAATGATGGACATGGAAAATTGCCATGTCTCGTTTAATTTGAACTTCCGGTTCTACCGGAAATTAATCGATTTTCGCTGTTTTACTGACAAACCTAGACTTTTTTCTCTGTATTACCTTTCTGAATGAAAGAATATATTCTTCCGAGTTGAGAATTTCATATATGTAGGGCATTCCTTGCCAATGACACCAAAATAATTGTAAATATACCTAGACCGAATTAGAATAAATGCACTGTATAAAATTGTTGTTTGTCAATATATAGGGCGATCCTTGCCAATGACAAGAAGAAATTGTAAGTGTGCCCAGATCGAATTGGGATTAAACGCACTGTATGAAATTATTGTTTGTCAATATATAGGGCATTTTTTTTATGTAAAATTTTCAATTTTGATCTATTTTTTCGGTTTTTCATTACTTTTTTATACTTTTTCTTTCCCTGACAAACCCATCCTTTTTGTTTTTTCTTTTTGATGAAAACTATTCCAAAAAACTGTTTTTCTGGTTTGTTTTTTTTTTTACAAAAATTCTTCGTTGTTCTTTATAGGTGCAGTTCGCGAGCCTGAAGAGAGGCCGGTTACATCACGGCGACCATCTTTTAGAGCAGTGAAACCTGTGCTTCCATACGACATGGGAGCTGAAGAAGAAAAAGTAATAAATCTTGACTCAACACAGGCGTCTGAATCTCCGTCTACTCAAACTACAACTTTGGTACCTGACGAAGACCGGCGAAGTCGACGAAGAGGGTCTCAACTGTGAGCAATTGCCTAATTGTATATTCACCTTTTTCTTCTTTTCTTTTTTTTTTTTTTTGCTTTTTCGGTAGGGGGTTATTTTTTCATTTATTTTTTATTCGCTTTTTGACTCGGATTTTTTGAGGACTATAAAAATGATTTTACTACACCTACGTGTCTCCATTAAACCTAAACGGTCTAAAAAAAAAGGACAATGGAAAGAAGGAAATAAAAAAAAAAGGTTTAAACACGGTGGGCGTCAACCCGAAAGTTTAGAAAGCTGTTGTACTCTGGGGAGAAAATTTTGTTAAAGTCAAAAGTAAGCAGACTCCTCGACAGATTTTCACAGAGAGTTTCTCCTCTGAAATATGACGAGAAATAAAAAAAAAGGGGGATAAAATAAAATCAACGAAATAACGTTGAACCTTCCCGTTTATTCTGTCTCACGAGTAGTTAATACATGATTTATAATATTTAAACATGGGTCTAGTGATATTGTCTTTAATTATGTGAAAGTATTTTTATTTTTTTTTGTTTTTTTTTTTTATCTCCTAACCTGATGATAAATCGTGATGCGGAAACGTTAGAAGGGGGAGGAAGATGTGATTATTTTTTATTTTTATATTTTTTGGTTCGTTCTTTTCGTTTCTTTCTTATTTTCTTATTTTCTTTCCTTTTTTTTTTTTTTGTTTATATTCTTTTCTCCAGGCCGGATATAAACGCAATAAGAGGACTTCCGGTTGTGCCTGGGGTCGCTAAAGGACCTACAGCAAATGTGGCAAGGGCTACCGTTGACGATAGGGAATTACCACGTCAAGGAAGTCTCGCTGATGGGGAAGGGATCAAAATCGTTATTCATGACGTCGACAGTGACCTGGGTAAGCTATATGTGAACATTATTCATAATGAATTTATATCGCAGCTGTTAATAAGCTAAAACCAAATTTAAAAACGGAATAATTTACGTCCAACTTGATAAAAAAATTCAATAAGTCAAAATTCTTCAGGACAAAAAATATACAAGTCCCAACCCTTAATCAAAGAAGACACGATCATTCACGCACAAACATATATCTTTACGGGTTTAATTAATTATACTCCTTTTTTTGACTCTTTCATTTAATAATTTATTTTTATTTGTTTTTTTTTTTCAAATTCTTTCAAAATCGATTTTTTTATTTTTCTGTTTTTGTTTTTTTTTGTTCACTCGATGGATGAGACTCATCTTTCCTTAAACGAGCCATTTAGCTCTGACGTTCGTATCCCTTATTTCGAATTTAATATCACCAAATCAAATATTAAACAGTCTCGGTTTAATTAGCCATCTCCCCTGCCAAGACGCTCAATATGTGACACTCAATGTTCCTCTAACAGACATTATGTTAGCCCACGTAGATACATACATACGTATGTATACATTCGTAGACGTAGTATAGTCTACGTTCCGGTTGAGACAGCGTTTCATGAAATGGCTTCAGCTAATTGTATGAGGGGGTTTATTGGCTCTAACATTTGAGCTTGCACGATTACTTTGACTCAGTTGCTGACGTGATCGTGAGTTTATTTAGCGGATTAGAAGGAGAATCGAAAAGTCATTTTCACCCACTGAACGATTATTTGTTGTACCTGATCCGTTTTTAAATTTCAAAATTATAACTCTCTTTTTATTATTTTTATGAAATTTTCATTGATATGATAAAAATACGAACGATGAAAAATTGTCTTAGAAAATTTTCATACATTATTTGTATTTTTTTTTTTTTTTTTAACTTCCTGCAATGAAAATTGAAAATTTTCATAAAAAAGGGAAGTTATTGGTTTCGGTTCGATTTTCGAAAATCGAGTTTTCATCAGATCTCGACGTTTTGGGGTCGTAGAAAGCTATTTTGACTATTTTTGGATGGACGTCCATATGTGTGTGTAAACAATTTTTTGTCGTACGATATCTTTAGAACGAATCGACCGATTGGAATGGTTCTTATGGCGATCGAAAGGGTTTATCAAGACTTAGATCTGATTAGATTTTGAAGTCGATCGGTCGAGTAGTTTCAAAGTTATTTGAGAAATAAAAATTAAAAAACAATTTTTTTTCACATTTTTAGCGCATAACTCCCAAACTGTTCGTGCGATTAGTCTCAAAACTTGGTCAGGCTTAGCTCTTGGATAGCCCTTTCGATCGTAAGATTCATAAAAATCGAACGATTGGTTTAAAAGATATTGCACGTCAAAAATTTCTCTTTTTGTCGTACGATACCTTTGGAACGAATCAACCGATTTGAATGATTGTTGCGGCGATCGAAAGGGTTCATCAAGACTTAGATCTGATTAGATTTTGGAATCGATCGGTCGAGTAGTTTCAAAGTTATTCGAAGAATAGAAATTGGAGAAAAAAAGATTTGTATGGGGAAAACTAATGATACTTATAACCTTCTTTAATTTATTATAAACACAATAGTATCAATTAATTGTAACGTATTTAACACAGCAGGAAGTTTTAGGGTTGGCCCACAGGTCAACCAGTTTCCTGATTTTTTTTTTTGTTTTTTTTATTTCAGTACCTCGCGTTAATTCAAAACGACGAGTAGTCCTGAGAAGAGATGCAGTCATGGATAAGGGGCACAGAGGTAAGTGATTGAGTCATCATACTTGTACAGATTTACAAAAAAAAAAAACAAAAAAGATATTTTTTTTACAAACCCTTAAATATCCAGCGAAAAAAAACGTCTCTTTCAAAATTTATATAAATCACGAACCGTGTATATTCAACCCCAAAAAGTTTTGTGAATTATTATCGGACGGTATTCGTTGCCCCAGCGCGGTTTATCCTAAATCAATATTACGTCTTGACCCTGCACTGGTACGACTACCCCATAATTCGATGTCAGATGTAAAATAATTCCCTAACCCAAGTCCGTTTTTATTTTTCTAATGTTGTTTTTTTTTTTGGTTTCAAAATATTGAGTTTAGGATGAATTTAAAATGAGTAAAATGTGGGCTTGATATAGCTTCAGGCAATTGGTAAAGAAATTATACAGGATGTAAACTGCTATGAGAAGGGTTTATTAAAAAAAAACATCATTACATCGTCCCGCGGCTACTGTAGGGGATGTTGTAAAACGATTTTTATTTATTTTCTTTTTTGCAGAGGTATATAAATTTTTTCTAACAACGAACCCTGCGGGTATGAGCACATATTTAAGTGACTTATTCCCACGTTTACACGGACAAACAACCCTGTTCACATATTATACCCTTAAATAAACGAATCTGAAATTAACGAAATTATTTTTACGAAAAACTATATTTTTTTTTTATAGTTCATATTGTTTATTAAACTAATTCAAGATGTCTGACAATTAAATTATAATTATATCAAATTTAAGTCCTTTTCGATATTCCCCTGAACTATATGTAAAAAAATAAAAAAAATCCCTGAAATAAAGTCTGCAGGGAATGAAATATTACGAAACCAAAAAAAAAATACTATACGAAAAGGACTTTGAAAAGGTTTTTTTTTTTTTTTTATCTATTCCAGCACGCGGATTTGGGATGAGAGTTGTTGGTGGTAAGACTGGCTCTGATGGACGTATGTTCGCTAATATTGTATGGACAGTACCCGGAGGGCCAGCAGACAAGGCAGGACTAAAACAGGGTGACAAGGTCCGTTTTTATTTTATCTATTTGTCTGTTATTTTATTTATTTTTTATTTTTTGAATCGTGTCAATTATCCATCACCTCGTTATAATTCATCTCAATTTCGCTTTACTGTTTTTTATTTATTTATTTATTTTTTTTCTAATCATCTTATACATAAAATCATATTGTCAAAAGTTTTATTGTCACGTATACATAAGTATAATATTTATACTTACATCTGTATAATGCGATATCAAGTACAATGAGAAAACCGTCGTAGCACATCATCCTATCTCGGTGTCTTATTATTAGACACCTGTTGCTTGCTTTAAGCCAGTATTTCTACCGTCAACCAATCCATTTATATATCTATACATATACACATACACACCTTATATTCCTCTTCGTGGCCATTCGCTAATCTCGGACTGATTAGTCGCTAGATTAAACCTGTCAAATCCTATATCTATAATACAAATATGTCATATCGTTTCAAGTTATAAGTCTGCAGTCAACTTAGATATATATTAGGGTGCTTCGTTTTAGACGAGTTTTTTTTTTTTTAGTCCATTCACGGAATAATGTTCTAAACATATAAAAACAAATTCTCACCAAATACGAGCTCTTAATTTTAATTCTAAGAACTCGCGAAATGAATTTCAAATTTTCCCATTTGATTAACACGTGAATTTTAATTTTTTTTTTTCAATTATCTATAGCTTCGTGGCATTTCATGATATTTAATCGGCAATAGGTGGAAATGACAGAGGAATCTTTCCTCTTCAAAAGTGTATATAGCCAATTTATGTTTTGTAACCATTAAAAAGTAATAAAATCTCGGATAGAACAGCGATTTTTCAAATTTTCAAATGCTTAATTGGATTTATCTCGAAAACTACTAGCTCTACGGTTATGACTTACATGACTTTTTTTGTAGTATATCAAATTTCCTATAAAAAAGTCTGATACAATTTTGTTGTAAAGTTAGTGGTTTACGAGATAAATTAAAAAAACCATGAAATTTTAGAGTAAATTGGCTTCAAGATGTTTTACCGGGCAAGGCCGGTTACAAAACATAAATTGGCTACATACACTTTCGAAGAGGAAAGATTTTTCTGTCATTTCCACCTATTGCCGATTGAATATCATGAAATGCTGCGAAGCTATAGATAATTGAAAAAAAAAGAATCAAAATTCACGTGTTAATCAAATGGGAAAACTTCAAATTCATTTCGCGAGTTCTTAGAATTAAAATTAAGAGCTCATATTTGATGAGAATTTGTTTTTATATATTTAGAATATTATTCCGTGAATGGACCGAAAAAAAAAAAAAAAACTCGTCCGAAACAAAGCACCCTAATATATATATTATTCTTTTTTAGATATTTTGGTCGTAAAATGAAGAAAATCATACATTTTTTCTATTTTTTAATTTAAGGAATTTTAATCACATAATATACCGTAAGAATCACGCGAAACTATACAGTCGGAACGCGCAGGCGCAGGGATAGCCAACTCGCTGAAAATCTCCCTAGAGTTGTTGTTGATTTTTTAGATTATTGAACTCGGGATATCCTAGGGATTTTTCAGCGCAAAGAGTTGGCTATACTCACTAAACTTATATTATTCAGCGTCTGCGCAGTCCGACGGTATAGTTTCACGAGATTCTCACGGTATAGTCTCCGAAAAACAAATTTTTAGACACACGTTAGTCTGTTTAATAAACAGTAGGATAAACTCACGATAGTTTTTTTTTGTTTTCTTCTTGTTAATCCGACAAATTTATGGTAACAGATTATCGATGTATGATGAATCGAATTTTTTTGCCTTAAATTGATTTTTTTCTCTGTTATTTATTTATTTTTAAAAATTTTTTTACGTGAACCAGGTTCTTGAATGGGGAACCGTTTCTCTGATAGACAGAAGCTTTGAGGAAGTTGCACAGATTATGGAACGAACTGGTGACGTGACTGAGTTGGTAGTCGAGCACACAACAGATATGTGCGTATATTTCTTCTTCTCTCTGATTTTTTATTTTTTTTTGATTTTTTTTTCTTTTCATAAAATTCAGGCAGTATCTTAATTTCTACGTTTTTTTTTTGTCATTCCTGGTATTACAGTATCGGGGATATGCTTGATGATCCAGGGATGGTACCTAACCCAGGAAAACCTTCAGGTGGTCTCGGACTTCAATTGGGTAAGTCACTTTCTTTACTTCAATTCACATTAATTATATTTAAATAAATTATTATTATTATTATTATTATTATTATTATTATTTTCATTATTTATATTGTAGAAATTTTAGAGGTATAATACATACAGGTGTATATACTATGTATAAATAAATATTGTAACTATTATACATAGTTTGTTAACTGATAGTGAAATTATTAATTAGATATTCAGAAAATAATAATTCTAGGAAATTTCTAAAAATTTTTGTAGAGAAATTTAAACTCTTCGTTAGTTTTCAGAAGAAATTTTACTTCTTATTTATCGATAAAAATAACAAATTTCTCTAAATTATTACGAAAATCTACTATTTTTTATGATAAAATATAAAAAATTTTCAAATTTCCCTAAAAATTATCAGAAATTTGCAAAAGTAGAAGAAATTTTTGTCAGGGTAATTAAATTTTTGCCTGTTATTATTTAAATTATATGTATACTATACCGTGAGCGTCAGGTGAACCGGGTCAGTGAAACGACGATGGCGCTAGCTTTCTTGAAATTTATAAGGGGAACTAACTCACATCCCGAAAATATCCCTAGGCCTTTCGAAGCGTAGATGCGGACCGCCATTAAATATGTTAGACAGCTATTGAAATGTTTTTCGAGGTTATGTTTCACAGGTCACAAAGATTTGCAGTAGAATTTTTAGAATTTCCAGACATGTGTTTACAATAACTAACGATTAACCAAAACGCTGTAGTTCGATGATCTATTGTCTTGATCTAAAACATTCATAACGTATTTTCACTATCTCGTGTACAACTCTACAATACTCTATAACCCTAAAAACACTCCTGATATCTGTCAACCAAATACAATGGCCGCCTCCACGGACCATGGAGTAAACATATGAAATCGCAACTGAACTAGGGATATTCTTGGTGTATTGGCTCTCCCTTTAAATTTCAAGAAAACTAGCGCCATCGTCGTTTCACTGACCCGGTTCACCAGACGCTCACGGTATAGTATTTGTTAGGGTACGGCTTATAATTGTTTGTATAAAATGTTTTTACTATTTTTTTTTTTTTTTTTACCCCAAAATCAACCCTCGGAGGAATTTTTTTAATTTTTTACTTGATTGGAAAAATTCGAGTCCGATACTGATTATCGAAAATTACATAAGAATTAGATGAGGGTATAATATAATATAAGTTAACAAATTGTTTGAAATTACTTTTCAGAAACGGAAACGGACAAAACACCATCGTCGCCAACACGCCGGAAATTGCCAAAGACGCCGGTATAAGTTTCATAGTTTTGTCTGATATTGACGTGAACACGCTGAAACACAATAATCTTGATTCGTGTATTAGTAATACGTATTATTTCAAAATAATATTTCAAAAACAAAAAAAAAAATTTCAAATAAACAGGAACAGAATTTTTTTTTTTTTGTCTTCTTACAATTTTTCAATCTACAATATACGTTATAATGGTAGTTGTATTGCATTCTTTTGTGCAATAAGAAAGAATAAAAAATAGAAATAAAAAAAAAAAAAAAATTGAAAGAAATAAAATGGAAAAAGAAAAAAAAAAAAAATTACTATACCTATAACCAAAATCAAAGAATTATTTTCAATTGTACATATATACATACACAACAATACATATACTATTATATACCCACCTATAATAGTATACATATAACAGATGTATATATATAATTAACATATATGGTATACATATATGTATATATCTGTATTTATATGTATATACATATATATGTATTTTTTTTATTTTTTTTTTTTATTTTTTTGTTTTTATACAGAAAAACTATAGCAACTATTCTTTGTACCGCCTAAAAGTAATGAAAAAGAAAAGACGAAAAAAAAAGAAACAAAAAAAAAATATATATATATAAAAATTTTTAATAAAAAGATAAAAATAAAATTCTATACAGGGCTTGATAAACTTTGATGTTACACAAAAATTTTTTTTGCGACGGACAATTTTAATAGCTAATACTGCTATAAGCGCCTATATCCTATACACATATACCTATATCTATATATATATATATATATATATATATATATATATATATATATATATATATATATATATATATATATATATATATATATATATATATATATATATATATATATATATATATATATATATATATATATATATATATATATATATATATAACATAATCCATAGGTATATAGTGAGGTTATAAAGTGACCAGACGCACCTCGACATAGGCAACCCAAATATCATTCCTTTTTTTTTTTGTTTTTCAATGAATTTGGTAAAACTATTATGAATTTGGCAACAAATTCAGATGATTTTATAGGCAGGTAACTTAGCAGTAGCTTCTTAAACGAATAAAAAGTCACACATTGTTACCTAATTCATGAAAAACACATGACTGTTGGGTTGCCTACGACTAGGCGCGTATAATGCGTCCATAACCTCTATACCTATACTTATATATATATATATATATATATATATATATATATATATAGGAATATATATAGGAAATATATTAGAGTGCCAAGAAAAAAGAATGAGAAATGAATAAAAATAATGAAAACGTCCGAAAGAAATAAATAAATTATTAAAAAGAAGATTAAAAAATTTCTAATCAATTAATTAATTAATTATTTAATCAAATTGCTTGGCACTTTAAAAAAAAAAAAAAAAAAAAAAAAAAAACATCCTCACCTATTTATTTATCGTTGTTCTATATAGTATATAAATTATATATGTATAAAAACTACGTGTCTATATCACTGTGATATTCTACAAATATTTATTATTATTATTATTATTATTATTATTACTTTTATTATTATTATTATCATTATTATTATTATTATTATCATTATTATTATTATTATTATTATCATATCTTCTCCTCTATTCGGTATTATACCTATAATACCTATACCTATACATGTATATGCGAAATACGTATATACGGTTTAATTAATGAATGAAATATTGTTGAAAGGTAAGGTATATAACATAATTGGTATAAGATTGGTATATATGTATAAGGAAAGATAATGAAGATATAAATGGAATTACGGGGTTGAAATTTTATTAAGGGTTCAATTAATCTGTAAAAAAAAAAAAGAAAACAAAAAAAAATTAAAAAATTAAAAAATTAACCAACAAATTAATTAAAGATATATTAATTGAAATATTGTGTCATATACAATTATATATTTGAGCTGAATCATTTTTTCACATATCTATATATATGTATATTATTATACAAATGAAAAGAAAAGAAAAAAATAAATAAATAAACAAGAACAAAAAACATATATATTTAAAAAAAATAAATAAATAAAAAAAAAAATAACAATAATAATAATAAGAAAATTTAATACATATAACGACCAACTATAATATTCGCGTGATTTATTTTTTTGGTAAATTTTTTTATTCCGATATACCTATTTGAATCGTTCTATTCAATATGATAAAAAAATAAATAAATAAAAAAATAAATAAAACAATATACCGGGTCTTTTCGTGGATGAGACCTGCAGGGCGCCTAATTATATGCAATTTATAGTACAAGTACGCTCTGTGATATGAAAAGCGAAAAACGAAAAAAAAAAGAAAAAATTGAAATTTAAACGTCCCAATTTTCTTTGATTTTTATATAGCACGACACGTAATTGTACCACAAATTGCATATAATTGGGCGCCCTATATGGGTCTCATACACGAAAAGACCCGGTATGTTTCTATACTACATTTAATTAATATTCGAAATTATTAATTGTATAATATATTTAAGCTTTCGTACAATCAATCAATCAATCAATCAATCAATCGGTATACAGCCAATGATATATTTATTCGCTCGGAATATAGTATACATATATACCTATTTATTGATATTATATGTATAGTATAATTATAGTGATATTAGATCTTTCGTAATTCATGTGTTTTTTTTTTCAATCTTTTTTTTTCTATTATTTAATTATTTTTACAAATTTAGAATTTGAAATATACCTATAGGTATATTGTAGATGTAGATTTTATTCCGAGTGTAAAAAAACACAAACAAAAAGTAATTAAAAATGAAAATGATCATGATAGTGAAATTAAATCGTGAAAACGTGATCGATGATCGGTGGTAGACAAAAGTACCTACATTATAATATATATAAATTATTATAAATACTTGAAAAGTATATGAATCAGTACCTACATAATAAATACATGAGATATGGTTATATAACTATACATATAATACATACATATATGTATCAATTACGTATAAATGGTTTAGATTGTGTGTGTTTAGATAGTAGATATAAATATATGATCGTAAAAGTCTTATAAACATAGACGATGTGTGTTTTGACGTAAGTTATATACATATTGTTGTAATTAATTTATTTAATTTTTATAATTTTTTTTCTATTTTTCTTCTTGAATTTTTTTTTTTTTTTTTTTTTTTTTTTAGAAATTGTATATAACAAATATTAAATATTAATATAAATTTATTTATTTATTTATTCTTTGCTTATATTATTATTAATTTTCGATTTTTTTATCCCCAACATAGCTGTGTCTCTGATTGTCTATAATAATATCGAATCAAATTAGTAATTACAATACACTACTTACTAAAATTAGCAGAAAACACTATTTAAACTAGATTTCTACTTTGTAATAGTATATAGATAATTTTAGAATAGTATTATAGATGAAAAAAAAACAAAAAAACAACCAAAAAAAAAAATCAAATAATAAAAAATGATATTAGAATTTCAAATAACGGATATAGTATACCTACCGAATCTCTCTTTACGCATATATGGGTATAAATATATGTTATTATTATACGTTGTATATAGTTTGTAGAAAATATTTTGGGAACACAGATGTTAGAAACAAGGAAAGGGGGAAAAAAAAAATGAACAATAAAATTTTTTTGAAGATTTGCAAAAAATTAAGGGGAAAAAAATATATATTATCGTTAAAATAGAGGATTAGGTATATCCATATCCGTGAGATCTGGATGTAATTATATTCTGAAAATAATAATTATACATGGTACACACACACATATTATTATTATTATCATTATTATTATTATTATTATTATTATTATTATTATATCTTACTGACGAATGATTTAGTTTTCTTTTTATTTATTTGTATTTTTTATATTTTTTTTTTCATTTCTTTCGGTTTTTTTTATTTTTAATCTGTTTTATTTTTTCTTTTTTCTTAACAATTTTTCTATCGCTTTTATACCTATACATATAGCAATAATAACAATAATAATAATAATAGTGAAAAATCGTATCAAACAATATATAGTATGTATGTACCTATATATACATGCCTATATAATTACATAGGTATATGTATATGAATTTGGAAACCGATAATTGTTGTATGATATATAATTATTATTATATTATATCGAGGTCCTTTCGTATAATTGTTTTTAATAGATGAAAATGTGTCAGTTGGGGCGAGTTGTGTTGGAAGTTTTTTTTATTTTTTATTTATCTTATTTTATTTCATTTTTTTTTTTTTTGTTCGTTTTTTAATTTTTAATTTTAATTTTTTGTTTTTTGTTTCTAATTAATCAATTTATCAAAAATAGTATATCAGCTGTGTATCATGAACGGCGAGTAATCAATTCCACGATATTTTTCGTCACATCTGCGAAGAAAGCACAATATAAATATTATAGCTTCTATGTAACTACATCGTTCACGTCCGATGTCGCCACTGAGGAAAGTGCTTATACATCACTAGAAAGCACTAGTGCGTAAAGTAAAGCATATATGATGTGCGCATGCGCCAATATTTCTTTTATTTCAGTACTCGAAAAAAGAGGGACTTTACGCACGCTACAAATCAGGTATTGAAAAAAAATCATACTTTTTTGAAGCAGGTGTGATGAAAAAATAGTTTATACTTATATTACATATATACGTTGACGTATTTGGATAAAAATAGGAAAAACAGAAGAACATTTTTTTTTAATTTTTTTTTTAATTATTTTTTTTTTTTTTTTTTATAAAAAGAAGTAAAACGAGGAAATTGTGTCCGCGATATTCGGGACGTATAATATCAAATATAATAAAAGAATATTATAAGATAGAAAGCAATGTAAATTTTTCATTTTTTTTTTTTGCTTTTTTTGATCTTTATTTGATTTTATTTGAATTTTTTGTTTTTTTAATCAAAATGCTAAACTGACAATCTGCGAATCGACAATTTATTATAATACTATACATATACATATAATACATAAAAGTGGTAATATATTATTATTATACATGTATACATAAAATATATGTGTATAATTATATATATATATATATATATATATATATATATATATATATATATATATATATACTTATTATAGAAAACTTATTTAAGCGAAAAATTCGATCGGTAAGAAGAAAAAAAGGAAGGTCCTTTTAGTTTTTTTTGTTATTTCGAAAGTTCTTGACATAAATTCATTTTTTGTTTTTCGGGGGCACAGTTTTCTTGCAAAATTTTACAGATGAAAAATTAAAATAAAACAACCCAAAAGAGGGCTTGAATTTAGGTTTTTACCGGGCTACAAAACAAATAACAAAAAAAATGTGTGTATGGGTGGGTTCACACGTCTGAAGTGAATACTTGTGTTTAAATCACAAGTCTTAAGTCTTAAGATCTGACACTTAAGCCTTAAAACTTAAGACTCAAGACTTAAGACTTAAGACTCAAGACCTAAAACTTAAGACTTGAGACTCAAGACTTAAAACTTAAAACTTAAGACTTAAGACTCAAGACTCGAGACTCGAGACTCAAGACTCAAGACTTAAGACTTGAGTTAAGGGAGATAAGATATATATAAAAAAAAAGTATTCACTTCAAAAAAAATAAATAAAAAAGGATTACAAGAATCGATAATAATTAATAAAAGACCAAAAGTTCAAGTCCCTTCAGAGCTTTTAAGAACCTCTCATATAGTATAAGTTTTAGCGACTTTAGCCAAGGCTTCAGAAAGCCTTAAATATAACAAGTATATTAATATACCTATAGGTATACTTACCTTAATAACTAAAAAAAACAAAAAAAAAAACCAATGATTAAAGTGTAAATGGATGTAAGCTGGGAATAAATATTAAAAAAAAATAAAAATAATTCAGGGGTTGTCATGATCTCTTTGTTTTTTTTTTTCTAATTTTTTAATTTCATTTTTTTTTTTATCTCAACTAGATAATTCTCTCTATCATTTTTATTACTAATTTAAATGTATGCCTTTAATATTATTATTATTATTATTATTATTATTATTAATAAGTATAATTATTTTAACTTATTTTCATAAAAACAATTTCTCCGCCATGTGGAGATATAAATTTCGTCACTATATAAAAAAGCAGACGAAATAATGTAAGTGTAATTAAGTTTAGTTAGCACTCGCTACTCTCACCCAACTGGCACGAATTAGTAATCGCCTTTTATATACATTAGACTTAGGACGTAGGGGCAGACTAAATCATCCCTATAATGATATAATTGCCTGATTAAAAATGAAAAAAATAAAAAATAAAAAAAAAAAATTTTTTGCATGAAATATGAACAATTAGAAAAATTAAAAATAAATTATCTCTCATGTATGTATATACAGGTATGTAACGTATACAATAAATAATATTATATAGGTATATACTATAGGTTAGATATAATCTGCCCCTGAGTCAAAATTAGTTAGCTTCAACTAGCCGAAATGATTAATTGGACTGGTTGGTGCTCTGGATAAAACGAGAATAAAATTTCTAAAGATATAAAATTAAATGTGTACATAACATATACATATGTTATACATATATATATATATATATAATGTAATATGTAAAATGTAAAATAGTGAATTATAGCGATAAATTATATATGCTGATTGTTCAGCTGAACATTATTATTATTATTATTATTATTAATATTATTATTATTATTGTTATTACAACATACATTACAATTACATACTCTAAGCATAAACCAGTCGCAAATATAGTCCAACCCAATTGTTTAATTTTTATTTTCTTTTCTTTTTTTTTTTAATATATTGCTTTGCTTCGGCTGCGAATCTTCTTCGGCTATATATAGAGAAAGAAAGAGAGAGAGAAATAAAAAAACCATACAAAAAATAAAAACAAAAAGAATGAAAAAATTATGAAAATATAAAAAAAAAAAAAAAAACGCTCTTCCTTATCGGATAATATAATAATTATACAAATTAAAAATTTAAATTTAATTTAATTTAATATATTATGTGCATGTGGATCGAGCATGGTGTATGATAATATATTTTCTATGGGAATATATACATATAATAATACCAATATGAGAATGGAAATCGAATGACAAAAAAGATAAAACAGAGTTATAGTAAAAAAAAAAAAAATTAAATAAATTTCGATAACTGAAGAGATGTTCAATAAAATAGACGCTAAAATGCAGGTTTCCTGGAAAAAAAAGGAAAGAGGGTTGTTTTTTTTCTCTTCTTTTTCTTTTCTGTTATTTCTATTTCTTAATCTTTTTAATCTTCTTTTTCTTCTACTTCTTCTTCTTCTTCTTCTTCTTCTTCTTCTTCTTCTTCTTCTTCTTCTTCTTCCGGCCGAGGAAGAGATCTCATCCATATATACCTAGATTACACTCTTCGCCTTGGTAGCTGCAATATTTAGTTTAATATATATATATCATAAAGTAGAAAATTGTATATAAAATTTAGTATACATGTATATATATATAATTATTGTTAGTTACGATATACATATACCTTGTATACTATACATACATACTATATCCTATATACACATTTACTGATGTTTGATATAGAAAGATAATTTTCTTTCAAGATATAACGTGCCTATTATGTGTATAAAATTATAAATGAATTATCTTCTTAATGCAATTATAACGAAAACCAAAAAAGAATCATCAAGAACCCTTCCAAAAAAAAAAATTCTAAAGGCACTTATTATCGCAAGCATCACGTTTTTTCTTAATCGCTTTTGCATGTTGATTGAACGAACCATACACATATTTAACCATATGTCAATATACCTACATACACACCTAGATATTATATCTAAAATCTAAATTCGTTTTTCCAAACCAAAACACACAAAAATACTTACATTCAATCTTCACATTCACCCCCTAACATCATACCCTTTTAAATTCTTATAGGAACAAATCGCAAAAGAAAGGCAAGTCACAGGACGAGTACAAATCCAAGTTTGGTACGAAGCTGAGAGGAAAGAACTTGTCATATCGGTATTGGCTGGAGACGAACTCTGCAGTCGTGAAGATACTGGCTATGGTACAGCCCCTGAAGCTTATGCAAAATTACGACTCGTACCAGCATGGTGAGTACAAAACTATGGCAATTGATCGTGATCGAAAAATATCTACCTACTTCAAATTGGTCTTATAATTGATATGAAATTATTTTTCAGTGGAGATCAGAGCTCCTTGAAGACAGATGTGGCTGAACCAACTCAAAATCCAATTTGGAATGCAACCCTTAATTTTTCTGGTGTTCCTGGAGACGAGTTAATGGACAAAAGCATCGAAGTTACTCTATGGGATTACTGTCCAGATCGTGAAAGCGTTTTTATGGGAGAGTGCACTGTCGATTTACAAAAAGCGTTTCTTGACGATCGGGCTGTTTGGTGGGCTTAAATTGTTCAGAATAAAGAAAAAAAATCGGATGTATCTAATGACACAAATTTTTTTTTATTTTTTATGTGTTTGCAGGTATCGTCTTGAGGATCCGAGGTGTTTACGGTACGGTAAATCACCCCATGCATCACCACGAGGATCTCTTTCGACTGAGATAGCTCAGAGATTGTTAAGGAGAACCGATTTTCGGGAGAGAAGTATAAGCGATGATACTCAGAGTGATAGTGGTAGTCCTGAACCATGTTTTCTTCATCCTGATCACGCTTGGCAAGCTAATTCAAGGCGGGGTTCAAGCCAATCTGAACAACTCGATGTCGAACCTTATGAACTGAGTAAAGATTATAGCAGGTCTTTACCTGGCAGTAGAAGAAGCAGCTTCCAAAGCCAAGGAGGAACCGATAGCAAACGTAAGTTTTAACCGGAATAATTTTTTTCCAATTTTTATTTTTGTTTATTGCTGTATGTTCACAATTGTGTGGCGAATTTATAGATCGGTATTCCGTATCCGTTTTGTATGAAATCGGTTACAAAATAAATTCATCACATATGATTGCGGAAGCCATGGCATATTAAAAATCGGTAAAAATCGGTATGTTTTTAACTTCCTGCAATGAAAATTGAAAATTTTCATAAAAAAGGGTAGTTATTGGTTTCGGTCCGATTTTTGAAAATCGAGTTTTCATCAGATCTTGACGTTTTGGGGTTCTAGGAAGCTATTCTGACTATTTTTGGATGGACGTCCGTATGTGTGTGTGTAAACAAATTTTTATCGTACGATATCTTTAGAACGAATCGATCGATTGGAATGGTTCTTATGGCGATCGAAAGGGTTTATCAAGACTTAGATCTGATTAGATTTTGGAACCGATCAGTCGAGTAGTTTCAAAGTTATTTGAGAAATAAAAATTAAAAAACAATTTCTTTTCATATTTTTAGCGCATAACTCCTAAATTGTTCGTGCGATTAGTCTCAAAACTTAATCAGACTTAGGTCTTGGATAGCCATTTCGATCGCCGCAAGATTCATCAAAATCGAACGATTGGTTTAAAAGATATTGCACGACAAAAATTTCTCTTTTTGTCGTACGATACCTTTGGAACGAATTAACCGATTTGAATGATTGTTGCGGCGATCGAAATGGTTCATCAAAACTTAGATCTGATTAGATTTTGGAATCGATCGGTCGAGTAGTTTCAAAGTTATTCGAAGAATAGAAATTGAAGAAAAAAAGATTTGTATAGGGAAAACTAATTATACTTATAACCTTCTTTAATTTATTATAAACACAATAGTATCAATTAATTGTAACGTGTTTAACACAGCGGGAAGTTTTCGGGTTGGCCCACAGGTCAACCGATTTCCTAATTTTGTCTCTTTTGGAAAGCACCCGCGTTTCTTGAAACAACAAAATATGTTTATAATCTCTCGAAGATATATCTTCGTGCTCGTTTTTGTATCGAGAAGAAATTTTGTCAATGGATTTTTCTCGACCGGTTGATATCGCCTTATGAATCGTTTATTTCCAAAAACTCGAAATCTATATTTTCGTTGCTTTTCTTCTTTTATTATAATTTACCAGGTGGTAGCACAGGCGAAGCTGAAGTGCCAGTTGTAGTCTACAACAGAGATCGTCGACGAAGTTCATGCGCAAGAGTAATGCGAGATCCCGATGAAATTTTGAGATCTTTAAAAGCTGTTAAGGGTGAACTGGGTCGAACGATGAGTCTTTCGTCCGAAAAAAGGCGAGGCAGTCGTGAGTATAAATAGAAATATTAAATTTTTTTTTTTCAATATAATATAATACATATATTAAATTTTGATTTGCGAAAAGAAATTTTTTGTGTTTTTTTGTTTTTTTTTTTCCTGTTTACAATTTTTATTTTTTTATTTTTGGTTCTTTAATTTATCTTATCTTATTTTGAAATAAAAAAATTTCTTTCTTTCCTTTCATTTTCACGATACACTATGTGTATTACATGTCATATGTTCTGTGTCACGTGATAATATAATATGCATCGCTTACATTATAATCACAACGCGTATATTTTACGTACCGCGTATAATCACGTCGTATAGCTGTTTTTCGACCGAGCGAATAGTCGGTGTGAAATTTAAAAAAAATTTTTTTTTTTTTTTTTACTCGTTTTTCTTCTTCCTCACTTCGTCTCCTTTTCCACTTGCGGGAAGAGGGTCGATTAAATTTTGATTATCTTATCAACGAACATAATATGCGTATACATACATCAGCATAAATATAATTGATGTTATAGCTGTAGCTCAGCGAGTATTTATTTTATTTTACTTTCAATATTTCAATTTCATATAATAAATTAAAAATTTATTACACATATATCTATAACGCCAGCTATAGCTTGAGCTGTTATTTTTCACTGTGTTGTTGCTATACGTGCAGTGTGCAGTCTATTACCACCCAAGAATGAATGCGATATACATATCTATATTTATTCATCAAATATGGTTATTAAACTGTTTTTTGAAATTAAAATCACGGAGTCTGAAGTTGTACATAAACGTTAAAACTCATCAAATTTCATTGTTAATTTATTTAAAAAACCAAAAAAGCTTTTTTTTTACTTAAACTATTGCATAATTATTAATTACGTACAACTTCAGGTACTGCAACATTTAAGCATAGCAGTTCCGATTTTCTCAGATAAAATTGAGCAAATTTTTTTTTTTCCTTTTTTTTTTGTTTTCATATTCATATGATATATTCAATTATAAATTAACAAAATTCGATAATAATTAGATCCAAAAATTATTATAATAACTTTGCTCTATTTTTTTTTTTTTTTCTTTATTTTTCAATTTTTGTTTTTTTATTTGACGCATAATTATTGTCAGACGTCTTATATCATCGCAACTGATATAATATACATACAATAAATAAATGTTCGATATTTAAATGGTATAAGTGAGAATATGATCATCCAGTGCAATGCTTTCATATCTACATAAATATATCACATCGAATCAGTACGCGGTATAATATATCAACCCTTTTAGGGCGAGTGACTATAATAATCACGTCATCCAATTTCCATAAATTTTATTGTTAAAACAATTAAAATAAATTAATATCATATAAAATTCACGAATTTATTTGAATTTTGGATAATATGGTAGATGAAAAATTCTTAAAAAAGAATCAATTTTTTAGTATTTTTTTTAAAATCAAAATTCATGAAGCAATTATCCTCTTATATAAAAAAAATCCCGTCCTCGAAGGGTTAAATATATACATACATATATATATATAATAATGCAATAAATAATTGGGAAAAAAAAGTGAGGATAAAAATCGTTTATCGGTTTCACCGCGATCGCGTACCATAATATTTATCGTCATTGAATGTCGCCAGTCATAACAAGTATCTGTCAAGTATATATATATATTACACATTATTATCTCCACATATTGTGTTGTTCATTAATTGCTTATCTATACCTATATACATATAATACGATATACTGTCTTATATGTATATCTGTAACGTATATGAGTTACTACTTGTTGTCTTATTGTTATATTGATCAATATAATATACCATTTGATCTGTGTTAACTGTATTATCAGATTTAAATATATATATTCATATATGATTATACAATAATGTACAGAGTATTTTCGTGATGAAATACGTTACGAACAAATCGAAATTTCTCAACGCCTGTATAGAGGCAATCCAAATATCATATCTGTACTTAAACTCAAGCTAATAGTATGATGTTTTAGTTGCCTAAATGCAGGTGTTAGCACGTTTTGAATTTGCTATGATTTAGGTATTGCTTAACGCCTGCATACAGGCAACCCAAAGCTCAAGACAATCGTGTGATGTTTCGGTAACCTAAATGCAGGCGTTGACACGTTACCATCAACGCCTGCATAGAGGCAATCCAATGATCGTATATGTAACGTAAGTTGATCGTTTAATGTTTCGGTAATCTAAATGCAGGCGTTGGGCAAGTTTCTAATTGTGTATGATTTCGGTATTTTAACGCGAAAATATTCTGTGTGATAATAAAAAAAAACAGACTGATTAATGATGATGGTTCGTAAATTTTTTTACAAAAAAAAAAAAATAATAATTCAAAATCAAAAACAAAAAAAAAAAAAAAAAAAAACGGGAAAAAACGGGATGACAAAATATACAAAATCGATGCGAAACAATGTCGTACTAAAACCGTAACTCGTTCGCTCGGTTGAATCGCTATTCAACCCTGTCAATTCGAATACCGCAACGACCCGCCACGACCGGCGTCCATCAACAGAGTGCGTTGTACCAACCGTTACTGTGTGGCAGTGCGACCCTGTGTCACCGAGGACCGCTAACTCGTCCTCCTCCTCCTCTAGTCCACTTACGCACAACACACCACCGCGATAATTTATGCAACGCACTATCGACCATCGATCTAGGGGGCTCCGGTAAGATTTATTCTCTTTCTTTCTTCTATTCTATTCTATTCTATTCTATTCAATTCCTATTTCAATCTATTATATTATTTATAACTTTACCTATATCATTATACAGCCTCTCCTTATTATAATCTCGTCATTTCTTAGCCAATTTCGACTTTTCACCACCCTGTGACGTGAAAAATTTACGATAAATAAATTTATAAAAAACAAAAATAGGGTTTTGGAAATATATTTGACAAACTCGTCGAATAATGGGTTTAAAAAATTGCCATGTCTTGTTTAATTCGAACGTTTATCATTTGTCCTGGAAAAAAAATTGTGTGCAGACTTTCGATTTTTTATAATCGTAATAAATACTCTTTCTTTTTTGAAAGATAAATAAAAAAAAAAAAACAAATCATATCTTCCAGAGTCGAAAATAGTGGATTTTTCAATCATAGAATATTTTTATATTTATAAATTCAAATTCGAAAATCGATGGATAAAAATAATCTAAAATTGACATTATTTTATTTAAAGAAAATTCACCGTGTCTCGTTGAATGAAAATTTTATTTTCAATTTTTGACCAAGACTACCTTATATAATAAATTCTTCACACATATTTGATTCTATAACGTGTATTTATTAATTACAAAAATTTCTACAAGGTGATGAAAAGTAGTTTTAAAAATCCTGTAACAATATGAATTACTTTTTTTTCAATCCTTGATCTATACTATCTCTTGTCTATACTATAAAAATATCCTCAAACTATTAATTATTTCATCCATATCCTCTCTTCGTTATCTATATTTCGTTTAATCGTGTTTAAACTGTGATTAATTACTGTCTATCTAAATCCAGTTCGCAAATATTTCCGAATTACTGTCGTTTACACGTTATAAATATTATAAAGTGGAATAAAGAATCTGGATTTTTATTATCCAATTTTTACAAATTATTATTAATTATATAAAGCGATGGTAATTCGGATCTGCGATAATTCACAATCCTGAGCCCCTATGTACAGTTGATAATCGCTTGTACCATTGATATACCTATAAAGTATTTATATACATATATATTGTATATGTATATGTATTGTATACAGAATTTTTTATTTACAATTTTTAATATTTATTTTTGTTGTTGCTTTTTTTTATTTTAATATTGCTTTTAGTTGTGACGAATCGTTTTTAGATAATTATACTTATGAAATATCTGTATAATATTTACCCATATGTATATATAAGGCATTCTACACCAATTCGATCTGGGTCTCTGACCCTCGACCACTTCGATTCTGTTCAGAATTTTTCATATTGTTCTTTTATCTTTCGAAATCACACTGATTCTTTTTTTTTAGATTTTCTTTTGAGTAAATTTGTACAAATAGAAAAATAATGTCAATTAATAAAAAAAAATGTAATTAAGACACAATTTTTAAATTGAAAATTAGGTAATTTAATTTTAATAATTTAAATTTTGAAATGAAAAATTACGGACCGAGTTTAAGAGGTTGAGGGTCAGACCCAGGTCGAATCGGTGTGGAATGCCCCATATATATATATATATAAAAATTGTTGAATGAATTAATAAATTCTTACATAATTTTTTTTAACAACGAACATTAACATGTTTAAGTTATTGTTTATAAAATGATTCGATTTGATTTTCTAACTTGTAAAAATCACGAGAAAGCAATTGATAATCGTGAGATTGAATTATATAATTCATTCAAGAAATCTTGAGTCAAGCTGCAGTAAAAAAAAAAAATTAATAAATAAATAAAAAGGAGAGAAAAAAAATATATATAAAGAAAATCGACAATGATCACTGTCATCGCATAATTTATAATATTCTTATTTCTATAATTATATGCAGTTCGGTATTAAATTGACGTGGTAATTATCGTAGTGTAGGTATATATATATATATGTATATGTATATGTATATTGTTACATGTGCAAGTCTGAGAATTAACAACAAAAAAAAAAAAAAAGAAAAGAATTTTTTCAGCACTTTGTAATTTCCATTTTATAAGTACAGTCAAATAAATCGAATCTTCTCTGATCGATATAACCAGAAAATGAAATTTAATGAAAGATTCACAAAGTGCTGAAATTAGTAATTATTTGTCTGAAATATTATAACCGTAGTATGATCGTCACTTTAGGATATATCCTGCTCGTTAGCCGCAGCAGTATCATCATAATCATGTAATTTTCTTTCACTATAAAAACAAAAAAATCTATTGCTTCTGCTATCGATGCATTTTAAGATTAATAATAATTAAAGCTTATATGGAACTTGCAGTTTATTACATAATTTAAATCGCTACAGTATATATACATTTCTATATGTATAGTGATCGTATATGTAGTACAAGCTGGCTATCCCCTATTTTCACGCTGATGATATAGTTTTGACGATCATTCATTAACCCAATTATTCATATAAAATATATTTCAAAAATTAGGTGATATATTTTTGAATCGCTAATTGGGAAATCTCTAACATATATACAAGGTGTTTGGTTTTAATCCCCTTAGGCAGATATTTCCCAAAGCAAGAGAGATATATGAGAAAATAATTCGATGGGAAAAGTCAACATTGTCTTTTTTAATGGAAATTCATATTTTTTTTAAATACGTGATTTTATTCTACATGAAAAATAAAACGACTTTTGTATAAAACATTTTTTTGTTAAACATCAATTTTTTATGATATTCAATTGAACAACTGGAGATTTTTTAACTTTTGATCAAATTTCACCTCTAAACTATCAAGTTTGAAGAAACATTTCAAGAGACAAAAAGTACGTAATTTCATGCCAAAATTCTTGGAGAATAATTGTAGATTTTTTTTTTTTCAAAATTTTTTAATGTTTTTTATGCAATTGAAGAAACTGTAATAAAAATTCTGAAATTATTCTCCAAGAATTTTTACATAAATATACGCACTTTTTATCTCTTACAATTTTTCTCCAAAATTGATAGTTCAAAGGTGAAATGTTCTTTAAAGTTCAAAAATCTCTAGTTGTTTAACTAAATATCACAAAAAATTGATGTCTAACAAAAAAATGTTTCATACAAAAGTCGTTTGATTTGTCAAGTAGAATAAAATTGTGTAATGAAAAATATGAGTTTCCGTTTGAAAAAATAAACTTTACCTTTTTCTAACCTCAGCAACGCCTCTATTGAAAAATTCAATAACGCTAACTTCTTTCATCTTCTGAATCCTGCAACTTTAGTTCGAAATATTTTATCATGTCTCTTTTGGTTTGGGAAATATCGGTTAGAGAAGATTAAACCCAAACAAAGAAATACCTAAGTATATTTTTAATTATTCGATGCAATAAATTGATTTTATTGATTTTTATCGATAACCATATTTTTCTCTCATATCCTGATTTTCTGTTTTTTGTATTTTAAGAATTTTTCAAAAATTCACATTCGTTCAGGATTTGAATGATTGATTATCGAATTTTTTGTACACCGATATTTGGAGCAGATTTTTTGAGACATTATTTAAGGCTCATTAATTCTGAGATTTCCCGCAAGTATATATCTTTATCGTAAAGTAGTTTGATACCTGCAGTAGCTACACTATCATATATTAGTAAATCAGTTGGTTTAACACTATGTAAT
Source organism: Macrophya annulata (assembly GCA_963924015.1). Taxonomy (NCBI): domain Eukaryota; kingdom Metazoa; phylum Arthropoda; class Insecta; order Hymenoptera; family Tenthredinidae; genus Macrophya; species Macrophya annulata. Next base: position 34,075,050 of record OZ001259.1, read on the forward strand.
AGTAGGTATATACCTATTATATTTAAAGACTTACGTTGCTTGAAGTAATACCCTATGTATATCACAGCCAAATTACCTATATACTACTACCCTGTGTATGTAACTTTTGTAAAAATCCTTCCGGTTAATTTTGAATATAGAAACTATTATACAGGGGAATGTACGAGGAGCAAAATGAGACACCATGATATTTTTTCTAGGTGTCCAAGACAAACTGAGACACGATTTTTGAGACAAATTTGTTTTTTTGTTTTTTAATATTATTTTTATTTTCAAAAATACTTAGTTGAAGGGACGACGAAAAGGGGGAAGTTGAAGGGACAAATTTTAGTAAAAAAAAAACTATTTTTTATTTTTACAAGTGTTACAAGTTGTCTGAATTATTTTATTGAAAACTGGAAAAAAAAACTTACTCTGAGGTAAAATAGGCCACTAATCAAAAAAAAAAAATTCTAATGGTGTCTCATTTTGCCCCACATTTCCGTCATACCTATATGCAGCTGTAGGTATATATGTGAAAACCAAAAAAAAAAAAAATATATTTACTTAAAATTTGAGCAAAATATCTCGTAGATTTATATTTACGTTGTTGGGCGAAGTCTACCAAGCATGTAGCATAAAAATCGTACTGATACAACACTGCACAGAAAACTTGTATGACAATATAATTATTATAAAAAAAAAATTTTAAATTGATCATTTTTTTATGAAACAAAAACAAAAAGCAAAAAAAAAATTAAATCAAAGTAAATTTATATATTTTATTTAAATAAATATATTTTGTACATAGGTATACATACCATATATGTATATAATGTCATACAAGTTATTCATTTACCTATATATAAGAAAATTTTTCACTTTATTTAAATTACCTGGATTTATTCTCAGGGCGGGGTGAGCGCAAGGACAGTGTATTGGATATTCCTGAGAAACTGTTAGATCGAAATAGCGAATCTGACGATGATGATAAGTGGAGGTAAGTTCGATAATTATCATATTAAATAAATTTATATCGTAATAATTATATGTAGTTAATGTAATTTGTCAAATATATGATTATAAAGATATTTTTATTTTCCCTCTATTCAGTCAATCGACTAAGGACGATGAAGGGTTCGACGTTAAATTAGGACCCGGCCAAATTGCACCTCGAGGATTTAAATTAACTGGCGGTAATTATTTTTTTCGTAATAAAAAAATTGATAAAAAACAAAAAAAAAAAAAAAATTGGCAAATTTTACGTAATGGAAAGATTGAAAAAATACTTTTTTAAAATCTCAAAATTATCGACATGGTATATATATAGGAAAGAAATTATAAATTCTGTTTATAATTATTTTACTTTACTTTATTTCTTTAATTAAATGTAGAATATTATTTTCTTAGGTGTACAAAACGGGGAAGTAAGATTGGGTCTGTTCGTGGGAAAAGAGACGTTAGAAGTTGAAGTAATATGTGCTCGAGGAATATGTCCCGGAGAACGAATCGAGCCTGGTAAATAAAATTTATATTTACTTTCTATAAAATAAATGAAAGATATAATAATATTTATTAAGTAAAAGATAATTAACGGTCTATACCTAAATCTCTATAAAAAAAAAAAAGAAGTTTCTACGATTTTTTTTTTTTTTTTTTTTGTGGTACCAAAAAAGTTTTAGAAATTATCTTTTTCACTAATTTTACAATTCGAAATTAAAACTTGTACAACTGAGTGGAAAAATGATTGGTAACAAATTGAAAACGCACAAAAAAAAATGAAAAAAGAAAAAAGAGTCGAAATTTCAAACTTGCAAATGTTAATTTTTTTATTTTTTTTTGATAATTTTTCTATGGGAATTTTTCACTGATTTCAATTATTCCGAAGAGATAGCGGAGGACGGTTAATTCTTTTACTAATTTTCATAAATAATAATAATAATAGTTCGAAAATTAATATCCATGAAAATTAACTTCCCTTGATGCAGACACATACGTAAAAACGTATTTACGAGACGGTGAAAAATGGTTACAAAAACGTAAAACGAGGGTAGTCCGCCACTCAAGAGAGCCTCAATATCGTCAGACATTAAAATACTCAAGCAGCGATGCTCGTGATAAAAATCTTCTAGTAATGTTATGGGAAAGAAATATGGGTTTTGAAAGTAACCAAGGTTTGGGTGGTGCAGAAGTAAATCTGAATCATTTAACACTGGCTCGTTTAACAGTTGGATGGTATCCTCTTTTCCCAATTCATACATTAGGGACCCAAAATGCAGACTCTCCATGATGGTTGAAAGAAAAGTGGGCCCTCGAAGCTGGCGAGCTTGATTTAAGATTGAGTCTATTGCTTAAAGACGAGGGTGAATCGGTGATAAAAATAATCTCTTGATATGCAAATACGTACGGAACAAAAAAATTAAAAATTTTTTTTATTATTCTATTCTTCTTCTTCTTCTTTCAAAATTTTCTTTATCTATAATTTATAATATAAAAAAAAAAAAAAAAATTCTATCAGTTTCAAAGAAGACGTCAGACTGTCAGGTATAATTCGTAGAGCCATCCCAGGGCTTATAATCGTGAAATGGAAATCGTTTGATAATAATAACAATAATAATAATAATAATAATAATAATAATAATAATAATAATAATCATATAATAATAATTACAATAATAATATTAATTATTTATTTGACAAATGATTAATAAATAATTGGCTGGTTTTAGCGTATATAGAATATTAATAATGAATATGTAATAGAGATTATATACCATATAATATTATATACTGTCTGTGAATTATGTGCATGCAGCGTTTACCTATAATATATGTATATATATATATATAGGTACGTGTGGAGTTTTGGATTAATGAAAAAAATCTTGGGAGAGTAATAATAATAATAATAATGATAATGATAATGATATTATTAATGATAAAACCTCGGATAATACAATCGAGAAAAATTAAGATTCTATCCTATACTGCACCGACGCCGTTGACAATCAAGAAAGTAAAACGTAAAAGACATAAAAAAAAAGAGAGAAAAAAATAAAAAAATTTAAAAAAAAAATAAAAAACTGGATTTAAATTTTTATCATATTATAAATCTATATATATACTATTATTATGTATATCTAAAGGTATATATATATACCGTGAGCGTCAGGTGAACCGGGTCAGTGAAACGACGATGGCGCTAGCTTTCTTGAAATTTATAAGGGGAACTAACTCACATCCCGAAAATATCCCTAGGCCTTTCGAAGCGTAGATGCGGACCGCCATTAAATATGTTAGACAGCTATCATAATGTTTTTCGAGGTTATGTTTCACAGGTTACAAAGATTTGCAGTAGAATTTTTAGAATTTCCAGACACGTGTTTACAATAACTAACGATTAACCAAAACGCTGTAGTTCGCTGATCTATTTTCTTGATCTAAAACATTCATAACGTATTTTCACTATCTCGTGTACAACTCTACAATACTCTCTAACCCTAAAAACACTCCTGATATCTGTCAACCAAATACAATGGCCGCCTCCACGGACCATGGAGTAAACATATGAAATCGCAACTGAACTAGGGATATTCTTGGTGTATTGGCTCTCCCTTTAAATTTCAAGAAAACTAGCGCCATCGTCGTTTCACTGACCCGGTTCACCAGACGCTCACGGTATACATACATATATATAATTGAATATGAATATTTTTTAAGTATAAAATATAATAATAATAATTATTGACAATCAATTGAAAACAAAAAAAAAAACAAAAAACAAAAAAAAAAAAAAAAATAGTAAACTCAGTGTGATATATAATTTATCAAGGAAATAAAACGACTAATCATAGTATATATGTGTATAATTATTGTATACTGTGATGTATCTAATTTTTGTATTTGAAAACCAAAAAAAAAAAAAAACAAAAATGAAATATAATAAAGAAAAAAATAAATAAATAAAATATAAAAATAATCAAAGAAGAAGAAGAAGCAGAAGAAGGAAAAAACGAAGAAAAATTTTTATTTTTGATTTTATTTATTTATATTTTTTTTCAATTTCCGTGATATTTAACATATATCTGACGCTTCTTTGAAACGGATTTTCTCTGTTTTATTTTCAATTGTTTTTTTGATTTTGTTAAACTTTATTTTTTATATTAAAAAAAAAAAAAATAAATAATAATAACTGAATCAAGATGATCTAAAAAATCGATGAAAAAAAATACGTTCACCGTGTAATACGTATATACATATACATATATACACGTCATTCTAAGCAATACATTAAAGATTTAAAATCAGCCAGCAATAATATGAATACCTGCGTACCTATGTATTTACATTATTATTATTATTATTATTATTATTATTATTATTATTATTATTATTATAGTTTTGTCGTTACTTTGTTTTTCTATAATATAATATTATATTATATATATACCTATATAATGTATCTTTCCCAAATTCGCGAATTGGCGAAAATTATAACGCATTTTACTATTCAGAATTGTAACGATTAAAATTTTTTGAGGGCCCACTTTTCGAAACGCGAACGTGAACGAAGGATTATGATAGATAGAAGAGAGAGAAGAAAATAAAAACAAAAAAACGAACAAAATCTAAAAGAAATGGAAACAAAAAATAAATGGCAAAAATTTGGTATTCAATTTTTTTACCCACTGTTACGAAAACGATGATTAAAATAGTAAAATAAATAATAATTGATACACAAACTTAATTATTATTATTATATACATTTTTTTTTATCTTTTTCCTTTTTTTTATTGCAAATTATTGATACAAAAATACATAGATACATTTTTAAATAAATAAAGAAATGACGCAAAGTGAGAAACACACTATACTTATAATAAAGGAAAAAAAATTGAATATTTGCGCTTATCCCGCCTAAGAATGTAATAATTATATCGTAAATGGAAGATGAAATATGATGATGGTGAAATTTTATGTAATATTAATATATTATATCTATTATAGGTAGATATATATTATTATATATGCAATAAATTAAAAAAACAAAAAATAAATAAATAAATAAATAAAAATCAACGTAATATCGTCGGTGTACAGTAGACTTAGCATATTGTTATAGACACATATAGTAGATAAGTGAATAACAAAAAATAAAAAAATAATAACAGAAAAAAATGAAGAGAAAAAAATAATAATAATAATAATAATAAAGATTTATCTATATTACACGTTGTCCAAGGATAATCAAAATATAGGATTATAAAATTTGTTGTATATCTCATATAATATCATGCACTACTATTATACCTTATACGTGTGTATAATGATTCAAAAATACTATACCTATATGGTATATAGTCATATAAGAAACATAAAGATTATAATGAGAAAAAAAGAAATTGAAAATTAAATATTTGAAGAAGAAAAAAAAAATAAAAAAAAAAAACCAACAAAAAGAAAAAATAAAAAAAAAAAAAAGGAAAAAATACTATGGTACTAATAAATAATACATAAAAATTAACTTAAATTCACTGTGACGTTTAGAAATTAGGTATAGTAATTATTAGGTCTGATAATTCGTTGTATTATTATATTAGATGTATGTATAATGTATGTACAATCTACCCCTATACATGATATACAATATATATGTATATTCGTATAGCGATAACACCAAACAATCATAAGAAAAAGATAAAAGAAAAAAAATTGAAATAAAAAAATAAAAAAAAATTGATAAATGATATTACGATGATAATCTGCACTATAATATCTGTTATACATATATATCGTGAATAATAAATTATACCATATAGGTATAATTATTATATATATATATATACATAATACATATATATCGATGTTACGTACAAATTGGCGAGATAAAATTATAATATCTAAAACGATCTACATATATATTCTAACTTTAAAAAAGTTAATTATTATTTAATGATCACGATGATAATTATCTCGTCAAAAATTGAAAAATATTTTTTAAAGAAAAATATTTAAAAAATAAATTTCAAATAAAATAAAATATAATAAAAAAAAAAAAAAAAAAAGTTAAAAAAAAAAAAATCTCTACGGCCTAGAAAAAATAAAAATAAAAAAAAAAAAAAACAAAAAAACAATCATATGCACATTACACTATCTTTTAGGGACAATCCTCATCAAATATTATTATATTATACTATACCTGGTATATATACTATATTATATGGATGAATATCTTTATACTAATTACAGATAGATAAAATAAATAAAAAAAACTAATTATCGTATATGTATATATACATATATTATATTATATAGATAATATATGTATAGATTGTTTTTCTACTAGAACGATTATAACTATACTTTACTACACTATATACCTATATACATAATATATACTTGCCTAAATACAAATTAATTTAACGCTCTAACTATACATATACATATACATATTTACTAAATACTATAATAATTATATACTCAGTACATTCTGTCTTCGTAAATCTAAATCTAAATATATAATAATAATAATAATAATAATAATAATAATAATACGTTCTTCCTAAAAAATTTATAACTTTTTTTTTTTCGTTCTATACAACATGTATGTATACATATAGGTATATAAATATATATATTAATATATACAATATAAATCCACTTTTTTTCGATTATAATTCTAATAAATATTAATAATTATCCAAAAATTAAATGTCGCATATCTCGTGAACGCGGGGTAGGTAAGTCTCAAAAGGATGAGACATTGGCGAACTTTCAAATTTTCGATCACACTATGAAAGATAAAAATTTTCATAGAAATTAAATTATTGACGTCCGATTAATTTGTTAATAATTGGTGAACTTGCCTATACATAAATATATTATACCTATGTATACATACTTATATGTATAGATGACTATACATATATTATGAATCGTATTTTGTATAATTTTAAAAGAGAATATAAATTAATTATTGAGACACGAATAGGTCTCATTATATTAATTTATAAGTAAATAGTAATTATTTACTTATAATCACTGATATATTATATGAATTGCCTATACTTCTAAACATATACAGTGAGAATAACGTGAAACTATACGGTTGGAGTGCGCGAACGATGAATAATATGAATTCAATGAGGTTAGCCAACTTGCTGAAAATCTCCCTAGAGTTGTTATTGGTTACTTACATTATTTAACTCGGCATACCCTAGGGATTTTCTAACGTGACGAGTTGGCGATCCCTATAAAATTCGTATTGTTCGACGCCTGCGCACTACGACCGTATAATTTCACGTGATTCTTACGGTATATACCTACTTATATTGGTAACATATACCGATAATATACTATAATTATTAATATAACTGTTACGACGAAACCTTATATACATATATACATATATACCTGTATATATATATATATATATATATGTATATATTATATAAATTCTACAAAAAGTAGTTTCTACAAAATTTTACGCTTTATAACAAAAAAATAAAAATATAAAAAATAAAAAAAAAAACGATGACAACAACAACAAACAAAACTTAATTAATTAAACAAATAAATAAAAAATAACGTGAAATACTACTAGCTAGCTACTATACATATACTATACTATACCTACCATGACTTAAAACTTATAAATAATTTCTTTGTTCATTTTATAATATACTATATACCTATAAAAATCATATTTTCTATCTTATCGCCTAAATATATTATATACTATTATAGACTTGCGCAGTGCTAAAAATTAAAGATAAAAGAAAAAAGATAAAAAAAAAAAAAAAAAACAACCTTGACTAATAGACTAACTATTAAAATAATAAATATATTAAAAATATAAATCGTATATATATATATATATCCAATAAATATATCGTATACTTTGACAATCGATTCACTAGGCGCACCTCGTCTAATAAGTTAGCTGTAATATGCGAATTATATTATAATTAATTAATTAATTAATTAATTAATTAATTAATTGATTATCTGCAAAATCATTACATACACACATGTACGGGTATGTTTGTGTCCGTGTTTGTGTGTGTGTGTGTGTGTGTATGTGTGGGTGTGTGTTTGTAGATTGTGTAAGTACAATTTAATAATAAATTGTATATCTATGATATAGAGAAACACGTCGACTATGGTTGGACAAGGTGAATATTATATAGAAGAGGTGTCTTAATAAAAGGTAAATATATATATCACAGAATAAATGAATCAAAAAAATTTTTTTCTTTTTGCGTTTCTGATTTTCTTAATTTTTGATTTTTTTGTTTCTAATTTAATTATCTTTTTATTTACTATATGCGATATACCATATATAAGTATGTTGATGTATGTACACAATATTATAAGTATATATGTATACATTGGGGTGGTTCAAAACAAATAAAAAAATTTTTTTCTTATACTAATCTCAGGTATAAAAAAAAAATCCTCCCAAAAGGAAAGCTCGATATCTCAATTCTACATCGAGAATCCATTTTTCCATTCGTATAACAAGTGAAGTTTTTTAATTTTCTTTTTTTCTTCTCATATCTAAAACTAACTTTTGAGACTATAAGACCCTTAAAACAAAAAAAAATATATATATATATTTTTTTTTAACCACCCTAATGTATTATGTATAATACATACCTACATACATATACAATATATCGTATATATTATTTAAAAGTGAATAATAATTAATTAATTATTTATTTATTTATTTATTTATTTATATAAAATAACAGCATAAAATTTTGTCCAAGTATAATCAACGTTTATATTATGTATTATACATATATGTATATCATAAATATTTAATTATGTATATCCAAGCAACAGCCTCTTCCCTATACATATCTGTGTTGTACGCATTCTATAGGTGTCTGACAATCTCATTAAATATTACATATATAGATTTAAAAAGAAATACGCGAATAAATAATAATAATCGAAAATTATGAAATATAGGTATAATAATAATAATAATAGTAATAATAATAATAATATTAATAAGAGAGTGTCAAATGTAATTGGTCTATACACATAGTAGTATGCCTATATGTATAGACATTCAAGTACCGGATGATTATGATATTAAAAATAATAAGTTGACAGTATAATTTATATAGCAAGTAAAATTGATAATTACGCCAATAATTATTTATTTATTTATGTTTTTTATTCACTTATTTTTATAAAAATTCATTTGAATATAAATATAAAAGATATTGAATAAAACGCAATGCAGGATATAAAAATCGAAGATTTCACGCACATGGAAAGACAAATCATTGAATATGTATAATGATGAGAGAAAAAAATATAATAATAATAATAATAATAATAATAAAAAAACGGTAATGAAAGTTGTATATTTTTAATATCGTTTAGTTAAATTGCAAAGTATTTATTATTCCCACTGTTAAAAACACATCCATATAAGTATATGAAAATATGAAGAAAATTATTGATCAATATATTAATAATTATACGTGGAGTTATTATATTAGAGAAGAATAAAGAAAAATGAAACAAGAAAAATAAAAAAAAAAAAAAAACATTAGCTTTATCTGAAATTTATGTGATGTCCTATGATATTATGTGTTTAGTGTTATAATTGTCACAGGTATGTCGTATTAATTGTTATCTACAATCTATAATTATTATAAATTGAATTATAATTTTAATTATCATTGAATTCAGTAATACTGATTATATACTATATTCATGAAAAATTTCCTACTGCGTAACGAATAAAAATACAAATAATAATAAAGAAAAAAAAAAAAAAACTACAAAGAACAAAAACTGGTACAACATATCGAAGGTTTATAATTTATATAATGGGATTACATTACACAAAATTACAAAAAAAGTTACGAAAAAAAACAAGCTTAAAAGAATACCTAATTATTTTTTATCGAATATAATTAATAAATTGATATTTTGATGAGATATATTTTTTACAACCTATATACTATACATATATTAAACCGATTAATTATTAAGTTACATATTTTATATATATTGAATTATCGCAGCTGGCTTCCATTTACTTTTAATCAGCATAATAAGTATGGTATACCTATAGGTATAGGTATGTGTATACAGCTGCTGTCGCTGTGTATTGACTCTAAAAAAAAATCTTACAACTATTTTTCTCTAAAAAATTGCACACGTCTGATATTGTGAGATGAAAAATTGTTTATTAACTATAAATGTTATACTCGCACTTATAATTATAGTAGTAATGGTAATAATAAGATGCGATTAAATTTATATAGGTAGGTCACGAGAGATTATCCAAATTGGCTTAAAAGTATAGTATTAAATGTAATTAATATGTATAATTACAGAAATTATCACAAATCTATGAAGACGAAAATAAAAAATAACAAAAATAAAAATGTATAAGAGAATTTTGATCATCTTTTGAAAATGTATCTAGTTAACAACAGGATCTGAGCGAATGACTGAATTTTGTAGTACTTCTAACGCGATGAATATACCTTTCCGAAATATGTATATCTACTATAAGTATAATGTATACACGGAAAGTGTGGGATTTATGTAAAACCTGCGAAACCACGTCAGGGAATCTAATAAAAAAAAATATATATATAATATATGATGAAATAAAAATTCGTTTAAATTTCCCTCCTATAATTATAATGTTTTAAAATTACATTAACCGTTTACATTCTCGCGTTAAATTTTCAAAATACTAGTTTATCAATAATACATACCTTAATCTCAGTAAAAACTCTCAGTCAATCAATATAAGAATTCGAAAAACTCCCGCGGCTTGAAACATCGCATGCGCCTAGAGGATCGCAACCCCAACACACTGCGGTATGACAAAAAGCCTATTTCGCCATCTATCGTTCTTTTCTATCAACACTTTAAGTCTATCTATTCCGTTGGACAGTTTCACCTCTCGCTCAAATCTACACACGCATATTTAATGCATAACATTATGCATTGACCAATGCGCGAACGTCGAAAAGCTTCAACCAATAAACTTAGCGGAATAGAAAGGGAAAAATAGAGAGAGAGCGTTAAAATACCGGAGAGAGAAGGTTAGTCCACTGGGGTTGGGCTCTTCAAGCAGTTTGTCCTTCTATCTGTAAACAGAAACTGTATTCTCGTTCGTGTCCGTAGTAAGACCGAGAGACAGTTTGCATCTCGTCCTCATCGTCGTCGTTAACGTTCCAGTGTCGAGTATAGTAAAGTATATAAATAATACCAGTAATAATAATAACAATAAATAATGATGATAATAAGAATAAATAAGTAAAATCGTGATAATAAGAGAAAAAAAGAGAAACAAGAAGAAGACGAAGAAAACATGAGAAGACAGAAATAATAAAATTAAAAAGAAAAAAAAAGGGGGGAATCAAAAAACATAAGAAGATATAACAATAATAGGTAATAATAATAATAATAATACCAATAATAATCATAATCATCATCATAATAAAGATATACATTGTGGTGAAATAAACGAAGGAGGGTGATAAAGATGTGTGGTTGTTACCAAACGATAGTAAGGATATAGGAGGTAGCTGTAGATGACAGCGTGGACGGGGGTATAACTCAACGGTATATCTAAGGTATGTCGTGAGTAAAGGCTTGCTTTTAATAGATTTAAAATGGCCTCTCCTGTGTTTGGCGTAGGCGACGACGACTACAACGGACGACGTCGTTGACTGACTGACTGACTGACTAACTGACTGACTGACTGACTGACTGAATGGACCCCGTGTTACTGTCGGGTTATAATAAACGATAATAAAATCAGTTACGATTTAAAGCGAAGAAGGAATTAACAAAATAAAAATAATAACAAAAAAGAAACAATAATATGTAATAATCAAACGAAGAATAATCATTAATATTATTTCGTAATCGTATACCTAAGATAGTTTCTCCTATATGAATATTTCTCTTTTATTCATATTCATTTATTTATTTTGTTTTATTTTTTAATCTCTATTTATATTACATATTATAATAATTCTTCTTATTTTTTTTTTTTTTGTTTAATATAACTGCGTAAATTTTTTTATTATTATTTTTATTTTTATTCGTTCATTCTTAACAATTGATGTGTGATTACAATATCTCAATATCTAATACCAACATACATGTATGTATGTATGTACATACCTTCGTTAGCTATATTAATTAATATATCATTACCGTGTAGATGTAATAATACTAGAATAATATTGATAATTATATTAATAAATATTTACAATCCGTCAAACGTCTTAACTAAACCACGTTTCATCTAAAAATAACATCAACAACAATAATCATTATTTTTCCGATAGTTCGTTCAGATGTTACCAAAGTATTATCGAATCACTATACATATAATTAATAATTTACTAGATCGCGATATGTAATATTTGTTTTCGATTAAGTTAATATGTTTATACAACGTGTCGTAAATTACATCATGTTTATTCGTTTATTCTTCTTTTTCTTTTAATTTTTAATTATTTTTAATTTTTTATTTTTTGTTTTTTCTCATTCTCATCTTTTCTCATTTCTTGTTTCATTTCAGCTTTTTCGTAATAAACAAGTTTTACAAGGTAATAATTAATGCGAATTAATAAAGACGTCCTACAAATGACATATAAAACAAGAAAATAAAAAAAAAAAAATACAAAAAAACACAGAAATAAAATAATATAAAAATCGCCTCTTCTATACATACACATACACACACACACACGTACTGTATTCAAGTCTCATTATTACTACGGCTTCTGTGCAATTGAATTTGGCCTAATACTTAATCCTCTCGCCTGCCTTTCACTGATCAAAATAAACCTCTGAGGTATCAAACTCCCTGAACTATCCTTGATTGTATAATCAGAAAAAAAAAAATAAAATAAAAAATAAGAAAAAGAATAACAAAATTTATGGCATTTATTAATCAAGAATTTTGTATCCATAATTTGAAGATTAATAAAACAGTCTTAAAACTGTGTTTAATGAATGGAAAAATTGTACCCCAGATTCTATTTTTAAACCTCAATTAACTGGTAGTTTATTTTCATATCTATTTAATATTTTTATGTATTTAAAAACATGTTCACATGTATTTTTATTTATTTATTTGTTTTTTTGTTTTCCATTCTTTAATCAGGACTACGATGCATCGGAGAGTAGGGCACAGCAATTACGATGGGAAGATCGCGGGTCTTTATGATATGGAGGAAACTCTTGGACGAGGTCATTTTGCCGTGGTGAAATTAGCCCGTCATGTATTTACAGGTGAAAAAGTAGCTGTTAAAGTTATTGACAAAAGTAAACTAGACGAAGTTTCAAGAGCTCATCTATTCCAAGAAGTAAGATATCAAATATTTTATATTGAATAATTTATCTTCTATTTTATTATTATTTGATTTTGATTCAAGTTATAGAAAAAATTTCCACCCCTCCACCCAGCTTAAATAATTCTTCCAATTTTCTGCCCAGGTAAGATGCATGAAACTAGTCCAACATCCAAACGTCGTAAGATTGTACGAGGTTATCGATACACAAACAAAATTGTATTTAATTTTGGAGTTAGGAGATGGCGGGGATCTTTACGACTACATTATGCGGCACGACAGTGGTCTTAGTGAAGAGGTTTGCTAGATTTTTATATATTGCGATATGTGAAAGCAGTTAAATTATCAGAAAAAGTAATAATAATAACGAATTATAATTTTTTTCCTTTATTTCCAGGTGGCGAGAACCTATTTCAGACAAATAGTTAGGGCGATATCATATTGCCATAGATTGCACGTTGTTCACAGAGATCTAAAGCCTGAGAATGTTGTGTTTTTTGAAAAACTTGGTATGGTAAAGCTAACTGACTTTGGATTTAGCAACAGATTTTGTCCGGGTCAAAAATTAGAGACATCTTGCGGTTCTCTGGCTTATTCAGCACCTGAAATACTGCTAGGAGATAGTTACGACGCTCCTGCAGTTGGTGAGATTTTTTTAAAGATAATTATTTAGCAATAAAATATTAAATCTATATATATTAATGGCTTACGTGTACCTTAAAAGACATTTTTTTGATTCAGAGCCTTAAAATTCATTCACATACAGAGCTAAATTGATCACAGCCATAATCCATTCATAAACATTGGTATAAATAATAAATTTCAAGCTCTAATCACCTTGCTTTAAACATTTTTACAGATGTCTGGTCCCTGGGTGTAATATTATACATGTTAGTCTGTGGTCAAGCCCCATTCCAAGAAGCAAATGATAGCGAAACACTGACCATGATTATGGACTGCAAATATTCTATTCCAACGCACGTTTCTGATGGGTGTAAAGAACTGATAGCTAGAATGCTGGTTAGACAGCCTGAACGGCGCGCTTCGCTTGAAGAAATTGCATCTAATTCATGGCTTGTATCAGGATCGGATTTGGACCCGGCAGAATCACTGCCATTGGTATCAAGGCAACAAGTCTCGGAGGAACATCATAATCTCATTATTACCAAAATGGTTAACGGAAATATTGCTACCAAAGAAGAAATACTTGAGTAAGTTCAACATTCACATCTTTGCTGTAAAGTCAAGTATTCAAAGATCACTGATTGATCGTGAATAACAAATTATTTTATTTCTTTTTTATCTTTAAAATTACAGCGCGCTGGATAAAAACGAATACAATCATATCACAGCGACTTACTTTCTGCTGGCGGAAAGGAAGCTGCGAGCACACAGGCAGGAATTAGTTGACAAAAATGGATCCGAATTACTTAACATCTCTTCAAGGTAAATATTGTATAAAATAAATTAATAAATGCATGTGTATTATTGTATAGTAAGATTTTTTTTGTACATAACTAATGTAAATATATATTAAATAATATTACATATTTCCAAGTAAACTAACTCCCTATCTATCTTCTCCTGTGCTTCAATTTCAATATTATTTGTATCTCTTGACTTTTTATCTAATATAGGTATTTTATTCTGCTGCTTCCTCTTATTCTTTTCCTTCTTCTTCTTCTTCATCTTTTTCTTCTTCTTCTTCTTCAATATGAAATTAATAAATTATTTAGTAAACTTTACACTTTTAATAATAAACTTTCAATGAATCGCTTGGCTATAATGATAACATACTTCAACTAATTTGAATACTGTTTAATAGCGTATATAAAACGTTCAAACTACTAAACAGAGTATTGATTTTAGTTTAAAAAATTATATGTCACACTTTAGAACACGATTTTAATAGTTAAATAAACTCTGTTTATTAAAAAAAACTGTCGCGCACATATTTCATAAGCTCCTTAAAGCATGGAGTAGTAGCTAGCAGAAAAAGAAATGGGGTGGTAAATCTTAGAATTTTCAGAAACTATAATAGGTAATCTCTACAAGTTTTGATGATCCAGGGTTTATTCAGTTCCTTAATACGTACGGCAGCTATTTGAAATCATTGTATAAATTCGTTTCGACTATTGAGATTTGTATAGCCAACGGGAATAAATTCTTACTGATAATTTCACCAGGTAAAAAATATAATTGCATTACATACAATCTATCCACAGTATGAATTAGAGTTTACAGCAAACTAGAGTAATAAATGATGAACTTAAAACGTAGTAAACAAGCTTTAAAAAACAAATAAATGCAACCTAGAGTCTTTGAATTTCTTTCATAAGTAAATAGTAGAACATAAAACCTTGCTGTTAAATAAATCTCTGAATATCTGATATTATCAGTATATAAATTTACGCAACAGGTTTTATCTGTGATTAATCTGTTTTACATTCGTTTATTTCTTTTATTTTCCAGCAAACAGAATAATCTCGCTTCAAATAATGCCGCAGTTGATCAGAACGTTTTGAGTAATTTAAATCAATCGATACGAAGCATACCTCGAACAGCTGGCGATGTACCTCAGGTAATTATGATAATAATAAAGCTGTCATTTTGTTTAATTACATAATCATGGCTTAGGTATAAGTCCTTTTATTCAACCGAAAAATCTTCAGCTTTCACTAATAAAGTATTAATACATATACACTCATAAGTTTCAGCGGTAACAGTTGTATTGCCTCCTTATCTCTCAGCTCTTAAGCTCTGCTTATCAATTAAGCCTTGATTAACAATTGACAAACTTTGGAAAATCGTTAAATCTACTATACAAATACTAA
Source organism: Macrophya annulata (assembly GCA_963924015.1). NCBI lineage: Eukaryota > Metazoa > Arthropoda > Insecta > Hymenoptera > Tenthredinidae > Macrophya > Macrophya annulata. Next base: position 34,091,221 of record OZ001259.1, read on the forward strand.
ATTCATTGATATTCAGAAGTTTTTTTTACTAATTTTCAAAGAATATTTAAACTTTTCAAACAACATGACAAGTTATCACGTAAATGCTGTATTTTATACTGTTTTGAACCCTTTAAGTATAATTGCACATCTTTAATTTGAAGTTAAATTGGTAATCAGATATCTACTTACAATAATGTATAATAAACTTAGTTGTCTTGATAATAATTGAATTTGATTACACAAAAAAAACTGTAAATTTTTGCAGAATTTCCGAGTAAGAAAATGCAGTATTGTCCAAGAGGAGGACGACGAAGATGACATGTCTTCGTGTTCGGGGCGTGATGACCACGGCAGTAATTCAACGCAAAGTTCAGTTAGCAGAAGAGGTTCAAGATCGGAAGGAAAATTGTCGCACGTAATTCAGGAGAAATTATCACAAAATCCTGAAAAACATTCCATCCATAACAGTCATATACACTCTCACGCTCACCTTGCACATGATCCGATAACAATATCAGTTTGTAACAAGACTAGTAGCTTGTCAGACGAGCGTGATAAATTGATAAAGGACAGTAATAAGTCCGGTTATAAATCTACAGTTAAATTAAACGCAAGCGGAGAAGTTGAAAGTATGTCTGAAACAATGAAGACAAATTTATTCGACGATAACTTTAGAAATAATTTAGAAAACACCGGTGGTCTAGATGTAGCAACTGAAGGGTGGATAAAAAAGCCCGGTACTATTGAAGGCAGACAAAAATCTGTTACCGATTATATGAAATCTGGTTCATGCAACAAATGGAGAATGGGATCGAAGCATCAGACTTCTTCCTTAGCTCAGGAAGACAGGATTAAACCAATCTTAGCCGAGTCTGTACCAGTAACTACCACCATTTTGACTGTATCGTCTACGGTGTCTATCCCGTTACACACAACGGCGGTAACACCAGCTAGCGAATTAGTTCAAAAATATAAGTCCCTTCCTGCGCCGCACAATTCCGCATTACCTGAACTGTCCTTTAACGAAATTCTCGAAGACAGAGCAATGACGAATTTGGACGGCACAAAGAATCGAATAGTTAGAAGAACCAGCTACGAACAAAGACGAAGCAAGTTTCACAAGACTAGAACAGCATCGTGTTCTAGCTCTGATGCTAGCGACGACGATAGCGAAGGAAGGAAAAAGAGAGCCCATAAACTTGGGACATCTGGAAAGCCACTACCTCCAAGAAGAGACAGTCACGACGATTCTAGCGACTCTCAGGATCCGGGAGGAAACGGAGGAGGCAGCGGCGGAGGAGCTGCTAGCGGTAATAGTAGAGCAAATTTATCCGATAACAGAGAATGCACGACGAGCTCATCTAATACAGATAATAACAAAACTAATAATGGAAGCAACGGAACAACGGGAGGAAAAAGATGCACTATGATTAATCAAGCGAATGTTTTTGAAAGAAGACATAGAACTGGTAGACGGAGATCGGGAGAGACTAGATTGCGGGAAAGTCAGTCTTTAAATAGAATTACAGAGGTTCAAGAAGCCGAGGGACCTTGTCATAGCCATAATTCTTCTAACGTTATAGTTACTCAGTATACAGCCAGCGGTTCGAGTAGTGTTAAACAAAAGGCTAAGGGTTTTGGGGCAAGATTACTTCACAGTTGGTCGCTTACGACTAGTAGTACTAGTAGCAGTAACAGTAGTAATAATAGCAGTAGTAGTAGTAGTAGTAGTAGAAAGTCGTCTGTAATTATTGAAGAGAAATTAAGTACAGTTGGAGGAGGAAGTAGTAGTAGTAGTAGTGGTGGTGGTGGTGTCGTTAAACAATATTTTAAAGATGATAAAATTCAAGTTTATAAACAACAAGAACAAAAACAGGATGAAAAATCTCAATGCAAGAATGTATTAGTGTTTAAAGTCGTTAATACTAAGGGAGATAAATCTGTAAATTCAAATGCAAACGAAAAAGAGAAAGAAAATGAAAGCTTTGTTAAATCTCCTATTAAATTGAAAAACGATATGTCTAACAAATCGCAATTTCAAGAGGAGAGCGATAACCGATCCGTTATTAACAAAGGAAATTGTAAAAACAAAAAACTGCATTTGTTGAGCCGGTACTTTGCTATTCATAAAAAATTATGCATTCCCTTACCATCATTATTTGGAAAGGGAAGATTGTACAAGGCTCAATCTTGCGGGAGTATTACTCGAGATAGGATATCTGTTTCATCTCCTAAATCTGTACTTCTTTACAGCGATGATATGTGGAGTGAACAACGACACTGGTGTCATAATAATCATAGATATAGGGGAAGTGACGGAGATATTAATCAGAATTTAGATCTTGCTCAGTTAGTTAATAACGTTGGCAAAGAATGTTCGACCGGTATGCCTAACGCTTGTCATATTCATTTTGGCGATACTTCTAAATGTTGCAGTCTCTGTTGACCACGACTAAACTCTGATCTCGCTATATAATATTATCATTAATTTATTGATTGAAGAATACATTATATCTTTCAGAGTATAAATTAATTAACTATTTAAATACCATTAATTGCTTATAGAAATTGCATTATATCATTTCATCATTTCTTTTTCAATATTTTATGTTCAAATTTAATTACCTACTACTATACCTATTGCCTAAAAAAAAAAAAAAACTTACTTTACGCATTGTCAGTGTTGTGCATTACTTCATCTTTTATGATTATGCATTCATATTATCTATTCTATATACTTTCTATATCTATCTATATATATATATATATATATATATATATATATAGGTAGATACTATTAGTTTAGTTTACGTTTGCTTTAAGTGTTAAATAAACACATTAAAACAAATTGTAAAAAAAAAAAACATTTTTTCGTTGTATTGTACAACACTGTATATCTAAAAACTTACAATATGTTGTATTTAGTATAAACCGAGGGGAGGCTCATGAGGTCAAGTTTTAGAGCAATAATGGTCAGGTTTTAGAAACTAGAGACTGCTCCAGCGATAAATATTTAACAAAGAATAGCTAAAGGGTTTTAAAGTAATAAATCAATAAACTTATAAGGAGACTCTTTATGTTCATTTTGTTTTTTTTTTTTTTCTTTTTCTTTATATCGTACAAAGAAATGTCGTTATCTTCCTTCTCTCTACTCCTATAGTTGATACCAATTTTGGCGAGTGAATTAGAAATGTTTAAATTAAATGATTGATTGATCGTTTGTACGATCTATCCATATCGAAAAATAGTATTGAAATTATACATTGATTATGATTTAGAAATTATTTAAAAAATAAAATTAATAAATGAAAAAAAAAGTTATAAAGAAATAATGAAGTAAATTATCGTTAATAAAAACTATTAATTTATCAATGTCTAAAGTAATCTCGATTATAAAGATTTTTAATGTATTTGAAAATGTATAGAAAAAAAAAAGAAAGAAAAAAAATCACGAAAAGGAAAAAAAAAATAAATAAATAAAAACTATAATTACTTTTTAGTTGCCGCTGCACTAAAAAATAAAAAATTGTGGCATGTCTAGTCTGTGAGAACAAACTTGTATTAAGTACTGCAGAGAGTTTATTGTAGGCATATATAGCGTATTATAGATAATATATTAGTTTTAATGTAAATTAGTAAAATAGAAGAAAGATAAAAGAAAAGTAAGAGAAAATTGAAAAATATATATACATAAATTGAAGTACATACATACATACTTTACATTATAGGTATATATATATATATATATATATAAATGGAAAGAATTTAGATGTACGGACTTTCTCTGCGGTCCGATTGCAAAGAAGAATAGAAAAAAAAAAGAAGAATAAAATAAATAAATCCAAAATTTAAAACATTATTTTAAGTTAAGTTTTGTCTAATGTTATTTATATACAAATTATTATTATTATTATATATAATATAGTATACATACATATTATACACTACATAGTAAAGCATTATAATATTTAAAACTACACAAAAAAAATAATAATAATAATAATAATAAAATAGAGAGAAAGAGAGTGAAAAAAGAAACTCTTGTACTTTACCAGAAATTGTTAGACATTTACTAATAATATTATACCTATTATAATAGTATAATTAGAAATTGACAAATTAATGTTATGAAATTCATACAGTTTTTTCTATGATTATTTTTACTATTGTTTTTTTTTTTTTTTTTTCCTCAAACTGATTAAGATCGGTAATAAAAATGTGTCTAAAAGATTGCTTCGATATTTTTTTTTATTTATCTTTTCTTCTTTATCTTATTTAATAAATGAATTTATATAATCTTTTGGTCATACATTTTATTAAAAATAAGAAAAAAAATAAATAAACGAAACATTCAAGTAGATATATAATATCTTGTCGCTTGTGTCGAATTTGAAACAAAAATCCATTAAGCAAAAAATTTGAATAGAGAATGTTTTAAATCTTGAGCGTAAAACACAACAAGCAAAAGCAAACATAATAATTTTTACATATGACAAAGATAAAAAAAAAAAAAAAAATCTTGTATGTTACGTAAACTTACTATTTATATTGATATAATATTTAGTGTAATAATAATAATAATAATAATATTAATAACAATAATAATAGTAGTAATTATAATATTAATAATGTACTACGTAGATGAAGTCTTATGTACTACATGCCCGTACTATAATAGTACGTCGTGTTAATATCGAAAAAAGATTAAAAAAAACAAAAAGATTTAAACAAGAAACACACAACATACAAAGAGAAATAGTTATTCAATCTATAATATTTATTCAATTCATAATATGTTATTATTTATATATCATAAACTATTATCATTACTGGCTCAATATAACGCATATTAAAACACATTTGTCAGACAAATTTTCAATAAAAATAAAAAATAAAAAAAAAAAATAAAAAATTGTGTTTAAAAAGAAAATTGTATGTAACTACTACATATTATGTATAGGTATGTGTATCTGGAAAAAGATTAATGCTGTTAATAAGTCATTGAAACAATGTTTGATATTTAGTAAATATTATAATAATTATACAAGGGTTCTTATTATTATTTTTATTCTTATTCATCGTATATTGTACAAAACAATTTATCATCAATTATTATTCTCCTTATAGGTAAAATTTTTGGATAAAGTTCAATCATTTTTACTCAGAACTTTTGACTCTGTTTGTTTTTTCTGTTTATTTTTAATTCATTTATTAATTTCGTTAAATAAATCCAACTGTTTTAGCGATAAATCAATTATTTTCACTCCGGTTTTTCCGGGAAAGATACTTTCTGTTTATTCAATATTTCCGATTCAGGTTTAGTCGATTTATTTGATCTAAGCACCGCGCCTGGGCTGGGATAAGGCCGCATCTGATAAAGGGGACCGGATGCTGTTGTATCCGCACCTGTTTTGGCTTCATTATGTCTTGCCAATCCGTCCGACCATTTCCCTCTGAAAATGTTGAACAATATTATCAGAATTTAAATTCAATCAAACCATAAAAGCTACGTGATTAAGATCCCAAGACCTTGGAATATCGCTGTAAGAAGCTGGATCCATCGGGTCCAAAGATCTATCTTTCTTTTCTTTGCCCTCGTGTCTTTGAATACGGCGATTATCCAGTCCCTTATATCGCTCTCGAATTTCTAATTTTTGATCCCGTTTAGTCTCGATCTCGTCGACCTGGTACATAAAAATATTTTAAAGATTTTTTGTTGATAAGAGTTACTAAAATTTCATATAGATTCAATTTTAGAGTTAAAAAAACTATCTATGATCAACGAAAAATGCGATTCAAACCTCCATTGGGTCTTGATCACTCGCGCTTTCGTCACTAGACATATTGTCGTCTTGATCAGCCGCCTTTAAATGTAATTCTTCTCGTAATTGAGAAGCCGGTTGAGATATTTGACACTTTGGATGACCTGGGGGAAACCATGAGACTAAATCTGAAGACCAATCCCAGTAGTAATGTTGACCGCTGTTAAAAATGCAGAATAAGTATTTAATATTAATTAATTCAGTTTAATAGAATTAATAAATGAACTAAAAGTCGTCAGTTTCTTTTTATTAAACTTACGATCCCGGGTCAAAAACCGCTTTCCAAGTTTCTGGAAGCGGGTATTTTTGCAAAAGACGGTTTTGACGTTTCAGGTACTTTTCAGTCGGCTGAAGTCTGCCCACTCCCCATAACTCTTTACATTTATTGTTGCATTCGTGATAGATGTTGTATTTATTCGGACAACCGCTGTGGCCCTTGCAAAAAAGAAAGAAGCACAAGATATGTGAAAATTTGAGTTTTTTGGATTTTATAACGATCTAAATTCTCGAATATATCATCATAGCCATTGAATACACCTTGAAATTCATTCTGTTCTTAACATTATACACAACAAACGTCATATTTTACAGCGAATCAACTTTTTTGACATTGTGTACGCGATTGCATTAAAGCTATCGAATCTACAGCGTTTAGATTCAACATACTTATTCAGTAGATATTCCCGTACGGTGTGAACTTTGGATATTAAACTTGGTCAAGAAACTTTTGGGATAAATTTGAAAATGAGATTGATAAATGTAAACATTTAAAAAAATGAAGAAAATCTTGGAAAAAAAGACACTTCCCATAAATGTAGTGTGATTTCTATTGTTCACACCATAGACATACCTGTACAGTATATTTGTATAAAATTTGACTTATCTCAGATGATCTGTTCCAGAGAAATCTTGTACAAATCAATTAATTATTCGGGTCCATTTACAAAAGCTATAAAATCTGACTAGTTGAATTAATTTCAACATGTTTGAAACGGGATTTTATAGACAAATAATGAATGAAAAACGTCGAAATGATTCTAGGATAATTTTTTCAAATAGTTACCATGAACTTTTGCGATATATCAATTTGATTTATCAAATCGTCCTTCGCATTATCGTAATCCTCAGCGATTATTTCCTCGTGAATTTTTTTCTTGGGATCTTTCTTAGCCGACTCTATTTATAAATTTTATTTCATTAAAATTTAGTTTCTCTTTATTTATTGTTTATTAAAGATAGAGGTTATGTTATATTAGGTTAGATTGTCTCATGTCATGTTACATTACATTAAGCATACCATGTTTTTCTCCTCCGGAGATAAGCCCTCTTTTAGCAAGTCGAGCCGCCAAAGCGGCTGGAAGAGGCATAATTATACTGATACTTGAATAAAACAGATAAATAAAATTAATTGTTAGTTTTTATCCTTAAATAAGTTATATGTCGATAAATTTCAGGCAACTTCGTATTATGGATAACGTCACATTTATTTATTAACGTGAAGTTGTTTCCTTTAATAAATCATTCGATTGATCTATTTTGCGATGAGTTTGCGAACACTTTGATATCTGTTATATTGCATGTATGCGTGTATGCATTCACACACATGCAACGAAATGAAGTTAGAAGAAAATGGATAATATTTGAGGTTAGATTTCGGAGTGTGTGTAAATCCATTAATTTGAAGAATAAGATAAATATTATGGGTAATAAATCGATTTTACAAATCTATAATTAAGAACCTACTAATCATTAACTCATCGGCTAACTGTCATACTTAAGATTATAAAAAATTATTTTAAATTAGTTCAAAAGTGAGTTTCTGAACGTTACTACTTACTACTGTTGTTCAAAATTTCCGTAAACATGAACGCCAGTTACGATTTGTAAATCCAAATTATTCATCATTTCTTAAATCCATATAATAACCTATGAAAATACTTACTAAAATTTTGTAAAAATTTTTATGTCATCAATTTATCAACGAAATGAACGCTCTTCCATCAATATAGATTATAATATTTATTCAAATATTAAAAAATAGTTATTTTATTTCACAGTTTAATATGGCTCTAAAAAATTGGTATAAAATAAAAGAGCCATTAAAGGTATCGTTGAATTTGAAGAAATCTTTCGGTGATGATAAGGAGTTGGAGAAAATAAAGTTTTCCAGAAAGAGTATAAAGAGGTATTATAATATTTACTTTCTATTGTATAAATATGAAATAAAAATATTGCTTAAATCTAAATTATACTACCTTAAATAAAACTGATTGTTAACCAAATGAATTACAGATTTTCCATGAGGTATAAATTTTAGAAAAAAAATAAAAAAAAAAAACCTTTCTGAAATGAGCGAGGAAATAAATTTTGAAGATGCGTCTTATATAAGATGTGAAATAAACGGGACCCAATTTATATTAAAAACAATACCGGAGTCTGATGATAGCGTAATAAATGCAATGCCCGATGATAAGGTGGTTTCGGTATACTCTGACGCTTCGCAATATGAAAATGAAGAAGACTCAATACCCCTAGTTTATTTAGATCGACAAATATACACATTTCAAGACGGAGAATTGAGGGAATTTGATTTGAGTAAATACGTGGATCAATCAGTTGAATCAGAGGCTGTGATATCGCCAAAAGAAGCGAACAATGAAATTGGGGACTGCGTTATACCTGAATATTTAACAGATGATGATATCCTTGTCGAACGTGTCGACATCGTTGAACAGAATAGACAAAATTCATACAACGTTTCAATTGTTGAAGATAAAAAATTCATCATTGGAGAAGATGTTAGCGTTAATGCAAACGACTTTGTAGAAGTTGTTACAGCTTTTAAGTGTAAAATATGCCCGTATACAACTCAGGACAGAAGGCAGCTACTTGAACACTTTGAAAATGTCCATATTAACCCGTCTGCGGAGGTGAAAATTATTCGAATTTTCATTAGTTTTCATTGATAGGATACCCTACTGAAATTTCTACTGTCCCCAATATGAAATTGACCATTGGCATGGAATACTATTTTTTCATGTAGTTATATCCACCTAACACACCTCACGGTGGTCAATTTCATATTGTGGAATGTAGAAATCTCAGTAGGGTATCCCCGTAACAGAGTTTCATGGACTTTACATACAGATTTGAATAAAAAGAATTTATTTATTTGAATACTGTTTAACTTATTTATAGGTAAAAGAAACTAAGGAACTCAAAGGACATGACGATATTAAACTTGTATACATGTGTGGTGAATGTTCCAATTGTTTTGCAACTATAGACGAGTGTCGGGATCATATGATAAGAGTAAATAATCATCTACAGTTATTTAATTTTCTAATTTTAATAAGTCTTTCGAATTTATATTTAAAATTATTTGATTTAAAAATTTACAATCATGTGTGATTACCTATTGAGAAGTATTTGAAGAAAAAAAACAAAAGACATAATAAATTGCAGATTTGATTTTCGTAAAATTATTTTCTCTTGAAAAAAAAATGAGAAAATAATTTTGCAAATTTTCATGCCTTCTTTTTTTATTTATTTATTAGGATCATCAGCTGATGGACGAAGGTTCTGATAAACGAGTCAATGAGAGTCCTTCTAATTATCAAAAACGATCTTACCTAGTTAATGGATATTCAGAAGAATGCGTTGAAAAGAATGTAAACAAGAGTAAAATGAAGGTATCTAAAACTTTGGGTTCGAGAAAGATAGTTAGTAAAAAATCACCAGCGATTGAAATAAAAGAGAAGAATGTGAAGTAAGTTCCCTTGATCTGCCGCTATTTTATTTTCAGTTATTCAGTATTCCCGTTTTCTTATTAAAGAAAGATATTCTCCCTGAAGAAATTCAATTGATCTGAGTAAAGTTTATTAAAAAAAAAAACAAAATTATTTTTTTAAAAGTATCATTACATGTTTCAGATGTACACATCAAGGATGTTTGTACAAGTTTAGTACAGAGGAGATAATGCAACAGCATGCAAACTGCCACATGGATTCGCAGCATGTTCATTCATTCAAATGTAACATTTGTAAAGATGTGAAATTTTCTAAATGGAAACCGTGCAGTTTACATTTATGGAAGGAACATGAAATAGGTAAAATACTTGCTCCACCAATCGGTTTATCATACACAGATTCATTTTCAGATGTGAAATTTTTCCTCCTTAATTATGTTAAGAGCCTACCACAAACCTTGATATAAAATTTTTGTAACTATGTTTACGAATGAATTGTGAAATCATTGAGACTGGTATTAATTGGACTTTGAATTACGTTTATCAGAGAATCAACAAATCAATTGCTAGATGTATGCAAGCCTTTAATAATCAAGAAAATAATCTCAATAAATTCCCTAAATTTTACTTTACAGACATAGATTTATTGTCGTGTAAAATCTGCAAGACGTACAAAAGTGCAACGATGGTAAAACTGGTCACCCACATGAGAGTTCACAGCGAAAATCGTGAATATGAATGCCCAGTATGTGGTAAATGTTTTAAACAATCAAGCCAGCTTAGAAATCATCGTGTAATGCATATGAATAGAAAATCAAACGAAGTACCAAGGTGGTATACGTCTAAGACTTGCGAATTATGCGGAAAAACTTATGCAGATTCAAAATGTTTGAAAAATCATATGCAAGCTGTTCATTCAAAGCTCAGACCCTACGTATGTAACGTTTGTGGACATTCTAGTGCCAGGAAAGCCATGCTTCAAATGCATCTGAGACAACATACTGGCGACAAACCTTACAGCTGTGAATTATGCGAGTATAAAACTGGGGATCATAATTCCTTACGGAGACATATAATGCGACATACAGGTAAAAATTTAACTCATATGTTTGTTGTTGATTTTTCTTGCTCTATTAATTGATTTTTTTTTTCATTTTGTTACTAATTTCAGGCGACCGACCCTACAAATGTCCACATTGTTCATATTCCGCGATACAGAGTAATAGCTACAAAAATCATCTCAGATCTAAACATCCTTTACTTGCTGGTCTCTATAACTGCGAACTTTGCCCATTCAAAACGGTTAATAATGAAAGTTACGTCCAGCATGTTGGGGACCACGAAAAAGGGTTGATAAAAGCTGCTAATCAAAAAAAAGGTGATTATTTAAACTACCAATTTCTGACCTCTGGTATTATAGTCAATTTTAAATCTAGATTTGTAGAAAAAAAAATTTTTCACATGTCTTTAATATGTATTTATTTTTTATTTTCTCAAGATGACGAGAATGTTGAAGTGTTTCCTGGTAACATAGCAGCAGCTCAATTAATCTACAGTTGCCTAGGTGCTTTTTCAAAGGATGGAAAGACGATCGAAGCTAATCTAATGACTTCATCAACGTCTGCTGATGGTACATCGCAAACAATAACCATTCAAATACCATCAAAAGATTTAGAAGGTTCTTTGCCAACTGGTGAAAATATATCTAAAAATAATATGACTCTTGATCAAGAAGATGACGAAACAATGCATTGCTTTTTGGCCATACCCAGAGAAGAAGAAGAGAATATAGATACTGGCGGTATTACTATTCCTGCTGAACCAGAAGCTGCTGTTGATACAGCAATGGATATTCAAGTTTAATCGAACATAGTTGATGAATATAATTTTATATTATATTCAAATTATCAATAATCGGATAAATTTTTTCTATCCTGAAAATGTGAGATTTATTATTCGAATTTAAATAAACCGAATCACATGTGTATTTATAATAATAAAACGTATTTTCTCGTAACTAAATTAATCATCGGAATTATTATTTTAATTTATTCATACGCAATACATATTTCACTTTTCGTTTTTACATACTATTATTTGACTTTGTTATGTGCTTCATAACAATCTTTTAGTTTGGAATTTTTATAACACTTACATCCTATAAAATAGAAAATAACAACTATAACGATTTTCGTACAGCATAAATAGAAACACAATAAATCAGATATACATACATTCAATGCCCTGCCGAAGGACCATTTTGTAAATTATTGTTATTCACTTCAGAATTTTCTAAAGAAGTTTGCCTCGTTATTTCCTGAAAATAGAATAAATAGCGTGTTAGAAAATTCAAATCAATCTTTCTAGCTTTACGTCTACTCATTTTTTTATCTTATTCACCAATATTAGATTACCAATAAAAAAAGGAGTTAATTTAAAATTTACCGCATCGATAGCTTGCTGATAATCTTGCTCGCACTGTATTATAACTGGATCTGCCTCCTCCAATTTTTGGATCTCATTGATCTTTCCCGAATCTAATTTAGCATTTAAAACTTCCTGCGTCTCAATTTCTACGTCCATACGACCCGATTTTAACTTCAAACGTGTTTCTCTGTTCTTTGCTTCTATTACCTTCTCTCTCCGCGTTTCTCTCTCCAGAAGCTTGAAGAGATAAAAAAAAAACAAATGAAATATAGAAACGCAAAAATTATTTAACAATTAAAAAAGAATTTAATCAAAAATATTTAATAAATTAATTTCAAGACAATTTATTCGTCTATTTACAAATTCCAAAACGACTTACTGCGGTCAATAAAAGTTTATCATTTTTTTGATTGATTGTCAAAGCCTCTGAGAATTCGACGAGATAAGTAGTACCGTTTTTACTTGCGACGGCAGCAAGATGACCATGTTCATGGGGTCTGATGCAGGTTAAAGACTCATCACAGACCTGTTACCAGAAAAGAATTACATTAACTTGATCCATAGTTTTTGCTTAATAATTACAAATACCTGAACCGATAATGAGCCTGAATTTTGCACAAATTCAATGTAACTTTTTACCTAAATTTATCACAATTTTTTTTCCGCTTTAGGTATATATTCACCTTGACACTAAGAACAGGTGAATCTTGCTGCACAAGTATATCCCATACATCCATTGTTCCATCCATTTTTGTTAAAAAGAATACAGAAAATCTTGTTGCACTCCACGCACCGCTGGTTAGCAGATCTCTGTGACCTCTGAAAGGATAAAATGGTGTAAAGGATAAAGTTTACATGCTCAAAATAAGAAAATCTGATCCTCTACTTGATATAGATTGTGTTTATTGTGGAAAGGAAACTATTTTCCTAAGCTGAAATTAAGAGAAAAGAATTTCATGATTACGGGGTCCATGCGATACACGATTCTCTGCAATCTTCGGACCAAATTCTTGCTGTCCAATCTCCGACAGTCAAAAAGTTCTTAACAAATGTTGGATTACGTTCTACACTGATCACTGGACCATACTGAGCTTTGAATCTAGTCGCAATTTTCTCCCCAGGAGTTTTTCCCTTACGATTTCCAGATATTACCATTCCTTGAATAAACAGTGAAATTAGTTTTATGAATTAAAATGATTTACTTTAAAAAAATTACATCATCATAAATTAAACAGCGTGTAGATATGTCTTAGTACCATTTTCTAAGCCACACATGAACCTCGTACCCATTGAGGGTTCAAACTGTAGAGCTGAAATCCCGGTTGCCCTGCCAACGTCCTGTTCTTCAGACTTAAGCAAATCTATGACCAAGGTTTCTGTTGGGTTTTGCATTTTCCTAGTATCCCACCACTTTATCTATCGATCAGAGATGACGTGTAATGATGGTGAAGAACAAACTGCTGTAAATGGGCTCGAAATTCACCTGTCCGTCGTTAGAAGCGCTGAAAAACTCAGTACCGGTCTTTGAATTGATCCATAAAACGTTATTGCAAGGTTCTCGATGGCTCTGTTCCACCAGACTAGTTTCAACCGGTTCAGAACCCCTTCTAATGTCCCAAGATGCGACTTGGCCAGATGTTGTACCACTGACCAATGCATTGCTGTCTTTTGGATTATATTCGATAGTCAGATTAGGACAGAACGGTTTGAGGGCCATGAAGGGATTGTTTGGATTCTCTGGAAGTAAATTAAGACCTTTAAACTACCCGCCGATACTCAATTTGACAAAGAAAAGAAATTCTCATACTCATTTACAGTTATTTGCATACTAAATGACCACAGGATAATAATTTTCGCTTCCAGATACTTACCTACATCCCAAATGTAAGAATATGAACTTGAATTGAACGTTTTTTTAAAATCAGTATCACAATAGCTTATTGCAAGTCTTGTTCCCTGATCTGGAGACCAGGAAAGATGAGTAATGGATCGTTTCATAGGCAAAGGATCTCTGTAGACGTTAACAGTTCTTGAGAAGGTCTTTTGTACCAGGGAAACCGCATCTTCGTCTTGAAAATACTGTTCATATATATCGCAGGCATTGTTTTGCAATATGTAATGTTCCATGGGCTAGTAAAAATAACAATTTCATTAACCAGCTCTAATATACTGAAAAAGCAAGCGTCTCAATGAGCTTCAAGCTCACCGGCAATAACTGAAGCATTGTATGGATGTACAACTCGTCTTTCTCCACCTTTCGTCTGTAACGTACTGTTTGCTCTAAATCATGAGTATTTACGTCCTTGGGCCAGCCACCTTCGACGTGATGCATTCCGCCCTCTCTATACGTCGCCGTTGTTGTATTCACCTATGATGGAGTTTTAAAATTTCAGCAAAATCATATAAATTCAGGTGAAAGATCCGATACTTTATGTACCTCATGCTCGGCAAAGATTTTACTGCATTGTGTGCCTTGGGAGATAGGATCTTTCCTGACGAAATTTTTCATTAGATGCGGTTCTGGTGGAATATTAACTTCCATTTTAGATACGCTGTCCGAGAACGAACACCACCTTCCAAATTGAGCGCGAGTTTTTGTGTAAACATATTGCGTCTCCATCATTCTAGTCTTTCTTTATCGTTATTTGTTCACCGGATGAAATGATTCCAATTGAAAATTTGTCTAAAAATTTGATTTATTCAAAATTAAAATCAGTTTACATATCACATTATTCTAGATTTTTGCTATTGTTTTAACTAAGCGTTGGAAATTTCCCTTCATAATTTGTTAATTCAAATTACTGAACATTTTAAAGCGTTAGATTCAACTTTGAATTGGATTATGAAAATGTTATATCAATACTGCGTGTTTCCTTAGCAACGATTCAGTCTCTGACTAAAAGTCTCGTCTTTATTTTATGGAATGGACCAAATGTTCAATGAAATTAGATCCAAAAATCAATAAAATTTTTATTAGTCATATGTTTCTACCTATTTATCGGTTCTGACCAGAATTGGAACTCTTAAATTTAAGAGATTTGAAATTATTGAAATCATTTTATACGCAGCAATATATTCGTCGCTTGTTGGCTCCAAGGAATTTCTCACCACTGGCACGACCTCATTTATCAATAGATCAATCAAACTAGTTTGATATTTGAGCTGCTGGGTTTGCTGCATACAATCAAACAGTTCTAGAAGTTGATTTTTGTTTGAATATCTTATGCATCGAGTATTAGACATTCCTAAAACCAAAACAACAGGCGTCTGATTAACACAGATCGTTATTTAACGAAATTTCAAACTTTTTATCAATTGACAATGAGGTATAGATGCAGCGAACGAAGTTTTCGGAAGTACTGTTCAACTGGATATTGGTATTTAATCCCAGTTACCTTCTAGACTTGGAATACAAGCTTCATTCCATACAGAATTTAATTTCCAAGTCCTGTTCCGCTCAATAGATTTATTTTCGCATCGATTCTCTATCATATTATCTACTCTTCTTTTTATAGGGCTAAGACTGCGAATCTGGAGATTTTTACAGACAGTATCTAAGTCTGTGTAAGTAATTTTGAGCCTGCTTAATTCAATAAAGTCAATTTTTTTGTTAAAAGACTTTTTCATCACAGGTAAAAAATCGTTACAAAGATTCACCAGCTTTTCGTTATTCGACGCTTTACGTCGGGCTCTAATCTGCAAAAGATAATGAATTTATGGATCTAAAACTGTAGTAAACTCTTCCGGAAATAGCGGAAATAGCGGCTCACCATTGTATCGAATTCCTCAAGAAATTTACACTCTGATTTACTGCCCCGTTTGTCGCCTGATTTGATAGTCGATTGGTTATTTAAATAATTGTGATAAACTTTCAGGACTTTAACAAGCTCAGAGGAGACTCCAAACCGGTCTAAACCCTCTGCTATATCGACGCTAGTGCAGATCTTTTCTTCAATAAACTTCGGGGCGTTTATATCATGGATAGGGCAGCCTTTTTCTTCATCTATATTTGCGGCAGAATTTATCAATCCGTTTTTAGATTCCAGAGAAATTTTGCTGATCAAATTTTCTAACTCTGCTGCAGATTCTGCCCGAGAAATTATGGAATCTGAGGATTTTGAAACGAGAGAACCCTCAGTGTCAGGTACCTATGGATATAAACAAGAATTGAGTAAGATTACGGGTGATATTCGAAGAATAAGAGATCTTGAAATAATCTGAATCTCAAGTATAAGCTCTGAAAATTCTTTACCAAGTGTTTCAACTTGTTATTTCTCGAACTACATGCAGCTGGCAACTTTGAAGTCTTTATATATTTAATACTCGATTTATTAGCCGCGATAAAGTTCTTCTTTCCTTTGAATTTTTGTTCTGTTTTAGAAGCAGAGGCTAGAGAGTTATACGGAGATGTATCAACGAGTTTTTTATCAGTGATACGTTTCTGTTCTACAATTGTCGTCCCATTTGAACATGCCTGACGAGTTACGGTTCTCGATGTTCTACCTCTCTCACAATTTACTTTCCCATTTATCAAAGCTGTTCTCTGTCCCGTTTTACAAGCTTCATTCCTTTTTATTGCAACTCTACTCTTCTCGCCGTCACTCGGCTTATCAGAGACAATATCAAGGCTGCCATTTTCTTTTCCAGCTTTTGATTCAACCAATTTTGTCCTATTTCCAGTCTCCCTAAAGCCTGGAGCGTATATTTCTTGCACACTAGGTTTACGGGCGAGTTTTTTCTCCTCCAAGACATTTGTGGCTAATTTCTCTCTCAGTTTACGAGCCTGAGCAACTGCTCTATCTATACCACTCGCTATTTCTTTGACATGCTCTTCGGAAGATACAATCTGTATTGAAAAATAACAAGAAAATTCAAGAAAATCATTTCAAATATTTATAAAGCAGCAATAATCTCATTATTTATGTAAGCAGTGGTTAATTATTTATTGAAATAGTTTTCTCTTTTAATGAAAAATTTTTAACTTTTAATGGAATTTCTCACCCCGACACAAGTGCAAGAATTTTTGTCGAGAACTTTTTTTGTCATTGTTTCCAATTCCCATGGTGCAAGAACAAATTTAGCTTCTTCACATTGAGTTTGCAGAATTTTTTTCACATCGTCAGTTGACTTTAGCGTCTTTAGAAGAAATTCGGTCAGTTTAGACAGATCAAGAACTCGTTGTTGATCCATACTTCCAATCCATATAGATTATATAGAGATCTATAAAATAATTAATAATATCTCAAAATTGTACAAAAAAAAAGGAGATTCGAATTAATAAATAATGATTGAAAATTTTTATAAATTCGATTGATCAAAGATTACGATTTCTCATAGATTGTATCTAAATAGGCCTCATATTTAATAGGAAAAAAAAGACAATGGTGTGTATATCTATTTTGTACTTTTCATAGATTAAGTTAGGTTAAATTATCGACAGAAGGTTTAAACTTGTGAAAAAAAATTATATTGCACATGTATATGATGAACAGGTTTATTTGTGTCTTTTAATATTCATCGCGACTTATCTTGATTGATATAACGAGTTGAAAAAACTAAAATGTCAAAAGTACGTACCAATCAAACATACCTTAACCTCGAATTAATAAACCGGCTGAAAGCCACGTGTCGATGTCAAACTTGTTACTTAAACCACGTGACACATGGCTCAATCGCTTAAATCTAAATTAATACGGGCTAAATACATTGACATAATTTTTTTTTAGCCAAAGAAATACAAAAATCGGAGCATTGATTCAGTCATCAAAAGGAAGTTTTCATCAACAGAGCATTTGAAAAATTCAATGACTATCGATTCAGAATTCGTAATCGTACGTATAATCGAGACTCGATGATATGCGCACGTCGCATTTACAGCTGTCAAACAAAAGTTACCTAGCATAACCTCTAGAGTCCAGTCTAGGCCAACCTAACCCTACCTATAAGCAATAATTTGCATGAAACATGCATGCATACATACATGCACCTATACAGCGTAATAAAACTATAAACGTATAATCAGTTGTCATGGAAACTCGACTTCGATGGAGTTGGATATCGGTAGAAGAATTAAAATTCAGAACGGATTAAATTATTATCACACGTATATGTATATTAGCGATTTATTAATAAATAAATAAAGAATCCCCCACAAGTGACAAATTACGAATAGCGATAATGAATCTCGTAAGTTTTCACTCATCTATTTATTTATTTGTTTATTCATTGGACTGACTCACTTATATGTATGTATGATACCAAATAATCAAGGTAAACAATTACCTTTTAATACGCGTCATTCTCTCCAGTCTGTAAATCAATCGAATAAATTAGTTTTAAACTAAACTGTAATAATACAGATTCATTATTTGGATAAAGCAAAAGTACTTTTTCATTTCAAACAAAAACCAAATATAAAAATTTCGTTTATTCCTCAATTTTCGTATTCGTTTTAGATATTAAATCGCGGTATCGTAACCATCGCTGAATAATAAATTCGAGAATAAGGAATATTTTAAACAAATATATAAAACAACCACAAGTCGCAAATGAAGATGAATCGATACATCACGTTAAATCAATTGGGAGACGGAACCTATGGATCCGTTGTTCTAGGTCAAAGAATAGACACGGGTGAAAAAGTAGCTATAAAAAGAATGAAAAGGAAATACTACTCTTGGGAGGAAGCGATGAATCTAAGAGAAGTTAAGGTAGCCTTTATAAAACCATATCGCTATTGTTTATTATATAATTTTGTTAATCCTGAGCCATAAATTGCTCGACTCATTATTATTCCGAATCAATATATCTTCACTTTCTATTTACAGTCTTTGAAAAAGCTCAGTCACGCTAACGTTGTGAAACTGAAAGAAGTAATAAGAGAAAATGACATATTATATTTCGTTTTTGAATATATGAAAGAGAATCTTTATCAATTGATGAAAGACCGGTAAGTATTACCACCAAAAACAGAAAAAAATAAAAAGTGTGTGTGTAAAGTATTTTGTTACATTTTTTTATCAATTATTACCAAAAAAAATCTTGCCACATTCTTCTCCTCAACAATAATCTAATCAGATGAATGTAGCCTACACTAAATCCAACATCTTTGTTTCCAGAGAGAAATTGTTCCCAGAACCAGTGATAAGAAATATGGTATATCAGGTTTTACAGGGTTTAGCATTCATGCATAAACACGGTTTTTTCCACCGTGATATGAAGCCTGAAAATCTGCTTTGCATGGGTCCAGAGTTGATAAAAATAGCAGATTTTGGTTTAGCTAGAGAAATCAGATCCCGACCGCCTTACACTGACTATGTTTCTACTAGGTGGTAAGTCACGGAATAGAGTCACTCGTTTTATTGCAGAATATAAACCGAGATTACTGTTCTTTCATTTTATGGTCAGGTATCGAGCGCCTGAAGTCCTCCTGCATTCCACTACTTATAACAGTCCGATAGACATTTGGGCTGTTGGTTGCATAATGGCTGAGCTTTACACTTTCAGACCATTATTTCCAGGCAACAGTGAAATCGATGAGATATTTAAAATTTGTTCAGTCATGGGGACACCAGACAAGGTGATATTAGGGACAAATCGTTTCTAATCCCTTGATATAGAAAATCGACTTACCATTTTACGTTCCTTAAACTCTTATCATCATCCAGGAGGACTGGCCAGAAGGATACCAACTAGCTGCTGCAATGAATTTCAAATTTCCCAACTTCAGTCCGACTTCTTTAAGCAAATTAATACCAAATGCTGGTCAGGAGGCTGTAACGCTAATGGAAGATATGATGAGGTGGAATCCAGCACAAAGACCTACTGCGCAGCAGTCTCTAAGGTGTTTAATTTTGATAAAAACTTAGAAGATATCAATCAACCAATTATTTTCCTTCCTTTTATGCTTAAATCTCTTTAAGGTATCGTTATTTCCAAGTTGGAGGACCGCGCCAAATTACCAGTAAGAAAATGGCTGTAGGAACACAGCGAGAGCTCGTTTTAAACAAAGTAAACCTGCCCGCTTCGATAGTCACTTCAAATTCCAGTTATAATCAGAATGATAACGTCGGAAGTATTGTTCAAACTAGGTATACACTGCATCTATTAGACAGAAATAAAACTGTCTGTTATTCACGTATAATAAATTTAATAATGCTCAATTATCTCCTCCCAAGGCTACAGGACAAAGTGCAAATACAACAGCCTGTGATGCCACTGTACGCTAGAAATAATAATCGAAAACGGGAAAAAATTCCAATAAAATGGGACGACGATGAGTTTGCTGATATATTAGGGTGAGTTAGGATGACCTCATCAGAAATTCAAATAATTTGGTAATTTAATTGTTTAAAAAATTTTACCTCAATTTATGAGAAACAGGGGAAAAATCCTGCCAGATAATTCGAATGCAAAGCTGCTTCCTGATCGAGTTTACAAAGAGAATCGTTCAAATTGGAACACTAACTATCCCAACAACGTGCAGGAAAATTTGAAACAGACTAATACAAAATGGACACAACCTGCATGGACAGAAACAATACCAGCTACAAATTGGACTCGGGTTCAACCTTCGCTGAAAAGTTCATCGAGAAAACTATCAGCCAAACAACACTATCTTGGCGTAGCTCGATACGTCGCGGGACAAAGCACTAACCTGCCGTCCAGGTATCCTGCAACATTTAGAACTAAAGAAGTTCTGGCAGTCGTAATCTTTGTCTTTGGTCTTACGCTCATACTAGTTTTTCTTATTCTAATTTCGCTGGAGGAAACTAACGCTTTAAATCTCACTGAAATTATGGATATTTTATTTTCTATTCATTTGAATCTGTTACAAAGGATTGTCGGAACTCCTTACATAGAAATGATCATCCTCTACTCCTCTGAAGCAATCTTATTCCTTTCCCAAACCATCAATGACTCAATTGTTAGAATTTCATTCAAGAAATTTAAAATGTATACTTACGAATTAGCCAATTACGTTTTAGAACTCGAATCGATATTTTTTTATCAAGCAAACCTTCTCGCTGAGCTTTTAATCTTTTTGATTTCTCGTGTTTATCTTCATTCAAACGAAATTGGTTATCAGATTCTTTATTCAGTTAAAAAAATGTCCGGAAAACAGATCATTATCGAACTGTGCAAAATTTTCTTTACTGTTATTTTAATTGCTTTATTTTCTATTAAAATATTCAATGCTTTCAATATCTTATTCACTTTTTCATGCCCTTGTGCAGCAGATATGAAGATTCGTTACTTTCTTTTACTGGGCCTCCTTTTATGCATCTTTTGTATTCTTTATGTTATATACAGTGACTGTTTTTGACCATTTATTGACCTTTTGTCTTTTTTACTCCTTCAAATTTTGAAGATTTATCTTTTCGTTTGTTTCAATCAAATCCACCCTCCTTTAACATTCTTTACCTAGTGCAATAATAAGTCAATCCTTGTACCGTAGTCATTTCATTGTACCTCAATTTGACTCATTGGAAAATAAAATCCGCTTGTTCCCGCACAATCTTCGTCCCTTCATTTCTAGACTTAGATCTAAAGCGTCGTATTATTTATCTATATTTTTTTTCACAAATTATACAGAAATGGAGATGCTGATATCAACCGGACCAGAATAACATTAAACGGTGTGATTCCTCCCGCTAATTCTGACAATATAGATGAACCGATAGATTCCTTTCACGGATCTCAAGAGACTATAGAAAACCAAGCAAAGCAGCATTATCTTGCAAGGAGTCGATACGTCGCTGGGCAGAGTACCAGAATGCCATACCCAAGCGTTTACGGTACTACACAAGTTGGTGGTACAGGTAAGTCTCTTGTTCAGAATTAGAAAGTAAATAAATGTAGTTTTGTTTACTCCTTTTTGCAAAAGGATAATTAATACGAAAATTTGATGACTTGTACGATTGAAATTTCATCAGACTATATAAATATTTTAAATTTCAGTTGAACCAGCTAACAAATCACCCCTTCAGACAAACCTGTTCGGAGGTGTCTTAAACGCAAGATCTAATGGTGTACATGGGAGAACAGATTGGGCAGCGAAATATTTGAACTAATAATTAAATAAAATGTGAAGATTAGGTAGATTGGAGAAAAGAAGAAAAGTAAATAGAATAAATCAGAATAAAATGGACTAGTCTAGATTAGACTATGCTAAGGTAGAATAGAATAGATTATGTACCCAACTGTGATAGGATGTTTATTAGCTATTTTCATTTATTTTTGCAAATGATCATTACTGTATCATGTATGTATGTATGTGGATGTATGTATGTATGTATGTACATACAATGATTATTTGTTAATAATAGATTATTAGGTATAGTCGATATAATAAAATAGAAAAATTGTATAGGTATAATAATTAATCGAATAATATATCAGAGTATAATCAAATTTAGTGTTTACATAAAGTTGATGGGGTTGTAGTTAATTAACTACTAATGAGATGGATGTATATGTATGTATAAACACAGATGAAAAGGAATATTAATAATAACAATTAGGTATTTCAATAATAATATGAACAGGGAATATATATTTTGGGTAGTTATTTATTGTGAGACTCGATTTTCGAGCTAATTAAACATTATAAAAATATGTAGTTCGATTAATTCTCATCAATGTACTCTTCTCTCTACCTTATATGTATATTTAATAGAAGAAAAACAAAAAAACAGAATAGAACAACTACGAAATAGTTTTGGAAAAAAATATGTTCAGTTAGAGTTTTTCGGTGGAAAATTTTTTAATTTTATTCAAGTGCCTGAAAATTTTTAATAAAATAAACATCTACGACGATTTTCAAAATCCTACAATCTAGCTATTAAATAAAAATTCAACTTGTAATATTGTTTATAAATAATACAGTTAACGATGTTATGTGTTTACTTTAACAATTTAAAATTCGAAATGTTTTCGTTCTATGTATGTGTATGATTTATTTATTTATTTATTTTCAGATATCAATATATTTTAGTCTTTGATATCGGGAATGAAAACGATATACCAGAAACCATGATAATTGTTATAAATAAAGTTGACTGAAATCTGTTTTTCAAATATATTATTGACTAATAAAAGAGACATTATTCACTTCGTAGCCGATAGTAAAATTAGGTATTTTATCCTCCCCATTAATGTTGACTTCAAAGTTTTGTTATTCAGTTTGCGTATTCCGAATCATATCATCGTATATCTTTTCAGACAAAGATTACTCTTACATTCGTTTCATATTTTAAAATATCCATAAAATTCTAATTACCAAATATTTTAACGATCGAAATTGTCACGTTAAATTCAAACAGTTCGCGCTTAGCTACACCGCGCCGTATTTTATGCAACCGATATATCACGTCGTTATAGCATACAGCTATGTTTAAATAATAAAAAAAACAGTTCAGTACGTGGCGCCACCACGGTGATAATTTTATTAACTACTTTTGCCGCAAATAGGCACGCGGCAATAAGTATGAATCAAACCCTCGTGCATCATTCGATTTTTTACTTATTATCACTTAAGAATGATGAATCCTGATTCATAGATATTTTTTTACCACACCATTTACACCGTTGTAAAAATTCCTCGAACTATTTCAGTCTGGACTCAAAAATCTCGTAAAAGAAAATAAAAAAAAAAAAAACCTTTTTTGTTATAGAATCAAACTAACTGTCTTAACTCTTTCTAGTTTACTTTGATCCACTTTGTAAATGCAGTAGGCATACAAATGAATTTTTATGTCATGGTCACGTTTGAATGGAAATTTGACAAATAGTAAAAAACGACAATTAAAGCGAAAATTAATTCTTTGGAAGGTCTGGTATTCTAAGAAGTCTGACGACACTATATGAGGTAGGGTTGAGATAAGGGTTAGACATCTAGTGAACGTTTGAGTCATACTTTGATTTCAAACCCGCATTTCTGATGAATCATTAAACATAGATTTACGATTTGAGAAAAAAGAAGGTTTGAGATTTCGCATATAACATGCATTGATCACTTGGTATTAAAAAGGTATAAATGAAAGAATGCGGCTTAAAAAAAAAATGTACAAGAATCGTTGCAAAAATGGCTTATTACATTTTAGACACAAACAGATCGTCGCATATACATAAAATGGACATTATATGCATATAATATAAATACAATTGTACATTTTGTAAACGGAATAGGAACACCGACGTAACGTGAGTTACGTATGACGGAGGTAAATTCATATAGCCGTACATACATACGTCGCTAACCCCACCTACGAATACGTCGGTCTCCTCGTTGCTCGTCGAGGTCGTCTAGCCCTCGTCTAGTCTAGCCGCTGCGTTTTTGTTTTGTCTAGCCGGCCGCCATGTTTGATGCACCGCTGGCTGGGGATGACCTATACCACTGCTGCTGCTGCTGCTGCTGCTGCTGCACTCTGCGTTCTCCCCCGTTCTCTACAGTTCACGTACGTATTTTCTCATGTTTGTGTGTGTGTGTCTGCCCTCAACTTTTCCCTTTCCCACCTACCCTTTATACTTGTATTTCTGAAGAGGAAGGGATACTCACACGCGTACGAATTGCAGAGAGAAAGAGAGAAAGGAACAGAGAGGTTTGTTTCCAGGGTCGACACCAGATGAAATAAAACTGTCGCGTTTAATGATATCTTGTATAGATTGTCCTCACTCCTCAGGTATATCCTATATTCACACTCTAGAGCTGAAAGAAGACCCGAAAAACCGTCTCGACGTCTCAGACAGATAAACTTCAAATATAACGATACATGTATAGCATCTATGTAGATATAAGTGTAGCGGATATACACACCTATGTATGTTGCAAAAAAAAAAAAACAAAGAACTGTCTCGAGTTAAAGAAAACATTTAATCTGTTTTAAAAAGGGGATGATATTTCTATTTGACAAGATATTTAACTTATCTTATAATAAAAAAGAAAGACGAATTGGAAATCAAATTCAAGATCACGTGATCAAAAATAACGTTTATTTCCCTTCAAATATTAAAGTGAATGAAAATACATGAGAATATCATTACGAATTTATCCTAAATCTTGATCTAGACACTTGTAATATTCTTTTTAAAAATTGTAAGTATATACTAAATAATAAGATAAATCGATAGAAAAAAAAAACCCCTATATACCCTCTTTAATGTATATCCACAAAGTTTTTTTCGTCTGCCTCACCAGTTATGATTAAGTAAATTCATACAATATCAATTCATACGTATACGTTAGGTATGTATGTTTGTATAAAATAGTATGTATGTATGTATAAGTACTTGTATAGTTATAAGCACGAGCTTCGAGGGACAAAGTGGAGCCACAAGCGTATATTCAATTATTTTTCACGGCTTCTACCGAAACGTAGGGAGGGGTTTCGAGCAGCCCTCTATACAAGAGGACTAAGAAGATATGCAAATGCAAAAGGCAAAAGGATTTAATAAAAAAAAATATTAAAAAAAAAAAATATTAAAAGAAAAAAAAAAACGGATACATAAAGAAAAAGAAAAATAGTATACCACGTTCGGAACAAGGAGCCACAGTCACCTAATAAGCCCAACGCTCCTGACGAAGGCTGACATTGAAACTACGCGGGGAGGAGGGCGGACCAGACGGCCAGGGGACTGTGCAGAACTGACGTCACCCACTCCGTAGCTATAAGTATGTATGTATGTATGTCTGTACTACCGATGCAGTATTCAATGCAGAAAGTCAACCCACGCCCTAAACAAATCTCTCAGTATATACATATACATGCACAGAACCCTCGGTCATTACGGACAAGGAAAAGAAATGCAAATCAGATGATCTTCTTATTCTTATAGAATCAGATTTCATATTTCTAACAATTGTTAACATTTCTAAAGACTTGTAAAAGAATTCAATAGAATAAATCTATAAGTAGAAAAAAAAATTTTAATAATTAGCACCGCTAATTATATTTTGAATTTCATATATATTTGAGATCAGAAATTAGTAATCATATAGTATTAAAAAAACGTTTAAATATTACCGATTTTTTATAAAAACCGATCATCGATCGATCTCTTAAATCGTTCACCATTTTGAATTTCACAATTTCTACCTCAGTTTCGAAAAATAACAGGATCAAATACCGAGGGTATGAAATTTCATACTATTTTATGAAATAATCATAACGCCTACACCCTTTCTCAAATAGTATATCTATTTTAAATGATCGTCTATTATTACATATACATCTAATCGATGTTCACCGTTCAACGGATGAAATTAGCGATTAAGTACCTCTACGCGTTCATAGCACGGATTTCGATAACAGTATAAACCGCAATTCGTATATACCGGTATACAAGTATAGATATACATAGCTCTATATACATGTATATATATATATGTCTGTGATAATAATTTAGTCTGCAGTTGCGGTTGCAGCAGCCTAGGATGGCCGTTTGCCGGAGGGTTTTGGGAGGAGACTGGGGGTGGATATTAGGTCGTAGACGGAAAGCGTCGAGGCGTAAGTACGTAGGTACAGTTCGGCAAGGGCACCCCGTGGGTTATGGGTAGCGGCTAGAACGGACCACCACCAGTACCGGCACCAGCACCCCCGCAACCCCCCGATCGACGCCCGTCTAGACTGACTCGGCTCAACTCTAAACTCAACTCCAGTGCAGCAGTCACTCGATAAAAAGCATCACCGCTTCCCGCTTTCCTGTTGCTACTATATACACTGGCGTACCAATACCTTACAATTCTACGTATGTATGTACCAGTTTGGTGTATTCATAGACTAAGAACAAATTAAGTGTAAGAAGATTCGCCCCTGCGACTCATGCGGTTGATTATGATTAGTAAGCATTTGCAAATTTCGATCCTTAGGATCACACCGTAAGGGCAGTGCTCATTTAGAACAGCCAGTTAGATGACATATCAAGATTTTACTATACATTCTGGATTTGGCGAGGGGGATTTAAAAGTTCAGGTAAATTAGAAAACGGGAGCAATTCTATTTGTTATACCAAGAGAGAACCTTGTCGATTATAGATACTGCTCTACGGATTGACATTTCTTCATCTTTACGACGTGTCTGTAGATAATTCTCGTCCAAGGATTGATTAACGATTCGCTCGTTTGAATCGTAGATGTGTTTGTATGTATCTAGGTATATGATTGATCTTGTACTGGGTAACTCTTATCTCATGGGATTATCAGTCCATGTTTAAACAAGTAGATTATACAATGAAGGTTCACCAGATTTGGCGATCTCATGTAAGAATTTCAAATGAGTATTAAAGATCGTTTAAAGGTACGGATTGTATACGATGGATTTCAATGTAATGATTAACGGATATAAACCCTGTAGGGATATGGGCTGATTTATATATATAGTAACATTTTACAAAATATCTATGAAATGCTGAGACAGGTAGACACATACATAACATACCTCGTATATATACCTATTATACTTATATACATATATAAGATGAGAGAAGAAAATCTCATGCGTCGAGAAAGCCGGAATGAAAATCGTTGCAGGAATGGGTTGCAATGGTTATAAGGACTGTTGCATACTGCAGCAGCCATCCAGTGTAAAACCAAACTACGCCATTGCATGAAATGCCTCTTCCCTGCAACCCGCGCCGCACCTCTGCACCTCCGCACCACGACCCCGCCTCTGCCCCCCTGGACCGTCTGAGCGGTGTCTAGCCAGCACCCCCTCCCGCTCTAACCCCTCACGCCGTTTTCACTCGGCGGGGGTGCAGCAGCCAGTCTAGCCAGACAGTATAGTCATTGGGTGGGTCGTGGGGAGCTACATTACTATCGCACAAAGTACCATCACTATACCTACCTACTAGATGCACTACTAGTGATGGATTCAAATACGATATATTTCAATTCAAGATCCGGATTAAAATCAGATTTGTAATCGGTTATTGCCATAATTTCATTCAAGTCGAATTTAAGTTCCGGATTATAAAAGTTCCGAAAGGTAGAAAATTCGGAATTTAAATATTACCTACTTACAGTTTTTAGAAAGGGTACATTTCCCGGAAAGTCTGCGTATATAGTAGATTCGAGAATTAGTTCAAATCGAAAAGTACCGATAGTTTCTAAATTCGAAAAGCTATAAAGGATCGGAAAGGCCAAAACTCTGAAACTTGAAATTCTTATACACGAAGCGTCATACCTCTCCATTAAATTTTCGAATCCTTGGACTTTCTGTGTTTCGAACTGTCTGCATTTCAATCTTTCGAAATGTTGATACCCTGAACTTTAGTCTTTCGAAAAATTCGAAATCGTATGAAATTAATTCGCAATTTTGAACATTCGAAACTTCAACCTGACCCCATTTCATTGACATTGAATTGAACACTTCATTAGTCTGCACTTCCGTCACTTTATACTATTTCCAATTTACAAATCGAAAGTACAATGTGCACTTAAAATAAGTTGAAAATACTTTTTGCAAATCTTAAATGTATGTCAGAACTGTGTTTTTGTTTTTTTATAAATCCCAGACAACAAATGATACGGCATATCCTATAATAAATCGATTCCGATAATGCCTGATGAGCTAATGATGTAAAAGTAAGTATATACATTATACATATACATATACGTATAAGTATACATATAAACCTTTCGAAAATAGCATATCGTACAATGTTGCGTGACGACAGACAGTTAGGTACAAGTATTAAGTAGGTGATGGGGGATAGGCGAAGGCTTTGTTGAGGTAGGACTCGCAGCAATTCTCGAGCAAAACGGGACAGATGGTCAAAGTCGTTACTTTAAACTGTTAAATGCAGTGTACAACCTATCGTAACCTAAAACTTTTTACAAAATTGGATCATAATATTTAACTACAGCATGAAAAAAATTGTCCCAAAAGAAACACAACACGCACATACACACACACACACACACACACACATACGTATACACATACACGTGCGTACGATTTAGAGAAATGAATAAACCATTTCGACAACTGCAGTCGTATGTATGTATGTGCAGTAGGTATGGATTTACATCTATAAGGCGCGAGACAGTGGGCACATTACCATACCTAGTTAGATTATAAGGGACTCGAATGTAATATCCACGTATGTATGTATGTGTATATGTGTGTGAAAAAATTGTCGACATTGCACTGCGCACGGTTTTATACATATGAATAGTTAGTACAAAGGGACAACCGTGAGTAAACTTGCTTAAGGCGTTGCAAGGATGCAGGTATATAACAACCAATACAAAGACAAGAAAAATGCGGCCTGCATCGTGATCGTGATCAGGATCAAAAGTATGAACAGCAGCAGCAGTAACAACAACAACAACAATAATAATAACGAGCAATTCTCTGACGTTGAGAGGCAGATGGTTGCCCCAGGTCAGTAATCGATAAAAACTTATTCTTCCATGCGCAATAGGTTGGTATATAGTATAAACATATATGTATGTATGTATGTACATATATGTACATATACGTACGTTAAGCAAGGGGAATTGTTGTTGTTATTATGGTTTGGCTCCTGCTGCTGCAGCTGTGCATTTCATGGCTGAAACACTGCTGCTGCTACTGCTGCAATGGTGCACTGCTGTTACTGCTGCTGCTGTTTGGAACCAAGCTTAAGAGGCTTATTATATTATACCAGAGAATACGTATGTTGGTATATATATATGTATGCAACCTATCCATGGTGCTGGACTTCATCTACCACCTATGTACATTTCTGTACCATAACGGTGTACGTATAACTTACATCGATTGCAATAGCTGACTGCACCGGGAATCTAGAAGTACATATGTATGTATAGATATATACAACTATAGTATTGCATAGATACCCATAATCCCTATGCGGAATACTATATGTGAAAATCTATGATCCTTGTTAATATATACGTGAAATAGACTGACGTATTCTAATATCTGTATTCATTACTACATCATATAGATGTTTGTTAACCTGAAAGTTTTCAATCGACAATAATTATGAGATGATTAGAAAATACTATAGAGGTATATTAGTTTATACTATATTCGGAATTTTATTATAGAATAGAATTCGAGGCAACATATTTTAACAGTTTTTAAGTTAATAGCGGATCATGAAAGCACTTATGTAAAGCCCGAAAGCTTTAGTGTATAAAGGACCTCACGAGATGTACTCTAAAGGTGTTACCAAGCAACGTCTAGAGCGTATGGGGTATATCATTGAAGAAGTCACTGACTGAAGTATAGTTTTTATTTTTATTTTTTCTAAACATATACGACTCCGAGTGAAGTTGCAATGAAAAATTTGCAAAAGGATATCTCGACGATTTCTATAACACATAAAATTTGATAAAAAAAAAATCTCACCATTATATTTTTCTATATACCATTTCTCTAAAAAGTAACGCTTTTCAATTTCATTTTATAAATAAATTACCCAAAATCAAAAAAAAAAAAATTTTCTGAATTTATTTTCCAAGTGTAGAATTACATTTTTATTTTTCTTTATAATTTTATCTATTCTGTTTCTTATTCAGTTAAAAAGCTTCATCAGTTTTCAAAAAAAAAAAACTGCATCTGAAATAATAACGATAACGAATAAATAACAATAAAAGAAAATTTAAACTAATCGTAAAGCTGAACGAGGTGCGAAGATAATCTATGTAACGGGAATTAGGGATTAGGGTATGTATGTAGGTACCTACGATACCCGGCTCTTCGGACTCGATCTCTATGTGCGTGCGGCTGCAGTGGTCGTCGCGGTGTTCCGCTACGCTAGGAGGTAGCGGTCGTCCGCTTCGGTATAGTAAAAGGAGGATGAGGTGGTGGTGGGGGCGTCTAGACGTAACGTCACGAGTACGGAGAGTCGCGGTAGTCGTGTCTCCCCTTAACCCCTGCCGATGTCGCCCTGGCCAAGCCAGACGGAGCCAGACGGAGTCCCAGACAAGGAGGCGAGGGTGACTCCCCGACTTTTTGGTCAGGATCGTTGGTTGCCGGTGGTGAGCTTGTAAGGGTAGATGGTGGATCTTCGTGAATCAGGATCTAATTCCAAGTCCAAGTCCCATTGAGGAAGACAACATCTTTCCAAAAGATATAAACCCATATTGGCATAAAGTCTTATTCAACTTATAGACACGTAATACGTATATACCTATACATGAGCTATTCTGGCACGTATAGGCGCACATACCTAACCTCTTCTTTATTATACAGAGAAATGGGTTGGGCGATTCGATTTGGCCTTGAATTTAATTCCGACCTTGAAATAACTCGAGTATACTCATACGAGACGCATTCTAGGATCATGTAACAATGTATGTATGTACGTTTCGGTCCTAACACAACGTTTTATATGTATGTATGTACTAGACCGTTTCAAAAAAATCGACTATTTTTCATTTTCAAAGAGTAACTCAAAAATATTGTTCCAAATGACGAAAAGAAAAAATGCTGTCAAAGTTTGAACTCTTAATATTAATATTAAGAGGTGCCTCATCGCGATTTTCTATTTCCAATCTAAATAACATGGGGAAATTTTTTTTGAAACTTTGGAATTCTATAACTCGTCAACGCATTAGTGTACTGATAAGACCAGAACATATTTTTGTAGTGAATTGAACGCTCTAAAAAAAGGTCTCTTGTTCTTTTTCGATAAATCTAGCTATTTCCAAGTTGGTGTATTGGTTATTAATGGTAATTAATCATGACGAACTTGGAAACAGTTGGATTCATCGAAAAAGACCAAGAGACCTTTTTTGTAGAGCGTACAATTTTGAACAACAGCATTCATGCAGAATCTTTCTAAGTAGATTAATTTTCAAGATATAAAAATCGAAAAGTTCCACAAGACCACTTCCCATGTTATTTAAATGGGAAATAGAAAATCGCGATGAGGCACCTCTTAATATTATTATTAAGAGCCCAAACTGTGACAACATTTTTTTTCATCATTTGGAACAATATTTTTGACTAACTCTTTGAAAATGAAAAATAATCGATTTTTTTGAAACGGTCTAGTATGTACATACATACTATTCGCGAATAATCAAGACCCTGCCTAATTGTTATTTTATGACATTAAATTATGACCAAATAAATTTTTGACATAATTTTAATTAAATTTTATAGATATTATTGATAAGGTAATGATATTGGTAAGGAGATAGTTTTTCGGAAGAGTTAAAAAGCTGTTCAACTACATTAGAAAACTGACTTATGTCTCAGATTAAGAAAAAAAAAAACAATAGAAAGAGTACATAATACTTATTTTTATTAATAACATACACGGAAAAGTGTTATAAGACGTGTGAAGTGATTTTATTTTCATATATCTGCAATGTCCAAGAAGGTTAAAAATTTATCGGGTTATATCCTCCAGATGATTTTAGTTTAAATTATTCCAGCTAAGTTCGGTGTAATAAAAAGTTCGAACAATTAAACCGCGTCTATATATTCCCTCCGGTGTGTACAAATCGGTACTTGGTCAGTGTTTAATCGTTTGGAAAAGGCTTATTACACACGCGTTCATTCATTCGATTTCCCCCCCGTTAATGCAGTTTATCCTTACTTTTTGTAATGGCTAATCGCAAAAAAATCAATTAAAGATTTTTTTTCTAAAAATAAATTTTTTTAAATTCTCCCTTGATTTATAATCCTTGATCTATGATCATTGATTAATAAATATAAATGCAACTCTCGCCTGATCCCATTTCGAGCATGCAGTCTCCAAAAATTTCAGTTCCTTCAGTAAGAAAACTGCGGGCTTAGAAACAAAAATTATCAAATTTGAAGAAAATATTTGGGGAACGTTTAAAAAACACGTTTTTTTTTTTTTTTTACTTTTATTTTTGCAGTTTTTGAGGATCTATAAGCCTGAAACGGATTTCATGTTCGGAAAGATGAGATTTTTTTGCATAAAAAACACATCTGAACATATTTTTTCTCCAGCGATAAAGATGGGATAAAAATCGGAATGTAAAAGTCAATTTGCTATGAAAGTCGAAAGACTGATTATCGTGTTTCTCCTGAACGATAGTATGCGGCTTAGAGGTTTGAAACTGGGGATAGGGAGGGAGGATTTTTACATCTCAGCACACACTATAAGATATCAAAATTGCAAACAAATCAAAATTTTTGTCCTCGAATCGTTTAGGTATACAAATAATTGGTGGACAGCTGCCCATAGATTTTTTTTTGTTTATTTATTTATTTATTTATTTATTTTTTTAATGAAACTTCTTTTAGAAGGGTACCGAAAATTTTCAATTTATTATTATTCCTTACACCGTTAATCGCGTGTCTACCTATAGATACATAATATAACTTACATGTCTAATACGAAAACTCAAAGTTATCTCACGTAAAATATGTTGATATACGAACGCGTGTATGGGATGCGAAAGAGAATATGAAATTATGAACACCTTAAGACGTATCTATGTATGTATATTAGACCGTTTCAAAAAAATCGATTATTTTTCATTTTCAAAGAGTTAGTCAAAAATATTGTTCCAAATGATGAAAAAAAATGTTGTCAAAGTTTGAGCTCTTAATAATAATATTAAGAGGTGCCTCATCGCGATTTTCTATTTCCCATTTAAATAACATGGGAAGTGGTCTTGTGGAACTCTTCGATTTTTATATCTTGAAAATTAATCTACTTAGAAAGATTCTGCATGAATGCTGTTGTTCAAAATTGTACGCTCTACAAAAAAGGTCTCTTGGTCTTTTTCGATGAATCCAACTGTTTCCAAGTTAGTCATGATTAATTACCATTAATAACCAATACACCAACTTGGAAATAGCTAGATTTATCGAAAAAGAACAAGAGACCTTTTTTTAGAGCGTTCAATTCACTACAAAAATATGTTCTGATCTTATCAGTACACTAATGCGTTGACGAGTTATAGAATTCCAAAGTTTAAAAAAAAATTTCCCCATGTTATTTAGATTGGAAATAGAAAATCGCGATGAGGCACCTCTTAATATTAATATTAAGAGTTCAAACTTTGACAGCATTTTTTTTTTCGTCATTTGGAACAATATTTTTGAGTTACTCTTTGAAAATGAAACATAGTCGATTTTTTTGAAACGGTCTAATGTATATGTACCTATATTACGTATAAAAATAAAGATAAGATAATAGTATATATCTATAAGATATTAGTAAGTTATAACTAACATAAGCAAGTAAAAAGTCAGGAGCTAGATTTTCCACGTAAGTAGGTAATGGGAGGTTAGGGTAGTTTCACGCGATCGTTATCAATCCGTTGATCAAGAGCTTATAATATATTTTTATAATTCAATTTGAATAATAGATAAATACATATATGTATAAATATATTTAATAATTGATTAAATTTTCTTTCCTAGCTTTTCTTAATCCATATACATATACCTAAAAGAAAGAAAAAAAAAAAAAACTATGTAAAAACACATTTAACTGATTATCCCAATTATTAAAACAATTTTTTTTTCTCTCTCTCTCTCTCTCTCTCCTCGATCTCGGTGTATATGTATAGTATACACGAGTTAATACGATACGGTGTTCATCATTCTTCCCCTCTCCCCCCTGCCCCCAACGTACCGCACTGGGCCCCGTCGAAAAAAAACGAAAGAAAATAAAAAAAAGAACAACAGATTATCACTAAAACCAACAATTTTTTTTTTTTTTTGTTTTTTTTTGTTTTTTTTTACATCATATAATCCGTTTAAAATTCAAATCTCCATCAAATATACGTTAAATTGGAAACGTGAGTAAAACCAGTAATCCTCCAAGCTCGTGCAGAGGTCCCCAATAATTTCAAAGTCAATTTTACACCTCGATTTTTAAAGTAACTATGTAATAATAATAATAATAATAATAATAATAATAATAATATTCAAAGCCGTAAATTTTTATCTTCTATCATCAATTTTTTTCACTTACTCTGAAACTTATTTATATAATATTGTACATTATAACAAAAATGAAATGAAATAAAAAAAATAGATAAATAAATAAATAAATAAATAAATAAATAAAGAAATATAATCGATTGGAATCGAATCGTAAAACGATTATTATATCTATTCAAAATTTATTTATCTATACCTATATATATATCTGCTTGCATCATGCATTCGCATGTACATTATCAGCGAATCTATATATGTATATGTATACGTATACATAGGTATGTATGCATGCAGTAATAGCACTACAGCAGAGCAAAAGATTTCGGCAAGTGCATCGCGCGCACGGGGTTGCTACGACATTGGGTGCAACCTGTCTGCTCGCAGTCTGAGTGGTGGGGGGACTCCCGTCTAGACTAAACCCCCTTACTCCCCCCTGTCCCTGCCCCCCTGCCTCACGCTCTTCCCAAACCCCGCGACTCCCCCGCAGACAAGCCAACCAACCAACCAACCAAACTGTTCAAGTGAACTGCTCGGCTTCTACTACTGCAACCACCCCCGCGTCTCACCCCTAAAAAGTTAAAATACTCCATTCCACCCCCCCTCCCCCCTTCTTTTACACCCTTCGCCCCCTTAGATCCTCGCCGTACTATTTTATTATTACTATTTCTAGTAGACACCTTTTTTTTAACAGCTAGAGATATATTTTCTTGATCTTAACGTATACATGTATGTATGTAGATATGTGTGTATATATATATAGATAATATATATATATATAAATAATTTCGAAATGGCACTGTTTTGATTTTTTCGATGGAATAAAAACGACAAAAGACAAAAGATTATACATGTATGTACACCTATACACACATATATATATATACCTACACTATACATTATACTTACATAGGTATAGATTGAAGAAGTTTATATTGTTTTAAATATTATTTACAAATGAAATTGTTTTAATATCCTTCTAATGTATAGTTAATCAAGATAATTTGTTAAAATTAATTATTAATTTTATTTTTAAACTTCTCGATCGATCAGGTGATAATTAAACTATTATTGTATTGTGTACATACATATGTATATAGTACCTAATTTATATACGATTAGTACATACATACATATATATTATATCCTTATTTGTGTCGAGTGTATGGAAAGTTGCAGATTTGAAGGCAATTGATATGCATGTATGTATGTATGTATGTACATACTTATAATACATGTATGTATCCTAGATATATTAGATCCAATGAAAAATTATGACTATATGTTATTATTATATTATTATTATATATATATATATATATATATATATATATATATATATATATATATATATATATATATACACATATAGATATAGATATATGTTTATTTATATACGTATAATATAAACGGGGAATGCTTTCGATCGATTTCTATTTCAAATTGCTGCAGCAGCTCTCTCGCGTTACATTCAGCTCGAGTATAAGCGCGACTGCAAGCTTACCTCTAGACGGCCAAGGTGATCCCCCTATACACTCTGTCTAAAGGTCAAGTTTATAAGAAACATCGAACTGCACTATATGTATATCTCTTTCTCTCTATGTGTCCATGTGCGTAAATAAGTCTACATCTATATGTATATACACACC
Source organism: Macrophya annulata (assembly GCA_963924015.1). Taxonomy (NCBI): domain Eukaryota; kingdom Metazoa; phylum Arthropoda; class Insecta; order Hymenoptera; family Tenthredinidae; genus Macrophya; species Macrophya annulata. Next base: position 34,127,735 of record OZ001259.1, read on the forward strand.
TATATGTATATAGGTATGTACATGTATATGTATAGAAAAGACGCGGGAGTTGTTATTATAAATATATAAATGTATGTATGTACGTAAATATATATACAATAGGTATATTATATCATTAGATATTAATAATCACGTTATCGTTAAATTGTACACATATACCTACGTTAAAATAAAAAGAAAAAGGGAAAAAATTGAAATAATAATAAGAAAAAAAAAAGTGCCAAGTATTTATTTCTTTATTTATTTATTCTTGTTTTACTATTTTCTATGTTACATTGAATGATATACTGTGGTTACTACGCGATTATAGCTGTTATTATAGATATAGTTATAATAGGTATACATACATACATACGTCCGTAAATCTAAAGTCGAGGATGAGACGTGAACATAACATGATACGCGCATTATACGGCGTAGCTGACGTACGCGTCATTGCTGCTGCTGCTGCTGCTGCAGTTCTGTATACAGTATACTGTATTAATATACTATAGTAATATATATATATAGTATAGTATGGTATGATATACATATATAAAGTGTATACCTAGTAAACGAAACGATCAACTTACATTGCGCGAGTGCATGTGGCTATAAAGTTATCAACCGCGCTGCGAAGAACTGCACTGAGCTTAATACGACGATAAGACGCGTAGTTTCAAAAGTGCAACGAGTATATGTATATAACATATACATATATAAGTATAAGGTATAACGTGTGTATACTCTCTATCTCTATCTTTCTTTATCTCTATCTCTTTCTCCCTCTCCCTCTCTCTCTCTCTCTGATCGTATATAAGAGGTTAACGAACTACTGCGCGCGGTGAG